>OZ010793.1:367612394-368212394 GCA_963932465.1 Maratus speciosus
AATCACAATTTCGTCAAGAGATTGAAGAAAAACGTAAATTTCGTCAAAGCATAGTGAATAAAAACGAATTTTGTCAAAGCATAGCGAAAAAAAGCGAATTTCGTCAAATGATAGTGAAAAAACATGAAATTTTGTCAATAAATCGTACAAATAAGGTGAATTTCACCGAAGGATTTAAAAAAAAAACGTAAATTTCCACAAAGTATCGTGAAAAAAACATTCTGAAATTTTTCTGTGAACTTCAGAATTTTCTTTTACTCATAATCACTCCTGCCTCCATTGTCATGGTTCATTGATTGAACTCGAATAGCGATTTCATTTTTCAATAAATGTATTGCATCTTAACGCTGTCACAACATTGTCATTGTAGTCACATATTCGTCACAAACTTAATGACAAAATCGTCACAAATTACACAATTTTCACAAAATTGTCAAAATGTGACTTCACAACATTGTCACTGTCGTCACAGAATTATCACAGTGTTAATGACAATTTCGTCACAAATGAGACATATTTCACAAATTGGTCTCACCGTGACTTCACAAATTGGTCACAAATGAGCTCTAAAACGGCCATAACGACCTCACATTCTAGTCACTGTGACTTCACATCGACGTCACGTGACGTCACATCGACGGTCACAAAGTCACAGTGTGACTTCACAACGACGTCACCGTAATGTCACCATGCCTTACGGGTAATTATATAAAATACTAGCACACCCCACGGCTTTGCTCGCGTAATATTTGAAATATGCCAAGTGATACTTATATGCCTAATTTTTATTAAAAATTACTAACTAAATTTTTATTTTATTAAAAGGTAATATTTTATTTTATTAAAAGGTTTTTTTATTAAAAGGTACTTATTACTTTTAGGAATAATTCAAAAATTACCATTTAAAACACAGTTTGATTAAACATCATTATTACGCTGCATTAAGCAGAAATGAGACTTAAATGAATGAAACAAAATAAAACTAAATAAATGATAATTTAGAAAATATTTTAAAACTTTTATGCTCAATTAATACGCTCATTTCAGTATTCATTTGAAGTTTTGAATTTTTTAGACACAATCTTCTTACATTTTAAAATTAACTGTTATTTCAAATCCCAAGTCCTACCACCTCTCTCAACAAAAAGGGCTATGTTGAAATAGGAACTGTCACCATTAATTTGCCAACATTAACTTTTAAATCGGTTTGTTATTTCCTAACATTCCACAGAAACGTAATTTAGAAAGTTTTTAAAGGCCCTTTTTTTAGAACGTTTGTTGTTCCTGTTAACCCGAGGTGGTAGAATCATCGGCATAAAATATAGCCTGCGTAGGATCAGAGACTGTTACCATTGATTCGCAACTATTACTTTTATAATTGTTTTATATTCCCTGAAATTGCATAGAAATCGTAATTTAGGACTTTTTTAGAATGCTTTTCGCACCTCTTCTTCGCTTGACCCCTTTTTAATTCGAATTTATTTTCGACAGTCTTTCGAGGGCATTTATATTTTTAAGTAACTACCATGCCATATTTAAAGTTTCTAGCCTTTACAGAAATCGCAATTCAGAAAGTTTTTAGCTCCCGCAACCCTCTGGTGGTAGTGGCACAGACATAAAATATAGCTTATGTTTGAGCAGGTTCTATCACCAACAATTTGTCATCATCATTTTTTTAATCGGTTTGATATTTGAAAAGAGAGTATAAAAATTGTAATTTATAACGCTTTACGCTCACTTAATCTTTTTAAATTTGGAATTTTCTTTCGACTGTTCTTAGAAAGCAGTTGTATCTTGTAAGTAAATACCATGCCATACTTCAAAGTGTTATACCCCTCAGTTGTGCAAAAAACGCAAATTAGAACATGTTTTGCTTTTGCAACCCTCAGATGGTAGCGACAGCAACATAAAATATAATCTATGTTATAGCAGGGACTGTCACCATTGATTTGCAACCATTACTTTTGAAATAGCTTTGGTATTTCCTGAGATTGAGTAGAAATCGCAATTTAGAACGTTTTTAGAACGCTTTTCGGGCATTTTCACCCCTTTTCAAATTTCTATTTTTTTTTCGAAACTGTTCTTAAAGATCATTTATATCTAATAAATATGTACCTTGCCTAATTTTAAGTTGCTAACCCCTACCGATCACAAAAATCGAAATTTAAAACGCTTTTTTGCTCCTGCAACGTCTAGGTGTTAGTGATACCGACATAAAATAACGTCTATGTTAGAGCAGAGGCTGTCAGTATAAATTTCCTACCATTACTTTGAAATCCGTTTGATTCTCCCTGAGATATTGCTGACAAATCGGCATTTAGAACGTTTTTAGAACGCTTTTCGCGCATCTTGCTTCTGCATCTCCTCTAGGGTAGTGGAAACAGATATAAAATATAGCCTATCTTGGAGCAAGATATGTCACCATCATTTTTACACCATTATATTTGAAATCGGTTCAGTACTTCCTGAGATTGCATAGATATCGCAATTTAGAACGTTTTTTACAACGCTTTTTGTGCATTTTGACCCTTGTAAATTTCGATTTTTTTAGGAAATGTCCTCAGAGATCATTGATATCTTATAACTATCTACCATTCCAAATTTCACGATTCTAGGCCCTTCTGTAACGCAAAAACCACAATTTAGAACGTTTTTCTCCTGCACCCCCTTTGGGGTAATGGCACCGACATAAAACATAGCCTGTTAGAGCAAGGGTTGTCACCATCATTTTGACGCCTTTATTTTTTAAATCGGTTTGGTGTTAAATTGGTATTTCCTGAGATTGTGTGGAAACCACCATGTAGAACGTTTTTTAGAACGCTTTTCGCCCATTTTCACCCTTTTAAATTTCGAATTGTTTAAGAACTGTTCTCAGAAATCCTTTATATCTAATAAGTAGCAAATATTTCAAGTTTCATATTTCTAGGCCCTTCAGTAACACATAAATCGCATTTTTAGAACGTTTTTTGCTCCTGCACCCCCTTTGGGGTAGTGGCACCGACATAAAATATAGCTTATCTTGGAGCAAGCGTCGTCACCATCATTTTGACACCAATATTTTTTAAATCGGTTTGATATTTCCTGAGATTATGTAGAAACTACCATTTAGAACGTTTTTTAGAACGCTTTTTGTGCATTTTCACCCCTTTTAAATTTCGAATTGTTTAAGAACTGTTCTTAGACATCATTTATATCTTATAAGTAACTAATATTCCAAATTTTATATTTCTAGGTCCTTCAGTAACGCAAAAATCGCATTTTTAGAACGTTTTTCGCTCCTGCACCCCCTTTGGTGTAGTAGCTCCGACATAAAATATAGCCTATGTTCTAAGTTGGACTAGCACCGTCATTTTGATACCATTACTTTTGAAATCGGTTCGGTAGTTCCAGAGCTTACCTCCTACAAATAAACAATTTTTACCTCTTTATAATATTAGTATAGATATAGATTAGTATAGATTAATTTTGTGTTAAATATATTACTAATTAATTTCAACGAATAATTCTACGACAAGTTATTCTTGGAAATATTTAATAATTTTGAATGTTGATAACGACTGGAGCTTCGTCGTTGATTTTTCTAAACGAAACTCAAATCAAGCGAACCTGGGGTTTTGGGTGAAACTGCCTTCGGCAGCGTAAATCCTAACAAGTTACGCTCTCTCTGGCCTCGAATCAAACGAGCCTTGAATTATTATTTTGTTTTGTTTCTTTTTCTGTTTTTTAGACGAAACCCTTTCCAAACGAACCAGGGATACCCAGTGCCTTCGGCAGCGTACATAAATAATTATTTTTCATCCTTAAAAAAAGCATAACTTTTCATATCCCAAAAGAGAGTGACGATCGATCCAGATCAAAGTAAAGTTTTCAGTATCGCCGTTCACGTTCTGTCGAAATCGATTTCAGGATTTTACAGAAACCGACATTCTTCGAACTTAGATTTAATCACGGGAATAGCAAAATTTACAAGAAGATTCTTGGCGTTTAAAGAAAAAAAAAATCATCGATTTACTTTCTTTAAAAATTAATTTAAAAAAAAATTCAAATATTTAAAAAAAATTAAGTCTTTATTTTTGCCAAAAAAGGAACTAAAAAAATCGGGAAAAATTCAAAAATATCGCTGTACGAATTCCGAATAAACTTTATTGAAAAGAGGAGAAACTTTCTCAAATTTGCTAAAAGATTGAAACCAGTTTCCTTTTTCTAATGTGTAGAAAATCGCAACGAAACGTGGAAAAACGCCAAAAATCGCATAAAAAATTAAATTTAAAAAACTAATCCAAAATTCCGCCCAGGTGCATAATTTCATACTTATACGTACTTCCCTGCCAAATCGCGTAGCTCTGCAACGTAGCAGTCTCATTCGAAAACAGCACACAGATACGCACATAACACACACACACAAATATACAACTATGTTTTTATATTATTATAGATTAAACCGGGCATCCTAAAACGGACTGACTGATTTTAAAATTCAGTTACTTGCAATCTTGCAAATGGTGACAGCTGTTGAAAAAATTAACGCAGAAGAGTGATGTATGATGTCAGGAGTTTTTTATTTTTTTACTGTGATTCCCGATTTCAGTTTCAAATATGAGCGATGGATGGCATTGCACGCAGTAGGCAGTCAATCGAGACAGAAATAAGAATGACCCAGCAATAATGGAAGTCAAATATATTTAGTGGGTCTTATTCGCTTATATAATCTTCTATTTAGGGCCCGATTTTGGACTCAGTCAGAATCATCATTTTGGATATCGTTGGTGTCGGATTTGGATTCAAAAATGATATCATTCAGAATCACTTAAGATTAAGTACAGAAACGGGACCCTAAGAAAAAAATTGCGTCGACGAATATGATTTATTTCATACATTCGACCTCCTTCGTGGGCACTATGGCTGAGTGATTTCTGCTTCTGTCTCGATTGGATGCCGATTGCTCTCAGCGCCATCTATCGTTGAAAATTGGAACTAAAACCAGGAATCAGAGTAAAAATGTCTTCTGACATCATACATTACTTACTCTTCTGCAAGAATTTCGTTAATAGCTGTCACGGTTTGCAAGTTATTGAGTTTTAAAATCAGTCAGCCCATTTTAGAACACCCAGTAAGATTGTTCAGTTATTTTGACAGTTTGAAAGCGAGTACTTGAGTCGCTTCCATAATTTTCAATCAGAACCTCCATTACTAAAATTAAGTAATGGGGGAACTACTTTTGATTCTGGCTGAACATGGTGTAAATTCTCATCTATATTACAAAGCAAAAATATATCCGTCAATAAGGCGGACGTCATTTTGATGGTGACAGCACCTGACCAATAAATTTTGCCATTACCTAAATTCTTACGGACATCCTTCCTTTTCTTATAGGTTACATACCTATCAACATTTACATCCATTTCATAATATATTTGTGTAACATTAAACTTTCCATGCATACAATATACGAGGACGTGAGTTTCAAAACTCGCCTTAACCAGAAAATCAAATTTTGAAAAATCGCAAAAGACGTTTGACTGGTTTTCTTTGTAAACCAAAACTTTACAATAGCATAAATGCAGGAAAAACTGGATTTTTTTTTCAGATTTGTTGTATTTTTTCGGTGCAGGTTTACCAATAAAATAGATTGATAGAAAAAACACGATTTTTTAAATTTTGGATAAGGCGAGTTTTGAAACTTACGTCCTCATATGTAACAGCGCTTTTTTTTTTCTACAAAACAAATAAAATAATCTTAACGAGGAATTTTTATAATCCTGATTCAAACTATAGTTAAATAAATATATTGAGTTGAAGCAAAATTTTCTGTCATTTTACACGTTGAGTACCACGGTGACTGACACTGAAGCTGAAAAATTTACAATGTTTTAAGTAATTTTTAAGAAAGTATAATCCTGTAATAAATAAAAGGTAAGTAAATTTTAAGTAAATTTTCAGTAATTACTTAAAACAACATATATATATTTAGTTTCATATGATATTTTAGACCATCAATCATCGGTGAATGACGCATTCTAAACGGAAAGTCCAGTCGGTGACTGACGTGGTGGTTGACGTGTTAATCATTCTTTTTTCAGATGAATAACAAAAAAAAAAAGGGGGGGGGGGGGGATTAGTAATAGATACTCATCCACAATGCGACAATGAAACAACATTGATTTATTTCCATGATCAGAACGATTTTATCATAAACAAAACGACGTGTTTGGGTATCGATTGAAGGAAATACGCAACTTCGTCACTTAATAATAACTTAAGATTAAAATGGGAACTATTGAAAATTTAATGCAAGTAATATATCCTATGCTTCCTATTTCTCTTTCAGCAATCAACTGTACTTTACTTATGATGTCGAAATATTTCCCCTGAAGACGAGTTTCGCATCATAAGTTTCATTTTTATTCATGTCTCGTTCTCTTTTTCTAGGGTTTCGTTCATCTGACGAAAGCCTATTTGTCTCACTCCTCAGTTTGTCTGTCTGTCCGTCACAAAGCCCGTTCTCAGAAACTATATATGTTGGAGACTTGAAAATTTGGATTTTTATAGCTGAACACCTCACATCAAACGACAAATCAAAAATTTTTGAAAAAGTCTTATATTTATCCGTCTGTGTTCTAACTTGTGTATTTTAAACTTTTTTTTTTTTTTTTTTCTAACTGAGCCCTAATTAAGTTGAAGGATTGAAATGTCTGATACTTATAGCTGAACACCTCACATCAAACGACAAATCATAAAATTTTGAAAAAGTCTTATATATACCCCAGTGGGCTCTAACTTGTGTATTTTAAGCAATTTTTCTAACTCAGTCCCTAATTAAGTTGGAGATGTGAAATTTTGCATACTTATAGCAGAATACATGCAATCACACGAAAAATCATAAAATTTTCAAAAAGTCATATTATTTACCCTTCCGGGCTGTAACTTGTTTATTTTAAGCAATTCTTTATCCCCCCCCCCTTTTCACACGGGGGCACTTTTCTAACTTTTGCCGATACTCCTTTGACTACTCTTTCATATTATGCACCATAGCCATACATATTTTAGTTCCAAGTTTTACAGCCAGGGCTGCATACCTAACTCGGGTTCTATGGGCCCGATCCCTTCGACTAATATATCTACGGATAGTTTGTAAAACGGAGTTTCGATCGGATAGAGGTTTGTTTGGAATAGAGTGTGTCCCCTGGTTTCGAAATGTGGAACTAACAGATTTTGGAAAAGGATAAAGTGTTTTGAAAGGAATATTAAACGAAACCCTCTGTGCGATCTGTGATCACTCTTACCCACTTGTTTGAATTCTTTTTGTATTTTTTGTTATTGAATTTATATATTTTCCACGTTGATATACTGCATTTTGGATAACGGGTTTAATTAGTTCTATCAATGTTTTCGTTTTTTTTTTCTGGTCATTTTTTATTTGTTAAAATGTTTTAGTTACAAAAAGTTTGACTATATCTGCCAAATATTTCTATTTTCCAATGTTTTTTATGTATTCCAATTCCTGTTCATATCAATCTTTTTTTCCAAATTTAAAATTTATAATGTTTGAATCTTATTTAAAGCTTCATTCATAAATGTTTGTATCTTGTCTTAAATCTTCGTTTATAATTACTTCATTTAATAATTCGTTGTTCCAAATTTAAAATTTATAATGTTTGGATCTTGTCTTAAAACTTAATTTATAATTTATATATTTAAAATAGATGATAATTAACATAAGGTAAAGCAAGGAGAGTTCGCGGGGTAGGAGAGATCGCGCACAAAGAGATTCGACGGGAAGGAGTAAAGTGCGCGCAGCGACTACAGGTAGTTGTACAGCAGCATAAGTGCAGTGTATACATGAATGTGCACATTTCTTGTTCCAAGCGTTTTGGATAAAGCATTGCTATTTTGTTTTGTTTTTCGAAAGTAACTGCTTCAATTTTCATAACTGTTCGTCAGAATTTTTATAGAATGTCAGTAGTACAAAATATTTTGAACTTAAACGATTTCTTAGAAGATACTAGCGTAGACTAAGCATGCGAATACCAAAAATTCGTTTTAGAAGTGGCCATGTTTAAATAAAAGGCCACGCAATCTCTCCTACCAAAATAGGAGAGTTTGCGCATCAGCTACTTAGGAGAAATGGTGCATTTTCCCATAAGTTTTAATGCTAGGAGAGATTACGCAGCTTATTAGTAAATTTGCATGAATTGCAAATTACGTTTAAAACATATGAATGAATTGATTTTGAAATAATTTTTGGAAAAACCCATAATTATTGAAACTAAATTTGGCAACAAATTAACTTGAAAAAAAAAAAAAAAACTTTTGCAGATAAAACTTTTGTTAATAAATTAATAATACAGTTGTTATTAAATTAATTTTATGTAATAAATATTTAATAAATTAATAATATTTAATAAATTAATTAATTATTTATATATTTTTTTTAATTTATGAACAGTTAATTTGCCAATAAAATAATTTTGTTAACTAAAATAAATTTTCTAATGACACCTACAATGTTTTGGAAAAGCTTTCACCCATTCCAAGTAATTTAATGCCATCGAAATCAAAAAGGAAGCAGAATGCAACTAATGTTACTGGCACACAAAATATACATGAAAAAAGACTTAAGAAGAATGCCACTACAAAAAACAGAAAAAAAATACAGAAAAAAAAGAGCTGAAAATAAGATGCTTCCAGAAAAAGTGGGATAAAAGAACTGATGGAAACAAAACGAAGGTCAATGAGGATGAGTGCATTGAACATCTGGAACTGTACCAGGAGACAACTTCGACCAGTGACTGAATTCAATGTATTGCTTGTTGCAGGTGATTGCACGAAAGCTGCACGATTTACTACAATAACTGCCTCGATTGTGGACGACGAGAACTTCGGTTAGCAAGCAAAATACATTAAAACTGTTTAAATGAAAATGAAGTAATTTTCAAGTTAAACATGGTATCAAGTAAATTAGGGTTATTTTGTAATCTTAGTAGGGCTTGCTTTTTCTGATATTTTAATCTTCTTCTTAAATTAAATTCTTTATCTATTGTTAAAATTCTTACTTTTTTTATTATTTAAACATTTGGTTGAAAATTTCACTCCTAATACAATAACATTTACTCACAAAAACCTTACAACAATGCCATTTAAGTGTAATTATTATTGTTAACAATTTAATTGTAGTTATTATTAATAACAATCTCTTCTATTCATGTGCGCAATCTCTCCTACCCATGTGCTCGATCTCTCCTACCCTGTAAGGAGAGATTGCGCAAAATAGTTTTTTTGGTTTTATTACTGCTGTTCTATTAAATTACAGCATAACACAAAATAACAATGAAAATGCATAAAAAACAAATGAAGTCAAAATTATTCATGCATAGTTTATCAAAAAATTGATATATAGATTTTTTATTATTATTCTTTTGAAATGTGCGCAGACTCTCCTAGCTTTACCTTATTTTATAGTAGTAATATATATATATATATATAAGTAAACTTATAATAGCTCTGATTTCTGAAAAAGCTAACAAGCTTCGCCTGCTACGCTGGTCATTTTCTCCAAACAAATCTTAAATCAAACGAGATACTATATCAGTGAATTTGTTCTTTTGTTTTAAAGAAATGTGGGCCTTTATCTAGAATGTCATTTCGCATTGCTAAAAATGATACGTTTTTATATTTTCTAATGTGTCAGACCAAATTTTGGGCTGCTAAGCACCAAATATTTTAGTTGATAATTTGCAGTAGAATTTGATAAAGACTGATAGAATCACATGCAATATACAAAAATATCTCTGAAAAATTATCTAACTAATGATGCAAGTCTCGCAAAAATCCTACCAACAGAACTTTTTAAAAGTCTAATCATTCATAATCGTGTTCACCTGATTATAGAACTTTCCTCTATAATTATGTAACTAAGCAACGTTTAGAGCAATATGTTACATGCTAAAACTTTTACTGAAAAATCATTTAACTGACAGTGCATATGCATATTCCATCAAATATTGCTAATCTTTCATAACCGGGATCATCTTATTACATTACTTTCCAACATAATTCTATAACTAAGCAACGAAGAACGATAGGTTACATATTAAAACCTTAAAAATTATCTAACAGTGCAAGTTCCATCAAAATCCGTTCAGCAGAACTCGAGTACTAAGCAGATGGAACGAAATTTTCATTTGTATTTATATATATATAGTAGATAATACAAGTAGATAATCTTTCCACCACATAAATTAAAAATAATTAACTTTAAAAAAAGACACTTGCCACAATAAAAAAGCTAAACTATTAAATTTATTCTGCAGATACACGTGAAAAAAATAAGGACATTTTGTTTCCTCTTTTTTTTATGATATAATAATGAATGACTAATTCACATCATGATCGGACAACATGGAAAATCATGTAATAGATTTTCCTACATGCTTCACAAATTGGATGTAAAGAGTGATATCCCAGTGAGTGACATTTGAAAGAAAATGTTGCACATTCATGTATCATTAGGTTCATCTGACCTGGGGCAAGATCGAAAGAAAGTGAAGATATAGGAAGTGATTTCAATGGATGAAGAACTCCGAGCGAAAAAAAGGAAGTTCCCCGGATAAATGAAGCCTACGGGAATAAAACAATTATCCCATTCTTAATCGTCCCCATTCTAACCTAATGTGCTGATTTCTAATGAATATTTTGATGAGAAATTAATATTTACAAAAAACAAATCAGTTCATGGGATATGAATGATTTTGTTGATTTATTCTACAGTGGAGTGTTGCATTCTGTCAGGTAAACCAATTTCGCTAGAACCCGACCTGACCCGAGTTGACGCTAATTTTTTACCTTGCAGGTCGGGTTGACTTTATATGGTTCATGTTCAGATCGGTTTTGGATTGAGTTTTGATTCTTTCGGGTTGGATTCGGGTTGACCCGATTTTTCAAAGTAAAATCCTGAATAAAAAAAAAAAACTAAAAAAAAACTAGATATTTGAATATTAATGAGTGTATATGTACTCATTTCTATATGTAAAAAAAATAAAATTGATATTAGAGACATAAGTATACCAACAAATCTATCCAAACTTATCCAAAATTGCATTAAAATATGGATGTATTTTCTTTAACGTCTGGTTTAGGTCGGTTTCGGTTCTGTGTCGGGTTTTAAGTTTACTTTAAGCATGTTTTTTTAATTCTCCGAAAATTATACAAGAACTCAAAACACCATTTTCCCCTTGCTTTAAAACAATTTAACAAATTGAAGATTAAAGACTAAGTGCTTTTGGTCAAACTTCACACGATAGAGCAGGATTCTAGTGGGAAAACATATAATCCGAACGCAAATGAACTCTCCATTTCTAATTGAGACAAGGAAAATCGAAAAGTTTTGTTTTAGTTCATGTAAACTATTTTATAATTGTATATGTATTTTATTTTTATTTATTTATTTATTTATTTTGTCATAAAAGGTCCTCTGCACAAAAATTGAACCAAATTTTTAAAAGTTTACAATTCAATTTGTTATATAAACAAATAAAAATATTTTAATAAAGTTAAACTATTATAATAATTATGGTTGCCAGTTTATCCCAGAAAAAAAGGGAAGGTTTTCATTGACAACAGCTAGTTTTGTTTTTATCGCACTACCGTTCATTTTTCATAGCCTACTAAACTATGTTGAATGTGCCAAAAATATTTTCGTTAGTTAGTTTTCTTTAAAACAAGTTATTAATTAATAGATTTAATCATTATTTTCCAAATTCCAATTTTGACGCGCTACATTTTTCTCTCCGGCGATTAAATAAGAAAGAAAACAGTGATGAAATAAGTAACATGGTCGTAAGGTAGCTCATAAATTTCTGGATAGTAACTTAAAAAATAGTTCTACTTTTCGTCAACAGATGTAGCCGAGCCATTTCAATCTTGTAAGAATTTTCAAACAAATGTGTGAAGTTTGACCAAAAGCACTAAGTCTTTACACTTCAATGTGTTAAACTGTTTTATGGAAATGAAAAAAAAATCGTGTTTTAAATTCTTGAAGCTAATATGCTCATTCTTACGGTTTGACGTTACGTCATTCTTATTTTTGTTTTTAAAAATGATTGAGACAGGTAAGCATAATTTATTTATTAGAATTTTTAAATTAGTCATATTTTTGTTTTTAAAAATGATTGAGACAGTTCAGCATCATTCCTTTATTAGAATTTTTAAATTATTTACATTTTTGTTTTTAAAAATGATTGAGGCAGTTCAGCATCATTCCTTTATTAGAATTTTTAAATTATTTACATTTTTGTTTTTAAAAATGATTGAGGCAGTTCAGCATCATTCCTTTATTAGAATTTTTAAATTATTTACATTTTTGTTTTTAAAAATGATTGAGGCAGTTCAGCATCATTCCTTTATTAGAATTTTTAAATTATTTACATTTTTGTTTTTAAAAATGATTGAGACAGTTAAGCATCACTTACTCATTGGAATTTTTTAATTATTTATATATATATATATATATTAAATGACTGAGACAATTAAGCATAATTTATTTATTAGAATTTTAAATTAGTTATATTTTTGTTTTTAAAAATGATTGAGACATTTCAGCATCATTCCTTTATTAGAATTTTAAAATTATCTATATTTTTGTTTTTAAAAATTATTGAGACAGTTAAGCATCATTGTTTATGGGAATTTTTTAATTATTTATACATATATATTTTAAATGATTGAGACAGTTAAGCCTAATTTATTTATTAGAACTTTAAATTAGTTATATTTTTGTTTTTAAAAATGATGGAGACAGTTAAGCATCCTTTATTTATTAGAATTTTTAATTAATTTATATTTTTGTTTTTAAAACTGATTGAAACAGTTAGGCATCCTTTATTTATAAGAATTTTTAAATTATTCATATTTTTGTTTTTTAAATTGTTGTATGGTAAGTTTATAAATAACCATATGAATACGTTACTTATGACGTCTTCATATTTATTACAAAAGAACTATTGAATTTTAATGTTCGATATCATTTTTTTTCGGTGTGTGCGTGTGGGGAAGGGGGGGGGGGGACACATTGTGCATATGTGTGTAAGACTGTTTTGGGACAGTTGCTCAAAATAGCACTTTTTGACTTAAAAATGACTGTAAATAAATTGAATTTAATACTTTTTAGTTTAAAATAATAGGAAAATATGAATGTTTCTTAATTTCGTATCTAATACTCGATAACAAGCCACTGTCAGGAATATTTCTATTATACCGGCTTTTAATATTTACAAAGTATGTTTTCATAAGAATTGGAATTTAATAGTAATCTGCGTGTTCTAATTAATAATTACACGTCACATCAAGCCTTCAGTTAATAATTACTTCAAAATTTCTTGAAACTTGCTTATTACTCAAAAACACAATAACATAATAAAAATTACATTACAGTACGGCGAAATAACTTTGTGTTTTCCTTCTGCTGCTAAATCACAATTTTTTCTTCTAATTACTGTCGAAATAATAGCGCAGTTGTTTCTTTATAATTACGTTTGAAAACTAAAAAATCAGATCACTGATATTGAGAATATTAGGGTAAGGCCAGCTGTAAATCTAACAGCATGAAATGTGATGGATTTGTGTTCTTAATTGTAATAATTTTTTCAGGAAACTTTGCAATCAGTTACAATTATTTTTCATGAAGAACATGATAAAAATATTGTGAAAAGATAATCGCTATACGTAATTATACGTTTGTAATTTTGATACATGAAATATAACTACAGACAAATCAACAAATAAATAAACCAATGTTAGCAAAGAACTTCATAAGGTTAACACGAGACCAGCAGGTCGGATAACTACAAAAATCAGGATTAAATGATGGCTCAAATACTATTTATACAATGTTTCTTTTGAAGGACAATTAGATTTTCATGATTTTAACAGAATTTCTTAATCGTGTTGAATTAAAAGTACTAAAAAAACGTACAATTGAAAATAATCGGTCTAATATTAAAAAGTAGCATTAAAAATGATAGAATTCCTTCTTTTAAAAGCAATGTTGAATTCCGGGGGTGAACCCAGAGGAGACAACACCCAACCCCCTCCCCTGGGGCTTCGAAATGAGGAGTTCAATTTTCTGTTTAAATGTTTCGATCATTAAAAAATATAATAATTATTATAAAAAAAATAGTAAAACGGAAGCATGAAACAGTTTTAATAGTTTTATAATCAGTATAGTAGGTAATATTGCACAAAACAGGCACTTTCCTGGTCCGTAGGATTCCGTACTTAAAAAGTAACAACGGAACAATTATAAGATCTCTCCTGTGTCTGTCTGTCCGTCTGTCACAGCCCTTTTACTCGTAAACTATGGAACGTGAAGCTCAAATTGGCTGAAGTAATAAAGGCTATTAACACACATATTTATAGGTTATTAACCATTCACTATATTTAGGGAAAATGTAAAGGGGCTAATTAAGTTTCTTGAAAATAATCTTTTCTTTGTATATCATGTGAGAAATTTCGTAACGCCGAATTTAAAAATACATTTCTTTTTATTTTAGGTATTATATTTTGAGAGATATCGTCGAAAATGTAATGCAAAAATATGTCCCCACCCCTCTGTTTCCGAATCTACTTAAATTAAAATTATGAAAAAATTAGGGGTAGTAGAAGTTAATTTAAACCTTACAGGAAAACTATAGCGATTACTCTATCTCACATAGTTTTTGAGAAAATGGTATTTTTCCGTTACACGTAAATTTCGATTTTCAACAATGGAGTCGAGGAGCGCCGGAGGTACCTATCGTCGCAGAAGTATAAAAGGATGGTTGATAATGATTTTAGAAAAAAAATTGTCTGTAGTTAGCCGAGATATTAACCCTTAAAGACACGGACTGTTTGGACATACATAAAAACACCGGCGGCCGTACTCTATGCGCCATCGGCTTTTAAAGACTAGATAACAACTTTTAATAACATATTTGTGTAATGCACTGTCCAGTAGTAGTATAAAAGCAATAAACCTCAAACTGTTAAAAACAGACTAATTTAATTAGAATTACTGTAGGATTCGCGACTAGTTTGCATTGAGTAGCTCTCTCAATACGCCACCCGAGTCTTTAAAGATTAATTAAAAACCTATCTGGGAAAACATGGCACGAACCAAGGTGGCGTTGTAAAATTTGCATCCTCCTTTCGAAGCGCGCTTAGCACAATGGTAAGTGAACAAGGGTATGATGTAATCATACGTTTGGCCTAATTTATTAATTTAAATGTATTAAAAAGTAATTAAATCCCCTCTCTTTTAATGTTTATTCCTTCAGTCTTTTTATTTTAGCGAAAACACGCTTTTGCTCTGTCAAAATTCAATATCTTTTACTCTATTTTTATCCCAGTTTAAAAGGTCATTCTTTCAAGCAGATGTGTTAATTTAACTCATTTTGGAAAATCAATTTGATAGATTTATGGGGTTTGCAATCATGAAAGGAAATTACTTTTTAGATTATCTTCAGTTTCACTTATAATGCCGTAACGTATTGCAGTTATCATAACAACAAAGGCAGAAAATAAAGTTATTATGACATATCTGCGATGTCTTCAACTACTTTAATTTAGGACTGCCCAATATGTTGGTTAATGATGACGTCGCCAATTCTGGTTGACCCTTGGCAGTTTTTGTTTTAAATTTTAGAATGCATTTCTTCGTAACGTAAATTTTAGTTGGCGCACCATGACTCGATTTGGAAAATGTTTTCTGGCTGTGTAAGCGTCACTATTCCTCTATTTCTTCATCTGAGAGGTCGTAATTAGCAATTCTGGTGGGGAGCCACCTCATCTTACTCATCAAATAAAAATCTTTCCATGGAGTCGAACTGTGAATTATTGAGTATTTGATTTTTCAGCATTCTCTCATATTTCAGGATTGGAGCCTTTGCGGTCTTAACGCAAAATGTGATAATATATCAGATATGTACGATTTCACGGCTTGGTACAAACTCTCTCCATTTCAAATTGACAATTTACTTCACTATAAAGGGATTTGTTTTAGGTAGACTGTAAAAAGAAAAGATTATTATTACGCTGAATATGGGTTTATGAAATGCCAAATGGAGTTTAAATATGCATACTTTTATTTCTTCTAGTTATTATTTTTTCTAGTACATACAGCTATAAATCAATTCTAAGTTGTATAATTTTTTACAAAGTCTTTTAAAAACGATTTTTTTTGTAATAATACATTTACTAATTAATATATTTATTATACGTGTGCTCTGTGCGCTATGTGTCCCTCTGTGCGCGAGTAATACTCGCACTTGACCGTTTACTTTTTTATATACAGAGTATTATTCAAGAGTAATATTCGTGATTTTGACTTGAACACTTTCTGTTAAAGTGTATCAAAAAAATTTTTTTTTTTTTAACCTATAAATGCACTTGCTCACCATTATTGTATAACATCAAATGTTACATAAGAGTGTATAATATGCCTCTCTTATATTCTATAATACATACTTCTTTCTTTCATTTTTAGGTCACATAAGGAGTAATACTAATATTGTCATTTTAAGACATTATTTAAAACTAGACCATATAAGCGCTATATCTGTTCACAAAATTCGTGAAGTTGAAAGCCAGGACAAGATTAGTGTCCATACAGTTAAAAACTGATTCAAATGTCTTACGAAAGGAGAACCTATCCTTGAAATCAAACCCACAAGTGGAAGACCATCATTTCTGAAGCTGGAGAAGGTGAAAGGAAAAGCAGAGGAAAATCCAACCATTAGCAACTGAAAACTGGGACACTTCAAGTACAGTCGTGGAAAAAAAAAAAGTAAACACCCCCCACTAACTCCTCAACAAATTATCGTAAACGAAAGTTACTGGTACCGAACGATTATAAATAAAGTCTATTTTTAAATAATGTATAGAAAATTTGCTTAGGGGGCCATCTACATATTAAAACGAATCCAAGCTTCATTTTTTTTTCAATGGCAATACCCAATTTTAACGAGATATTTCAAATCTTCGGTTCAAACTATGCCTAGACACCAAATTTCAAGTAATTTGAATGATAAGTTTTTGAATTATAAACATTCAAAATTGAGTGCTTCTAATGTTAAATTACATTTTCATATTTTCATTAATATCTCCTGAAATTATACTCCTAATGTGGTAATTTTTTGTGTGGCAATAGTACTAAAATACCCAAACATAAATACGCTGATTTTGCAATTTTTATAATTTTATGATATGAATTATGAATTATGAAATTAATATTCGAAAAAAATATGAATTGCAACCTACAATTTTTTTGATGGATTTAGATTTATTAAGTCCTGCTTTATGGAAATCCGAAATTTCACATTTTTCTTCCAAGTAGTTTTCAAGTTATGCCTAAAAAACGGCAAAATGATGGTTTAAGGGGTCGTCTATGATAGAAGTGAGCAGATATTTTAAAATTTCTTCTGCTGTCTTGTAATCTAAACGGCTTCATTGACTGCTTGAGTGGTGCCTTGATCAAGAAGGCGGCTCTCTCGGTTAACAATCGGGTACGGAACTTCAATTTGGATACGGCCCTTAAAATACGCTCGTTTTAAAATAATTAATTTCTCGGAAACTTATGGTACGAATTGCATAAAAATTCGTTTTTAGGCTAATTGAAGGGTGTAGATTTCATTTATGCTGTCAGAATTGTGTACTGCTATTGAAAAAAACAAATTTATGGTTCGTTTTAATATGTAGATGCCCCCCTAAAGAAATTTTTTATACATCATTTAAAAGTAGACCTTATTTCCAATCGTTCGGTACCAGTAACTTTCTTCTACGATAATTTGGTGAGGAGTTAGTAGGGGGTGTTTACTTTTTCTTTCCACGACTGTACACCATATAGCGGTTTTACACAAGCTCAAAAAACTCACAGAGAGCAAAGGGGGAGGGGGGGGGGCAAAAATGAAAAATAATTTTGGCATACAATAATAAATACTTGGATAAGGTTATCTTATAAGTTTTTCGCATAGCAGTGCCTCTTAAAATCGCTCACCCGCAAGAAAAGTGACACATCTCGCAAAAATTCATTTTGCATTTAATTCCGCTAATAGGTCTTTCAGAGGCTCGTCTTGCTACATTAAAAGTTTAATAAATGTAGCTATCCGGAAAATTACTTTATTACGCTATATGTCCATTCCTGACCAAATAAGGGGTGGATTGTGAGGGGACGTAAAATTACTCAACCCTCCAATTGTCATCATTGTTAAGGGTTTTATGTTTTTATGCACGTTCTTAGTGCTACATGCAGAGCTAAGTGCTATAATTTAATGTTACAGTAAAAACATGCATATTTTCCCCTTTTGTTTCTCCTGTGAAATTTACTTTTGTCGAGATGTGTCACTTTTCTTGCAGGTGAGCAGTAGCATTTATGGAGGCATCCTTAAATTGCAATGTAACTAATTTGTAACTATGCGTCCTAACTTTTTCTTTCCCTTGATGAAATTAAATAATTTAACAATGGATTTAACAATATTTTCTGCAAATTATAGTGAAGGCGAAAAGAGAATGATGCTTTTCGTGCATGTGCGTGTATATGTATGGGAGATCATTACTTATATTATAGAGCTAAAAAATTGCCGGAAAGTTTTGGCGAATTACATGGCATGACTGTAAGTTTGTAAGGGCCTGGTTTGGGCACAGATTAGATAGAAACCTCCCTTGAATATAGACTTTTAAATATACTCAAAAGGAGTTATTTTTATCGCCATAAACATGTCTAAATAATTGTTTACAAGTTGTAAAAATGTACTTAATATATATTTTTTTTTAAACTAAGAAATGTTTCTTAAAAAAAAAAATGGTGTTATTTATGCATTATAATAAGCCCAAGCAGACAATGATAAAATAGCAATAATAATTCAAACAAAGTAAATGCATTTCATGTCCTGCACTTGTTGAATTTCCCAAAAGTGTCAGATTCAGTAATTGTTTTTTTTTTTTTTTTTTTTAACTTAATTTGTCCTACTGAAAAAAACCCGGTTGTCTTCAGAGCACATAAAGGAAGTATTAGGTTTTATGACAACTAGGATACGATTGCAAGGAAATGTTAGTGTGAATCTGCCTAACAAGTTTCAAAACATATCATAATTTTGAAGAAAAAAAATTATGATCTAGTCACATCTTGATATAGTACAAAATAAATTTATTTAAATCATAAAATCTTTTAGCACTTTTTAAAGGAAAATTTTATCGACAGATTTCAGGCAAGGCCAGGGCCCCATCTGCCCATTCCTTGCAATATCGTTCAATTTCTTTTGATATTGGTGAGACACAAGGAGTGTGACGTCTTAAAAAAATCAATATGGCAGAGACCAAATATCAAGTACCGAAAATTTTTTTTCCTCTAAGTGCATTCAAGTGATTATCAAATATAAAGTCTTGCTGATGTAATTACATAAACAATTTGTATTCTCTAAGGCGAAAATCAAAGTTAGACATAAAGAAAATATATTGAAGCAATTGCATTCACCCTTTATGTACTGAATTATGAATTCGTGAAAATTTTATCTTCTGAAGCATTTTCGTGAATTTTTGAAACTACATTAGAAGAATTACATTATCATTTAATAAATTTTAGAAGAATTTTAGAAGGATTGAAGGACTTAGAAGGATTAATTAAATTAGAATTTATAGAGATTTTTTTCAATATTTATAATCACGATCAAATCTTTTTTTTTTGTATTTTGTAGAATTGGGAAATGTACAAATTTAATGTTCTTACAACATAAATATAGAGATATTTCCGAATTGAAAAATTCCGACCCCCCCCCCTCCCCCAACGCCAAGAAAGCTGAAAAGATGCAAAGTAGAGGTCTGCACGGGCCGGAATTTCCAGGCCCGGGCCCGGCCCGGTGTAAAAATTGAAAGTTCGGCCCGAGCCCGGCCCGGCCCGTACAAAAATCAGTGAAAACAGGCCCGGCCCGGCCTGACTAAATGTCTACAAAAAATTCCGTTTTTTCTCGACATACAATTAAGATTCTTTTAATGAATACTACATGCATATTTATGGGAACATTTTACAGTATATTTTAAATTACTATGCGTTCGCAAAATAGAAAACACACAATAGTAAACGTTAACGATTACTTACAGTGTTTTAGTCAACGTCTCTACAGACGTTTCAAAATTTAAATAAGGGTTCATTAAAAGATTATTGTAGTTTAGAATAAAGGGTTAAAAAACATGATAACTGTTGAAGCTTATAATAAAAGGTAGATTTGTGAAAATATTTCTGTCATTTTTAAGGCTTTTCTCAAATCCAAAGGAGCTACATTTTGATACATTTATGAATTCATTTCTTTTCGGAAACGCATGAGATTGGCAGGTATTCTTATTCAGAAACCATGTAAATGCCGTTTTTTTTTTTAGATAAAAGTAATATATCTTTCAGAAAATACTGCCAAAGTTAGCGTTTTGAATCGAATTTCCGGAAGCGATAGCACAGGAAAGGAGAAAACGTACAGTCACGTGACAAGAGTCTCTGTTATCTCAGTACGTAATTTATGAAAACGCTATTTGATCCCAATTGCCTTCAATACTCAGCCTGTCAATTTTATGCCTTTATAGTTAAAAATGAGTCAGAAAATGTGTCTGAGAGTTTCGCATTGTTGAGCAGTAAATATGAGAACCACCTTAAGGTACATTTCCAAAGATACTGGTAACAGAAGATCATTATCGCTATTAATACTTTTACAAAACATAATGCCTGTCCTACACATTCTGAGAACGATTAAGACCAGTTCCGTCCCGGCACAAGTCTGCCGAAAAAAATTAAACCCGGGATCAGGCATCATGTAACTGTACGATGCCGATCTCTACGATGGACATGTTACATTTCTGTATTGATGTTGTTAAACTCGCATCGGCTCGTAACGCACATTTATACTTCTCGAAAAAGTCGTATTCATTGGAAATGACCTTGTATTTTATCTGTTCCTCTCAAATTCTTATATCGGGCCGATAGGCCCGATTAATTTTTTTTTATCGCCGGGCTCGGCCCTTCAGGCCCGTTCAATTTTTTTGCCGGCCCAGCCCGGTCCGTTTATTTTGTCTGTCGGCCCGGCCCGTTGAAAAAATTGTCCTAATTCTGCCGGCCCGGCCCGGCCCGCGGGCCGTGCCGGGTACGGGCCTCGGGCCAAGCCCGGGCCCGTGCAGACCTCTAATGCAAAGCCAGAAGAAATCATCCTTTTAAAAATATTTTTTTTGTGTGTAACCAATAACGCTTGTGGAACAAGATAAAGTAATATGCATGTATAACTCATCCTAAACTGTATTATTACTAACCGATTTATTAAATGAATTTTATAACAAGTTAATTTAATGGTGTTTATAAGTACCGTCAGTAGATAAAGGGTTAATTAAACATATACACCGGTTTTATCATTGTGTTTTCCTGAACCCAAAGGTATGAAAATATGGAAGATTGCGAGCAGGAAAACACAATGGTAAACCTACCAGTCAACGACTAAAATTAGGTTTGCAGGCATTTTCCACCAGGATAGACTTACAAGGAAGGTCTCCATACGGGCATATTCAGAAAAATCTGAAAAAATTTCAGAGTGTTCTTCTCATGTGGACATATATGTTTATATAAGTTTTTTGGCGGAACCTTGATAGAATAGTCGTAAAAAAATAATGAAAATTTCATTTATTTGGTGATTTATCATCGGTTGGCGATGAAATGAAATTTCGAAAAATGCTTTTTATGTCGAATACTCTTTAAGATAAAAAATATTTCATATTGAAACTTGTTTAAATAAATTTAATGTAATAACTTTAGTTTTGTCAGTTTTGGTTTGATTTAACTATAGTTTTGTCATGTATACATATAAATGTTTATAATGAAAGTTAAATATCAAATTTTATGAATTAAAACACAATTAAAATAAATTAAAATTGTTTCAATATCTCAAAATTAAGTCCAATTGAGCAATGTCGATTCAATTTTGTTGCTATGGAAACGATGAATTCTTTGATATTGAAATGAATAACTGGTAAATGAATCTTGCCTTTATTTTAGAATACGCTTAAATATACAATAGCGCTCAAAAGTATTTTGACAACCATATATTCTCTCTTATTTTATTTAATATAAAAATGTAAAAGAAAATATATTCCCTATAATTGAGAACACTATGACTGCAGTTATTCAAATGTATCAAGTTTCAACTTGTTTGTTTACATTCGGCGCCACCGAAGAAATATGACTCCTCCTTAGCTCAAAAGTATTTTGACAATTACTTTGCATTTAATTGTTGAAGGTGTCAGTGGAGCTTCGATTAGTGTTTATTTCGACTTATTGTGATTCTTTTTAAATGCCGAAATGTAAAAAATATTGAAGTGATTCTAGATAAGCCGCTGTCAATGCACTTAAGAAAAATATACTGCAAGCAGAATGAGCTCGTTCTTTTAACGGGTCTCGTCAACTTGTTATTACATGGAATAATTTTTTTAATAAACAGAAAATTACGGCATAGACATACACGTTTCATCAGTCAAACGACGCCTAAACCTCGATGGTTTACATGGCAGAAGACCAGCAAAAACACGTTTGTTATCTACTAAGAATAGGAAAGCTAGAGTCGCATTTGTAAAACGGCATAACCATTTCAGGGGCAAAGCAATTCCATTACTAAAGTGTTGAATTTAATGACTGACACCGGAATTTGAAACAAATTTATTTGTAAATAAGAAAAAGCTGTATTTCAGACGCATAATAAACTGAAATTTTTTTAGCCAAAATTCCGGTGTCAGTAATTAATTTCAACACTTTAGCAATGGAATTGCTTTGCCCCTGAAAGGGTTATGCCGTTTTACAAATGCAACTCTAGTCTTCCTATTCTTAGTAGATAACAAAGGTGTTTTTGCTGGTCTTCTGCCATGTAAACCATAGAGGTTTAGGCGTCGTTTGACTGATGAAATGTGTATTTCTATGCCGTAATTTTCTTTCAATTCATTTTTTTATTATTACAGCGGACTTACGACAATCACTTGTAGATATCATTTTTATAATACAGGCAACATTGCAAGTTGTTTTTTTTCGGATTGCCAGTTTGATGCTTATTTTCGATGTATTTCTGTTTATTAAAAACTTTATTCCATGCACTAATAAGCTTCCGAGACACGTTAAAAGAACGAGCTAATTCTGCTTGCAGTCTACCTTTCTTAAGTGCATTTACAGCGGCTTTTCTAGAATCACTTCAATGTTTTTTACATTTCGGCATTTAAAAATGATCACAATAAGTCGATATAAACACTAATCGAAGCTATAGCGCCACTGACACCTTCAACAATTAAATGCAAGTAATTGTCAAAATACTTTTGAGCTAAGGAGGAGTCATATTTCTTCGGTGGCGCCGAATACAAACAGACAAGTTGAAACTTGATACACTTGAATAACTGCAGTCATAGTGTTCTCAATTATAGGGAATATATTTTCTTTTACATTTTTATATTAAATAAAATAAGAGAGAATATAAGGTTGTCAAAACACTTTTGAGCACTACTGTATGAAAGTACCGTATTTACTCGTGTATACCGCGCACGCGTGTATAACGCGCACCCCGTACTTTACAAGAAAAAATGGCAATTTTTTTAATCTCGTATATAACGCGCACCATAAATTTGGCATGCAAATGAATGAATGACCAGATGAATTTCAGTAAAGAAAGTCAAAACAAATGTTACGTCAGCCCTGGAAAGAAGGCGAAAATCTATTTTAAGACTTCGAGTTAAGGAGGGATTGTGGAAGAGAGTGTGGGAGGGAGTAAGTGATAAGGATAGGAGTGAGTGGAGTATCATGCTGTGGTGACGACATTCGCTAAACGAAATACTTGAGAGCGTCTTTTGACAACGTTGGAGCAAGATGGGGAATTGATATAGTTATACTGCGACTTTTAAGTTGTAAGTAGTTCAGTAAGCAAAAGAAAATGGCAACTATTCTTATGTCAAAAAATCGGAGTTGTTGAGTCAAGTGTGCAAGAGTCGCAGAATATGGAAGAAACTGAAAAAGTAACATCCAAAAAACGTGTTTTGGGGGAAATTGTGTAAACGTCCGCAAGCGGAGCAGCAGCTTTTAACTCATGTAACGGATTTGCGGCGTTCGGGGTACTCAGTTTCGACGGAAATGTTGATGTTCGAGGCCTGTGAAATAGCCAGGAAAATGAATATTTAAAGAGAAGATTTCAAGGGTGGTTATGACTAGGTGCTTTATGATCCGTAATAGTCTATCTATCAGGTGAAAAACAACGCTCTTGCAGAAGTTGTCAGAAGAATACGAAGAGCAGCGTACCAAGTTCTTTCAGTACGTTAAAAGGCTACGAAAATAAAAGGGATATCAGCCCGTAAGGCATGGTGACGTCACGTCGACGTCGTTGTGAAGTCACGCTGTGACATTGTGACCGTCGATGTGACGTCACGTGACGTCGATGTGAAGTCATTGTGACTAGAATGTTAGGTCGTTATGGGCGTTTTAGAGCTCTTCTGTGACGTCACATTGTGACGACTTTGTGAAGTCACGGTGTGACAAATTTGTGAAGAGTGTGTCATTTGTGACTATTTTGGTATTAACTTTGTGACGAATTTGTGACGAATGTGACAATGCTTTAAAGTCACATTGAGATCAATTTGTGAAATATGTGTCATTTGTGACGAAATTGTCTTTAACACTGTGATGATTCTGTGACGACAGCGACACTGCTTTGAAGTCACATTGTGACAATTTTGTGAAAATTGTGTGATTTTTGACGATTTTGTCATTAACGTTGTGACGAATATGTGACTAGAGGCAATGTTGTGAATTCACACTATGACAAACTTGTACAATTGTAAACACGTATGCATGTCACACATAGTCATGATTATGCATGTTGTAAAATCATTTACATCTATAACGTTAATATACTTCGGCGATACATCGCAATTAAAACTTGGGGGCCGCTATAACAAGGGTATACCAAAAGAATTTTATTGAATCAAAATGCAATGCCTTCAATTGACTTCAATTTTTGTTGCACCTTTCTTTCCTATTGCAATAAATGAGAATATTGAAGACAACTGAATGATCGATGTATCACGTTTCTTTTTTTCAAAATTAGCTATTTGTTAAAAGCATTAAAATTACCAAAGAAACAATTTGTTTAAATTTTCAAATCTTTATCAAAATAAAATTTGAGTTAAAAATATAATATTTTATAATATATACAGTACTTTTTATATTCTTTAAACTATAGAAAATACTGAATGAAATTAATTTATTTCATTTAATACGCATTACAAACTCGAAGTCACTGGTGAAGTTGAATTTTTTCGATTACACAACATTTATAATAAAAAAAAAAATGAAAGATAAAAAAAAAATGCCGATATTAAGTAATTAAATTTTATATGTTTTATGATATTGATTACCATAAAAAAATATATATATGATTGTAATTCAAACAAGTTGGGGCTGAGAAAATAGGATACTTCTTTGTTATAGAGGCCCCTATAAATTTGATTACGCAAAAATTGCAGTAACGACATTGCTAAGATCATTGCGAAGTTTATGCATGCGTTATATACACACATATATATATATACACTCGAAACGCTCATCATGTGCCATATAGTCATTATATACGTATTGTTTACGTCTTTTATACCACATACATGCATTACAAAATTTCCGAAGTACATTTTAGCAATAACCATTTGAAACTACTCAAATAAAAAATACAGCTTTGGCATAGAAAATTAACTGAGTATCACCAGTATCATTATGTTGAGAATTCTAAGAACAATTTCGGCAATAATCGTTATGTTGGAAGATAGCAGCAATAAATAAAATCGTATTTTTAAGCTCACTGTAAAAGTGAGTAAAACTGTTGGGTATGCATAGAACGGGGATACAAAGGGTTAATTTATTTTACATCAGGGTTTGCTTGAAGTAAAATCCATATATAAAACAACTTTTTGATTATTAAAAAATAACTTTAATAATTGATTGCCAAAATTACATTTTTATTTATGAAATTATATATTATAAAAATAACTCTTACTATCTATGATTTTTTAAAACAATACCTTATTGTTTGTAAAACACAGCACCGCAGCTACTCTATTTTGCGTCTAATGTGAAAGTTTTTATGTTTTGCCAAATATCTATCTGGCTGGATATATGTTGCCATGACATCTATAACTCTTATATTATCATAAATAGTACAAAGAGATTAGAATCTACAACGAAATTTTTAGAATAAAGTCTGGTAAAGGTTTTATAAATATGGTAGAACGCCGATTATCGGAACTCCAATTAACCGAACTTCCAATTATCCGAACAGCATATTTCTCTCAAAGAATTCTTTTTAACCGAATTTCCAATTATCCAAATATTTCTCTCTAAAAAAAAAACGAAAAAAAAAACACCTAACTTCCAATTTATTTTTTGCTTAAATTATAATCTCTGAAGTTCAGAAAATGATAAAAAGAGAAAAAAAAATTAAATAATAAAAAAGTAAACAAAAAACAAAAAAAATAATTTTTAAGCACTCCAGTACTAAGTGGTGCTGTCAGTCCTAAACCTAGATAAAGTGTGAAGGTTTTAGAATAGTCAGGAACATCCCTTAAACTGTCTGCCCATTTATCCGAACTAGGGTCGGTCCCGACTTGTTCTGACAATCGGCGCTCTACTGTATATATTGTATTAGCAATAAAAATAATCATATTTATTTTTATATGACACAATAAAACAAAATAATGAACACAGTATCAAATGGTTAACTACTTTTTAATGTAAATAAAGTATAAAAATTGAGACCATAAACACAAAATAGAGCCACACATAGGTTCATTATTATTATTAATATTTTATTTACAAGATTATGGTAATTATAAATAAGAAATTCATTTTAATCACGCTGTTTATAAAGAGTGTATAATATCGATACTTTGAAATTTATCTCGATAAAACCATTCAGGAAATAAAATGATAAAATTATCCAGAAAAAAAAAGTAAATAATAAAAGATGGTTATTACATTTTAGATTCATACTGTTCAAGTATTTGCCTTATTTTTAAAGTAAAATCATATTTAAACACTTACCGATTGCGAAACTTCTATATTTTCATTTGCCAACAGACTTCTAGTTCACTTTGAAAACATTTCAGTAAGAATGTTTAACAACTGAGAAGCTTTCACCCGCTATGACTATTTCTTTATAGATTTTAAAACATTTCTCAGGTTGAATAATACATTAAATAATCATTTTTTTCCTTAACATTACACATCTACGATCTCTTTTAATAGTATACATTTCCGTTGTGTCTTATTTTTTATAAATTCCTCTTCTGAGCAGATGCAATTTTTTTAAATAAAAACATGCAATGCAAATTGTTTAAGACCATCACTTAATACAAAATTAAAAAAATTATGTTTGCCAATAATTTTATTACATAAAAAGCCTTTTTTTAAATAACTTAATTATCTTTTTAATGTTTATTAATTATATTAATGATTGATTATAATACTTGTCCATATACTTTCATATTTATGACACCATGTGGTTTTAACCAAATATTTAAATAAGAAAATAAACCAGATTGAAATTCAATTTAAATCACTAATTTTAATAATCTGATAAAAGCTGTTGAAAAGGAAGTTAGATATTTTAACAAAATAAAAAATAAATGCAATGAAATATTTGTGTTCTATAACATGTTTATTAGAAGATAACTAAAATCATTGTAATTAAAAAAAAAAGCAAACAGGGAAAATAATATTTTAGATATTTCAATAAAATAAAAAATCAATGTAATGAAATATTTATGTTCTACAGCATGTTTATGAGTAGCTAACTAAAATTGTTGTGATTAAAAATAAGCAAACAGGGAAAATAATATTTTTACATACCTAATTTCATTGACGTTGTACGTGATACTTTGATTTTGGGGAACCAATTAAATCCGATAATAAGTACGATAGCAATGACTTGAATCATCTTCAACAAGTCAAAGCTACCGTAATTTTCTCGGGTTTATATTTTGTTAGCTGAACTAACTTGGATCCTGAGAACGTTCTTGTTTCACTTTTTAAATCCATGTCAACACGTCTATGCTGTCCAGTGTCCACAGAACTTCCCGCGTTTATTCTAAAAAGCTTCACTGTTACTTTTATCCGTTATTCTGCGGTCGAGTAGTAACAACTGAAAAAGTGCAGATGCAGACGATATTTAAGTTTCGAAGTTCGAAGCAGATGTTTTTCGGTTTTATTTGTTTTTCTATACAACAGTTTCCGGAAGGAAATTAAATGCCTAATAATTTTATCAAATTGTCCCTAATTCAATTTCCTGCTTGAAAATGTTTTATTGTATTTCACCTTTTATTTTTATCAGTTTTATTGAATTGTAAAGTTTCATTTATGTAAATTATAATAATAATAGTATCCATAATTAGAGTTTACTAGATAAAACATTGCTTCATTTTTCAAAATGTGTACAAATTAATTTAATGGTAATAATGTAGACGCCCTCTTTTTTTAAAAGTAAAATTTGTATCACAGGTAATATACACAAAATATCTTCTTAAAAAATACAACAAGATTATCGAGAAAAGATGAGTTTTTCTTTGTCAATCTGTCATTCTCTTAATATTAATTTTCTGTAGAATAAAACATCTTGTAAAATAATTTTTGAAGATATATTTTGAAAACAAAAAATAAAATATGAATAATTAATTATGTCATGGGCTTTGCATAAATTGTACATAAATTTTATATTCTGTAAATGTCAATTTTAGTTTAAACGTCTGAAAGAAGTAGAATTAAAAAAAAATAGTGAAACACTAAGAGGGAAAAAAAATGACTTGAATGCAAATTATAAAGCAAGAAATGCATATATGACTAAACTTTGAAGACCCTTTCTGCGTGCTCATTAAAAGCTGCAGACTTAACTGTAATAGAAAGTTTTTAGTTTGAAACCACAGAAATGTTCCGACTACTCTTTGAGAAACTTCTAGTATAACAGATGATCATTTACAAAAATCTTTATAAAAGTCGAGGTCTGTTTACCTAAAACATTTTTTAATAATATAAAATTCGCATAATTAGGAAATCTTTTTGTGTCGCTGATGAATTAATTACATTTTATGTTATATGAAAATAAAAAGTTTTGGTTAGAGGCACAGAGGCAACTTGGACCACGGTTTAAAAAAAAATTTAAATCCGGCAGAAAAATATTTTTTACAGTAAATAACATGTTTTTAATAATTTTTGTAATTTTTTAAAGTTTTCTAAGAAGTTCACATCTCAGTCACAATGTGACATCACTGAGTGGTGGCATTTTGGTCACAGATGGGACGTGACCACAGTGACTTACAGTGACGTCACAATGACGTCATTGTGACCATGCATGCTATGAGGGAGATGACGCTAATCGGCAATGCAGATCAAACTCCATTGTGGTTTGATGTGCCAGAAGCCACAACCGTTCATCCCGTTGGAGATAGCAGCTTTCAAGTGCGCGCAACAGGAACAGACAAGCAACGACGCACCGTTATGCTGCCCATTACTCCTCACAACCGCAAGTTGACACCATATGTGATTTTTAAACGCAAAACTATCCCAAAACAATCTTTTCCAGTCGGCATAATTGCAAGAGCAAAGGAAAAAGTGTGGATGACGGATGAGCTCATGAAAATTGGATTAACATTGTATGGGAACTTCGGCTAGGTGCTTTACGTCAGCCATCGATGCTGGTCATGTACAGTTTCCATGGACACACGACGCCTGGAGTAAAAGCAAAAATTCGTCACTCAAGTGATGTAGTTGTGATACCAGGTGAGATGATGAAAGTGCTTGCAGCCCTTAGATGTTGCCATCAACCGACCATTTCAGGTTGCATTTCGGCCTGCCTACAACCGATGGATAATAACAACAGATCACAACATCACTCCAAGCGGGAGAATGAAACGTGTCACTCCCAACTGTATGTGAGTGGATATGTGAAGCTTGGAATTCCATCTCAGCGGAGATGATAATAAAAGGCTTCAAGGTGACTGGAATTTCCAATAAGATGGATGCAGCTGAAGACAATATAATTTACGAGGACATTGGCTGTGCCAGTCACGACGAGGACAAGAGCAGTAGTGGCAATGAGAATTGCTAATTAGCGTTCAAAAATTGTTACTAGCGCTGTTGTATAAAAAAGTGTAAGGAGTGAAATAAAGATGCAGCAATACTTCTATTAAGTAAGATTTTTCCAGTTTTAATTTCTTCTTTGAATACATATTTTTATTCATATGTATATCGGGTGATTATATGAAGCAGTAAAAAATTATTCCGTGTATAACGCGCACCTAAAGTTCCTGCCCTAAATTTTTGGAAAAAAAGCGCGCGTTATACACGAGTAAATACGGTATTTTTTCTATATTAAATTTTTTTAAAGTAATAAAATTAAATAACAAGCAACATAAATATTTAATACGAAAAAAATCTATTTATTAAACTCTCTCATTGTTTATGTTTAAATTCATTAAATACTTTTTACACGCATTCTAAAAATCAATTAATAAAGACTTTTCAAGTGCATTAAAATCGTTTGCTTTTGGCGAGGAAAAGTACTGCTCGCCAAAACGCGTGACGCTTTCGTCTTTTCGCGCCATATACTCGAAAGCATTTTATTTATTTTACAGACTTTCTACTGTACTGCCGCCGCTAAATTGGACTGATCCTTTATTACATACATAAGTAGTTTAATTGGTAATTTTTTCAAAATATTCTGAGTATGCTTAGTAAGGAGACCTTCTTTGTTAGCAGAAACTAATCCTGGAATTTCAGCCGTCAACTCGATGAGGTGATGATTTGTGCTGCAGCCTCCCGGTCTAATAATCGTAATGTATTTACTGGCTCTATTTTTAATTCAAAATATACCTAGAAAATATCCTAAAAGCTAGTCTTAATCTATTTTTTCCTTTGGTTAATTAATGTAATGAACAGCCTTTTAATCAGTCTCTTTTCTTTTCATTAATTAATCCGAACTATTAATGTTTATTTCAGTATTCAATTTTCATCAACAACACATTTGTTTCATATTTTCTTGACATTATTTTTCAACTATTTAATGGAGTATTCACTGCTAGCATTCCCTCTCAGATACTATTTCAAAACAAAGCTATATATATTCGGGTAGTATTGAGAATAGATTAATCATGAGGTTATGGCAGGTTATGCGTTAAGAATCTTAACTCATGATCAATTATGTGAATTAATTATGTCCAATACGTCCTCTATTAATCACTTTATTCAGTTTTCTTTGGGCCAACACATTTGGGGGAATTACATAGATGATTTACAGATAAAACTCAAACAAGTTCAACGTGAAAAATTACAATAAAAATACTTCAAATATATCACTTCGATAAAAAAAAATATATATTAAGAATATACCATGACATTTCTGTAATTTTAATATCATTTCAAAATTTTCTTAAAATATTTGATATTATTACAAACATAAAGTATTATAGTTTCTAAGTTGTTCAAAAACTAAAAGAAGAAAAAAGGATTTTTTTCATTTTCATGTAATAGCATAGGTGCCAACCTCAAACTAATCTTCCGTAATACGTGCGTTAATTTGACCCTAGTTTAATACTTTCAAACCAGAAATTTTTTCAAGAAATTAAATTAAATACTTTCCACGTAGAAACATTGAATTAAATAAGTAAAAATTCATTAAACAAATTTTCTGGTTCGAAAGTGGTTAACCTGGTTTAAATTAATCCAGGTATTACGGAAGATTAGTGGAATATTGGCAGCTATGTAATAGATCAGAGAAAATATTTTCCCGCTCTGAGTATTAGTTATTTAGCGTATTATATAACCCAGAAAATAAAAGGAATTATTTGTCTGTATATTTATATGTGTTCATATGAGCGATTTGACGAAACAGCTGGACATTTAGCAATGGATATTTCTGAATATCTGTTTATATTAACCCTCCTACACTGTAAAAAAATCCGTTAAAATACGAAATTGTACTGGCAATCGAGACGCCAGTACTATTTTTGTATTTTAATGGAATTGTTTTCTGTAAATTTTGTGAAAAAACTGAATTTTTTCTAGAATTTACGGGAAAAAATTCCGTTAAAATATGGAAATAGTACTGGCGTCTCGATTGCCAGTATAATTTCCGTATTTTAACGGAATTCTTTTTACAGTGTAGTACCAGATTTGCAGTTTTGATTACCGTTCTTAGTTTTACATGATTTAGATGAGAAATTTAATTCCCCTAAATGTAACATCTTCCAAAGAGATATTTATTTATTAAATTTAAATTACTATTTTATTCTGATTCGAAACATGACAAACTTTAAACAAAAAGGTTGTGATGGGGGAGATTAAAAGAGACCCTAATAGTATAGTGCAGGGTTAAGCAGCTTGAACCCCAATTTTAGATATTTATAGCGAAATACTTTAAATCATCTTCTTGATTTTTTTCTAGGAATATCTTGAAATAATATTAACAAAAAGCTTAGCAAGATTATATTTATCACAAAGAATCATCTCATAAGCAAGTGATATGGTAATATTTTCCAAAATTGGACGCCTCCGTGGCGGCAAAAACATATTGCAGGTATATCATGGCTTCAAAGAAGAAATCTAGCAGTATGATGAATCTCGTGGCACCGATTTTAAATAAGAAGGAATCAAAGAAGGAATCAGTACTGTAATTGGAAAAAAATATTTGTCGGAACTCACCTTTTCATATAGTAGACGTTGATGCTACCGGATTTTTGCAAAGCCAAAATTCAATTTAAAACATTTAGCCAAAAGCCAACTTTTCTCAATTAACAGTTATCATTATTATATTCTAGATTTTATTCACACTCAGAAAAGAATACTCAGATTTCACGAAATTTTCTTTGTTTTTGACGAAACAGTTCCCTGGGAAATGCTCCGAGCGATTATTTCGTCAAATTGATGAAATTACTTTCTTCACTTGCTTGACGATTTAAATTTCGTCAAAAGTAGGTTGGTGGCGCCATCTATCGAACAATTTGGAAGCTCCTTATTGACAGGGGAAAGAAAAAATTCGCTTCTCCTTTCCCTGGAGGTGATTCGAACCCGCGGCCTTTGGCATGGGAGACCGTTACTCTTCCAACCTGGCTATTGGGAACTTGTATAGGTTTGCTTTTAGATTGATGTAATGAATTCTGTTGCGTGTTTATGTTTTTATAAGGTAGATTGTAATTTTATCGGCGCTGCTATAATTTCTGGAAGTTTTAAGAAAGGTTAATTTATTATTATGGTTTTCTCATGGTCAATGAATAATTATAATATGGCTTGATTAAATGATTTATTAGTGGAATGTTCTTTGCTCAATGAATGGTTAGAATATGGTCTGGTTAATTTGTTGCTCACAAATGACGAATTGTGAAGTGCATATTGCGTGAGATTTTATCACTTTGAGTGGAGGGATAAGATTTTAACACTTTGCTGTTTATAAAGGGGAAAGGTATCATTATGTTTATTTTTAATTTGATTGAAAACAGAATATACTTCTTAAATAAATTAAAAGAAAAAAAAAAGATATCCTGGAAGTTTGAAATTTTATTGACCAAATTTTCTTTTTGAATGGTTTTGAAGAACACAGGAAATTTATTCTTTTCGAATTAAAACATAACAAACAACATATAAATAAATAAATAAATAAATAAATAAAAATAATAAGCATTCCTAAACATTTTAACAGCTAAAAAAATAACTAATGAAGAAACAATAACTACCTACATTTCAGTATCTTCTGAAAGGCACTAAAAAGTTCTTTTTTAAAATAAATTACTACAGGACTAACATAAACAAGCAAATATCTGCTTGCTAAAATCGCAGGATTTGAGGAGGTACAGCAACTGTTTCCTTAAAATGCATTGAGTCTGATCGTGATTGAGGCAAAACTTTCGTCAAATATTTGAGAGTTTACCTTTCGTTAAAAGTCACGTGATGTTGATAGGAAATGATCGTCAAAAACGACAAAATACAGCTCAAGGATTTCTGAATCGTCCAAAGTGAGAGTTTTATTTCTGAGGGTGTAGTATTGTATTTGTATAGCATCCATCTAAAAGCAATATTTAATCAATCTCATAGTAACATTTTCCATTATGAATCAAAATAAATTGAAATAACAGAAATAAATCCATCTATTACTTACTGGCACATTTATCCTAGAAGTTTCCAAAAATAACGTGTGTTCTGTGCTCTCTGATTTACGACAAGCAGTCTCGTCTGCTAATTTTCTTTCTGATCACTACCAAGATTTCACATATGGTTCAGGACAAATATTTTTAAGGGAAGTCTTACACGGCTTATGAATATAAGTGAAACGGACTTTCTTAAAACTTGCATAAATTATCTTTTCTCTTGAATATAAAACAAGTTGGAAATTGCTCGTCAAACGGGGCAAATGAGGTGCGTTCGTACTATTAGTTTTATAAATATTTTTTGCACCGCATATTGTACTGAATGTATATTTTAGTGCACTTCATAAGTGCATATCAATTTCATTCCGTTCAAAAGGCTGTAACATCATAAAAATGCACTTGAAACAATTTTTTCCCATTGGCCGTAATGTAACGAAAAACTTTTGACTGTTCCTGTTATTAAACTATACATCCGATTTTCATAAAATTTGAAATGCTTCGACAAAATTTTGAAATAATTATATATTTAAAATTTCAGACCATTAGGTTGGGTAGTTTTTGCCCTGTTATATGAGGACAGACGGACTGAACGACCACTATAGGTGCTACGTATTTATATAATTACGAACGCACCTAAAAATTGTGCTCGTACGCGATTTTTTCTTTCTTTTTCAGTAACAAACAAAATATTTGTTCCCACCCAACTACAGCGCTGGAAGGAATTGTTCAAAAATGACCGTTCTATTCTCAGAGAGCTAAAATGATGTCTCAGAATCTATCGGAGTTTTAGAAAAATTGTGCAGGAGTGTGAATTTCGATCGAAAGTGCCTGGCACAGGAAATGTTTTTTTGTTGTTGTTGTTGTTTGTTTCTTTGTTTTTTGTTCACTCGCGTCTATTCTCCAGGTTGCACCGAACGGAATTAGAACAGCCAAAATATCTCATGAACACGCAAATGATTGTATAAAACTTCATACAAGCAGTGCCTTGATTTACGACGGGGCATCCGGGGCACGGGCCCCTGATTTTCAGGGGCTCCTAAATGCTGCTGAAGGTTTTTCAATTATTGTCCAAAATCTGATGTAGTTTTTTATATCAAATGGAATTTTACATTTCATTCTACATTCTATTTATTGTATTAGTATTATATTTTTATAACATCTTACATTTTGTTTAAAACATCCATCTTTAATTACTTTATTATAGTGAATATTTTCTTTTATCTTTTTTTTTTAACTATATTGTTTTTTTTAATTCTTAATTAATCTTGTTCCTGTTCTCGTCAGATTATTTGGGGAGTGTAGTAGGCGATAGAGCACCCTAATATTTTAAATAATTGTAGCTTGGTATTGCGGAAAATTTATTATTAGTTGTTGCATACTTTATCATACCAGATAGATAGACTTGCATAGGAAAAGATAATTAGCACCATACATGGATGCGCAATTGCAGGTGCAATGTCTGACAATTATGGCGGGTGGGATAGAGCTTCCCAGTCCTGCCCTTTTGAGTGGGTTTTAACTACTCTTGGAGTATGTGGTTTTGCGTTCTTATGCTGCAAAATCAGTTTATTGTGTCTATTCTCCCATTCTGGTTGATTTTCTTGAACAGCTGACTTCAAATGCATTAGTTGTCGCCGGTAGACTTCGCCAGTAACAGTTTCAGAAGGTTTCAGTAGTTCATAATACACAACGGCTTTGATATCCCACCAAACACAGACCATGACCTTATCAGAATGAATATTTCGCTTTGGCTGTCATGGACCAGCCTTCACCAGGCTGTATCCAAGCTTTTTTAGGTTTAGGATTCTCGTAGTAAATCGATTTTTCATCTCCAGTGTCAAGTCGGTGCAGAAAACCCTTTCTTTTTAGTCTTTGAAGAAGCATTTCACAAGTGATTTTTCGACATTCCATCTTTCTGTTAATTAATGTAATACAGTAAACTCTGTCTAAGGCGGAATCGGTCGGGACTGAGAAAAATTTCCGTGGTAGACAATATTCCGGCTTATGCAAAAAAGCTCCCCCCCCGCCCCCCCCCGCCCCCCCCCAAAAAAAAAAATCCCTGGAAGATGGCGATCTTTTATTGATTCTCCTGACTAGAAAATCGGTTGAAAACTGAAATTCTGAAAGATCCTTTGTCTTTTTAAAGATAAATGAGAAACTTCATTCAATTTCTTAGTACTGCTGTAATACATTCATATTGGAAGTTTATACACACCAAAAAAAAAAAAAAAAACTTCGAGAAGGAGAAAGAACGCTATAATTTTGAATTTGAGTACAATCTTAAAGTATAATATATTGTACTTTCGAAAATACGTAATCATTTTCATAAATGTTCATTTTACTAGAAATATTAACTTTTAGATGCAATTTTGCATATGAGAAAATGACATAAGCATAAAATCCTTAAAATTTAAAGTTTCTGTTCTTTTGAATTAACTTTTTTAAAAGCTTACGGAATTTTAGCTAACATGCTCGACATTGAGTTATTTGACTTATCAGTTTTAAAGTTTAATAAATAAAACGCTTTTCATTTTTAAATTATCCTTTTTCCGCCTTATGCAAAATTTTGGTTTCGGTGGGACCTTAAAATCCTTTCCGTTTCCGCGTCAGACAGATTCCGCCTTATGCAGCTTGAATTAATGTAATTTTCTATGGGTTCGCCGGGACTTGAAAAAATTTCCGCGGTAGACAGATTTCCGGCTTATACAGAGTCCGCCTTAGACAGAATTTACTGTATCTAGTTTCCAAATTTTTTAACCATTCCCATTCCATGTAGACATCTACTCATAACGGATTGATCAACATTCAATGCTTATGCCAATTCTTGTTGCGTTTGTGTGTTGTCTTCATTCAATAATGCTTGCAATTCTTCACCTTCAAAAATTTTCGGTCTACCTTCACGGTCTTCGTCTTCAACATCAAATAAACCTTCTTTGAATTGCCTAAACCACCTTCTACATCAGAAATGCATGCTCACCATAAGTTTCAACAAGTAAACGATAATTTTCACTAGCGCTTTTCTTTAAATTATAAAAGTATAAAACAACTTACCGCAAATAAGGATTATTTGGCACAAAACTATCCATTTTAAATAGAATAAAAAACTATGTTGTTTACACTTTAATCAAATGCCATATGCTACGATCTGACGGTTATGACGAGACTTTTCAAAAGCATGTATTTTCATATTCAAACAATACATATAAGAACACTTACGCCCTCTATTAGAAAAACAAAACTTACTTTTGCATATACCTAATATATATTTAAAATATTTCGAATTTTAGAAAAGGCATCTGTTTCTAGTGTTAAATACATATTTTGTATTGAGAGTAGAATTAAAAATCATTTTCTTTTTTTAGATTCGGATAATTCGAACTTCGGGTACTTTGAACTTTTTTCTCGGTTTCTGAGAGTTCAAATTAGCGAGTGTCAAATGTAATTGTGGCAATACTCAATTCAGGGCGGAAACTAAGGGGGGGGGGGCAGAAGGGGCACCAAATGAAGGATTATACCTTTGAAATGGATCATTTTCTTCTGTTGGACTGATGGATTCTATTATTATGAAACAGCCATTATAAATGAAGTGTTAGGTGAAGAGGAAAGAGCAGCCGTAAAAAGTTAGAACTCTGATTTTCTGGTCAGAATGGGAAGAAAAAAAATGGCCATAATTTTTTTTCAAAAAAAATTATGGCCATTTTTTCTGACCAGAAAATCAGAGTCCTAACTTTTTACGACTGCTCTTTCCTCTTCACCTAACACTTCATTTATAATGGCTGTTTCATAATAATAGAATCCATCAGTCCATCAGAAGAAAATAACTCGGTGAAAGCGGAAACTCGGTTAAGCAGGACTCGGATAATCGGGACTCTAACTGCATATTTCATTTTAAAAATGATCTTTAGAATATTTTTGTTGGTGTTCAGAGGGGAGTGATGACCCCGTGACCTTCCCCTTGGATCCGCCATTGTAGATTACGTAGTTCAGTATTACATATTTTATGATTACATATTTTAAATTTTAAAATAAGCCGGCTATTAGAAAATTAGTAAAATTCTCTTTGTAAATATACTTTGTGGAAGAGGGGTGGGGGGGGGGGGGGGGGCGCCAAAATCCATACTTGCCCCGGGTGCAAAAAAGGCTAGTTTCGGCCCTGACTCAATTTACGCTTTAGACTGTATTAACTGCCCATTAGCAATTTCCTAGAGATCGCTTGTTTTAAGATTTGCATATTTAACCTCATTCAGACTAATTTTTCAGTCTAATTCTTTTAGATATTTTTCTTTCTGCAACATTTTTGCATTCATTCTAGAAACTAGCAATTCATCTTCTATAGGTAAAGAAGGGTGACGCCAATTGCGCTTCAGGGATCTGTAATTATTATGTCTCAAACAACAAAAAACGAAAGTGTCTGTTATAGCCTAGTTTACCAAGTAACACGCCTTTAAAAGGTAATCAAGAATCTCGCTTCTTTTATTTTGTAGTAGTTCTTCTTTTATGTTATCGTTGTAATGATAGCGGTTAAACGATTAAGTGGTCTTTCCACCACATGTTTATTCGTAATTTTTATTATATTTTTCTAATGTTATCCTGTTATGAATACACCCTCAATCGTCCTGATATACAGTTTCGCTGTTTTTTGATAGCGTATAAGTAGTCGTTTGATATGAGATGTATATAATGGTTTAGAGAAATTTTAACGTGTCGATATTAAATAAAAGTTGTTGTTGTTGTTTTTTAAGTATCTAGAAAAGCATTATGTTAGAGAGAAATATTTTCTTTAAAATATAGTTAAAATTAGAATGTCGGCGATTCTCAAAATGACATAATAAGAAGTTTTAGCGCGTTGGTTTAATTTTGGATAAATGAACTTAGTATGTGAATTAATTGACATTAGGATTTTCTAAGATTAGATTTTTAAAAGAGTGAGCAAATATTTTTACCTTTTTACTTTTTTTTCTTTTTGTTATGTTATAATTGATAGAAGATATATTCATATAATCCCCTTATCAAGAGTTTTGGATACCCATTTTCTCCCTCTTTCTACTGCAGAAAAACATCATTAGAGTTCATAGCGAAAAAGAAACACTTAGTAGTCGACAGATGTAATATGCACAGAAACTGCATCTCTTCATCTTTCTTCGCCTTATGTGAGATATGTTTTAAACCAGACTCGCAAGCACTTATGTTCTATTCTGGTTCGCGTTATAAACTTATAAACATTATAATTGACTGTTACACTGAACACTATTTTATCAGACTTTACTTCCTTGTAACTTTCATAAATATCCAATTATGTATAATTGGTTGATTACCTCAAAGTGCCGAAAATACATCCATATGGTTATCAATTTTAATGATGTAACACGCGCGGAAAAACATATGTAATATTCACTTTTTTTTAAAACGTCCTCACACAAGTGAAGACGTACAAAATGTAATCTCTTTCTTAGTATCTCTAATTAAACTTCTCCTTTTTTCCTTTCCTACAATATGAGTAGTTTCAATGGAGTACAGACGCAATAAACCGTCTGTTACATGATTCCTATTTTAAGCCTGATGCACTGAGACCTGAAGGAGTAAAGATATACGAATATATGATGATACGGGATACTCCATAATTCTTAGACGCCCTGACTAACTGCGAGCTGAAAAACGGATATCTATACATAGAAGGTAAGGCCTTTAATTATTCTTTTATTGTTGTGATGAGGCATCGCGCAGTTTGCGTTTATAGTATATGAATTAGTGAGGAGCGTGTGGATTCACCCCAAAAACTGTTAGACTCACAAATTTTTCTAACATATTTTGATTATGAGACTGATTTAATGTCTCATTTAGTAAATTAAACAAATATAGATATCCATTTAGGCAAATTAAGCCAGATAAATAAATCCGGTAGTCAGGTGAAGGAAAAAGTATCTAATTGACTTAAAGGAAAGAAAAATTATGGCTTACGCAAAAGATAGTGCAGCCATTGAAAAACTTAACGCCAATAACTATTCTTGTTGGCGGTTTAAATTAGAAATGCTTTTAATTAGAGAGGAGCTATTTGATGTCATTACCGATCAAGCTCCAGACCCTTTGACTGAAAATTGGAATAAGAAAGACAGGAAAGCACGGGCACTAATCAATCTCAGTATTGAAGATGGGCAGATAATTAACATCAAACATTTAAACACGGCTCGAGAGACTTGGGACACTTTGAAAAATATTCACGAACGGTCCAATCTCTCAAGCAAATTGCACCTCCTTCGAAAATTGTATAGCACAAAGCTAAACGAAGGAGGGAACTTAATCGCACACATCACGAAATTAATGGAACTTATCGACAAATTAGCTGCGATCGGAGAAAATGTTACCGACTCTCATATATCTGCACTCTTTTTGTGCTCATTACCGCCGTCATATGACACATTGATTACGGCGTTAGAGTCGAGAAATGAAGATGAATTGACGCCCAGCTTTATTAAAGGCAAATTATTTGATGAGTATACTCGTAGAGTTGAAAATTCCGAAAACTCGGAACATAGTACTAAAGCATACAAGGCTCGAGAAAAATTAGTTAACACAGACCGCAAGAGAGGTAACAAATTTTGTTCCTATTGCAAAATGAAGAACCATTCGTACAACGATTGTTGGTTCCTGAAACGGAAAAATAATAATAATCCAGTACAAAATAATAAATTTTACAAAAATAAAAATCACACCACCTCTCTATGTTTTGAAGAAAATGCCCCGGCCAAAACCGCGAAACCGCAAGATACAAGACAGATAGGAAATGAAAATAAAAATGTTGCGTTGTTAATTGAACGACCCGCAAATAAACAAACTTTTATTATCGATAGCGGAAGCTCTAGCCATATTGCCAACTCCAAAGAAATGTTTTCAAATATGACTAGCGACACAGAAACTAACGTAACAGTCGCGAATGGCAATAAACTAATTTCATATGGCTCAGGGGAAATTGTAATTCACACAGGAAAAAACAACAGGCAGATTATACTTCGTGACGTACTGTTTGTGCCTGAAATCGAAACTAACCTGCTGTCAGTAAGCAGGGCAACGAAAAACGGATGTCAAGTTAAATTTGAAAAAGATACATGCGACATTATACATAACGATGAAGTAATTCTTCAAGGTAGATTAAAGAACAATTTATATGAAGTACAAGTAAACAATGATAATCAATTTGAAAGCAATCATGTAAACATTACGCATAAATGTTCAAACACAAAATGTATTGAGTTGTGGCACAGGCGGTTAGGCCACAGAAGCTACGAAACAATTAAAACCATTGTACAAAAACAACTAGTGAACGGAATTACCATAAACAACTGCCGACACGACAAAGAATGTGAGGTATGCATAAAGTCCAAAACCAACGACGCCCCATTTCCCAAATCGGGTGCACATAGAGCCACGAAAAGGCTAGAATTAATCCACAGTGACGTATGTGGGCCGATAAATACACCCACCATAGGGGGAAAGCGGTACTTCATAACATTCATTGACGACTATTCCAAATTTTGTGTTATCTACTTAATGTCGAAAAAGAGCGAAGCATATGAAAAATTGAGGGAATACATCTCAACCGTCAAAAATAAGTTTGGAAAATTCCCAACCGCCATCAGATCCGACAATGGCGGGGAATATGTCAACGATGAATTAGAAAACTATCTTAAATGTAACGGAATCGAACACCAGCTCACCGTACCATACTGTCCAAGTCAAAATGGCATTGCTGAGAGGAAAAACAGGACACTGTTAGACATGACTAGAAGCATGTTAAGCGAAGCTAACCTCCCACATAAATTATGGGGAGAAGCAATCTGCACCGCAAATCATTTGCAGAATCGCTTGCCTTCCAAATCTATTAGCACTACGCCATATGAGCTTTGGCTAAACAGAAAACCAAATTTAAGATATCTTAAAGTATTCGGCTGTACTGCGTACGCATACATCCACAAATCAAAACGCGGCAAATTAGATGATAAAGCAGAGAAAGGCATTTTCGTAGGTTACGACAACCGATCGAAAGCGTACAGAATATTTACTAGTGACGAAAGAGTCATTTTAGCTAGAACCGTAAAATTCGCGGAAAATAACATGGGTAATATAAATGCTGATGAAAGTTCAAACACGAATGAGTTAATGTCAGAAACAAACAAACACACACGACAGACTGACACAAGCGTAATCGAATTTGATCTAACACAAAACCAAAATTCTTCAGATACACCATCCGCGTCTCAACATACACAACAATTGAGAAGATCTGAAAGGCATAATAGAGGCGTGCCACCGGACAGGTTTGCCTATGCAGTCCGGCATGATCCGGTATATGAACCGAAAGGTTGGCACGACATGCTAAACATTGAAAACCCACAAGAAAAAATGAATTGGATTGAAGCGACACGCGACGAAATAAACTCGCTTATGAAAAATGAAACATGGTCTTTGGTAAAACCACCACAGGGAGCCAAAGTAATTGGATCCAAATGGACCTACAAGGCTAAATATGATGAATCTGGGAAAGTAAAGCGTTACAAGGCGAGATTAGTAGCTCAGGGATTTAAACAAAAATACGGAGTCGACTTTGACGAGACTTACGCCCCAGTAGTATCCCACACCACCTTAAGATGTTTCCTCACTGCCGCAGCCTATCATAACATTAGTGTCAGGCACATCGACATAAAAACCACGTTCCTGCACGGAGACCTAGAAGAAGAGGTATACATGTCACAACCGGAAGGGTACGTGAACACAAACGAACCCGATAAAGTCTGTAAACTCCGAAAGGCCATATACGGGCTTAAACAGGCAGCCCGGGCCTGGTACACAAAAATTACTGAATCTCTTAGAGAACTAAATTTTATGCAAAGCAAGGCAGACACCTGCCTATTTACACAAGGACAGGGGGGAAATATAGTCTACGTAGTTGTGTACGTAGATGACATTCTCATAGCGGGAAACAATGCGCAAATTGAAGAAGTAATAAATAAGTTAAAAACACAATATACACTTGAAGATTTGGGGGAAATTAGTAATTATCTTGGGATAAAAATTAAGAAAACACATAACGGCTTTAACCTTAACCAAACAACAAAAATAATGGAAATCGTTAAAAGGTTTAACTTAGAGGAATCAAAACCTTACGGAACACCCATGGAAACGGGCTTCTTAAGATCAGAAAAGGATAAAGATCCAATGCCAAACAACATAAATTATTGTAAAGCGATAGGCGCGTTATTATACATTGCAACTATAACTAGGCCAGACATACTACTGGCTGTAAATGTTCTTAGCAGAAAGAACGAAAATCCGTCGGAAAAAGACTGGAAAGGTGTTAAACGACTGATCAGGTACCTCTACCACACAAAGGACCTAAATCTCATAATCAGCACTGAATGTACACCAATTTTGGAAGTGTACACCGATGCCGATTGGGCCGGTGATACGCAAACACGAAGATCAACATCAGGGAATTTATTCCTTCTTGGGAAAAATCCGATACAATGGATAACCAAACGCCAAACTTGCATTGCGCAATCGTCAGCAGAAGCTGAATACGTAGCCGCAGCAAACGCTGTACAAGAACTTGTGTGGATAATAAAACTTTTACAAGATTTGAATTTACCACAAAACCTACCCGTAATTGTATATGAAGATAACATATCCTGCATAAAAATGATAGTATCTGAAAAATACACCAACAAGACAAAACACATCGATCTAAAATATCACATGATTAAGTATATGAAAGAAAATGGTACCATAGAATTACGTTATTGTCCGAGCAAATCTATGCTGGCAGACATTTTGACGAAGCCAGAACCCAAGCCTGAATTTCAAGAGAACAGAGACAAATTAAAATTACAGATCAATCTTGATTAGGGGCTTAAGGGGGAACTTGATAGAAGATATATTCATATAATCCCCTTATCAAGAGTTTTGGATACCCATTTTCTCCCTCTTTCTACTGCAGAAAAACATCATTAGAGTTCATAGCGAAAAAGAAACACTTAGTAGTCGACAGATGTAATATGCACAGAAACTGCATCTCTTCATCTTTCTTCGCCTTATGTGAGATATGTTTTAAACCAGACTCGCAAGCACTTATGTTCTATTCTGGTTCGCGTTATAAACTTATAAACATTATAATTGACTGTTACACTGAACACTATTTTATCAGACTTTACTTCCTTGTAACTTTCATAAATATCCAATTATGTATAATTGGTTGATTACCTCAAAGTGCCGAAAATACATCCATATGGTTATCAATTTTAATGATGTAACACGCGCGGAAAAACATATGTAATATTCACTTTTTTTTAAAACGTCCTCACACAAGTGAAGACGTACAAAATGTAATCTCTTTCTTAGTATCTCTAATTAAACTTCTCCTTTTTTCCTTTCCTACAATATGAGTAGTTTCAATGGAGTACAGACGCAATAAACCGTCTGTTACATGATTCCTATTTTAAGCCTGATGCACTGAGACCTGAAGGAGTAAAGATATACGAATATATGATGATACGGGATACTCCATAATTCTTAGACGCCCTGACTAACCGCGAGCTGAAAAACGGATATCTATACATAGAAGGTAAGGCCTTTAATTATTCTTTTATTGTTGTGATGAGGCATCGCGCAGTTTGCGTTTATAGTATATGAATTAGTGAGGAGCGTGTGGATTCACCCCAAAAACTGTTAGACTCACAAATTTTTCTAACAATAATTACACCATAATTTGTTCTAATATATGCGTTTTTTGTTTGTTTGCTTTGAATATGAATAATGTTTACAGATGGGTCTAAACAGAAGTAGGAACTGCGGCAGCTTTTTGTGTCTATAGGCAAGGCTCACACTTTTTTTCCTGGCGCGCAAGGCTTGAACCGGGGGGACTCTGTCTTCCAGGCGGAGTTCTTTGCTATGAAGGAGGCGATTCGTTGGGCAGAATAGGACTCTGACTCCCTATACTTAATTTCCTCAGACAGTTTACCAGGTCTAATGGCCCTTTCAAAATTTGATAATAATAATCACTTAGTTCTAGACATAACCTTACTCCTTCAGTTATCAGAAAAATCGTTCTTCTTTAATTGGGTAAAAGGGCATTCTGGTATAACGGGTAACGAACTGGCCGATCGGCTGACGAGGTCGGCAGTCGATGATTTAACTTTACCACTAACATTTTTTCCATTCCCACAATCAACATTGAAATCAGAACTCAAAAAACAAATGCTACACCGCTGGCAACAACGTTGGCCCACAGTGCAGGTGGGTCAATACACGCGTGACTTCATACCTGAGGTCTCACAAAACATTTTCATAAGTAACAGACACCTCTATCTCTTTCTCACTAATCATGGACCCTTCCGATGAACTTATATACCATAAATAAACGAGCTTCACCTCTTTGCATCGCTGGATGCTTATCAACATCATTAAACTATATTTTACATTGCACACTAACGTCCCACTACCACGTCAAAAAGCCACAACAGATGACACTGCCTGACTGGCTAACTTACCTGCTTGACCGTCCAGTTCTCCTGCAACATATAGATGATTGTATGAAATTTTTAGAAGAGAACGAATTTATATTTACCAACCCCTCCCTTTCTGAGATATTAGAGTAACTCATTGTTCACAGCTCCCATTTTAGACAGGAGCCCCTGTTTTGTACATAATGTAAATATTTGTCTTATTTCCTTTGGTTTGTTTTATTTAGTAACTTAGTACTTTTCATTATATTTATCAGCATATGCATTTCCCTTAATGTTTTCCAGCTCTAATATTCAAAAAATATGTCTTGTAATTTTTTATGCATGTATAGAACGTAGTACAATTCCTGTCAAAGTATGTACTGATGACACTTCTTGTGAGTTTCAGAGTCAAAAACAGCACACTGAATTTATTTTTCCGTATGTTATTAGTAATTGTTTTAAAATATTGTAAAGACAAATCATTGTTAATGTATCTTACCATATACAGTGGATTTGAGTCCCCCCCACCCCGGGATTGCACTTATACTCTAAAGCGTAAGCTGGGTTCCCAGGGCGGTCATCCTTGTTCATCCCTGTTTGTTTTGAATAGTGCAACTAATTATTTGATCTGTAGTATATATGTATTTATATATATTGTAGTGTGACTCTGGGCTATGCAAATTGGAATGAAAATTCAATTGAAAAATTTTAACTGAACCAAAATAATTCCAATTCACAAACCCAGAATCACATTACAGCCGGTTCTTGTATAGTGGCCAGAAACATAACGTCAAATTTAAACGTGTTTTTAAAGACATTGATTTTTAAATTAAACAAATGTAAAATCTTGCTACTAACGCTTTTTGCTGAAGTTATCAGAGAAATCAAACTCACACATAAAATATTAAATAATCAGAACGAAAATCCCATAAATATTATTTATTAAATGTCAATAAACATCGTTTTACCGGATCCGGGTTTTGTAAATATTATTCCAAATCAAAGATGACTGTTACATATCGCCATAAACATTGCTTACTGGAAGAGAAATATATATAATTAATTTCTATTAATTTTATTCTTAGTTCTAATAAGTCTTAAATATTTTAGTCATTTCCTGTTAAATGCAGAAGAACTATTGTTTCCAGGCTTAGTCTCTTAAAGTCTCTGTAAGGTTAAAATATTTGTGCACAAGAATTCGGCGGAATAGGTAGATATTAAGAGTCATCAGATCAAGAATGCACAGTCTCAAAATTCATCTTCATATTTTAAAGGAAGTTTCAACTGAAGGATTTTACACTTGAGAAAGAGGAGCGTCTGCGAAAATGCTGATAACACAAGTGATATTAATAATCTTTAAAAAGGAGAAAGCAAACATTATTAAGTGCTTTCTGCAGAGATGAAATTGACATCGTAGTATGGCAAGATCAAACAACATAAAACAGGAAGGACAATCGTTGCCAACAGAAAACAGTTGTTGAAGTAGACGACGAGAAATAAGCAACGCAATGCTGAAGTAGATGAAAAGAAATGAGTAACTCAACTTGGGTTTAACTTAATATTGTATAAGATAACTTTTATGAAGAATTCTTTCAAACGTATATTTGTAGATGGGCAAACGCCCGTTGGCATCTTGGCCCAACGGCGAAAAGAAACTTCCCGAGCCGAAAATTTGATGCTTTTTGTTCTCGCAAAAATAACGAACTGAACTCATTCAAAAAGATCGGCAAAAGTCTGGAATCCCACACTCGGCGAAACGAGCCAATGAGAGAACTTCATAAAGTGCATGTCGGACGCATAGCCGACGAAAAATGTTTTTGCGCCAGAATTACAACTGTGAATGGCAACAGTCGATCGGCGCGACAAACAACAGACGCTTACGACTCCGGTTGCCTGATCACGTGATATTGGAATTTCCGCCCGCATTCCAAGATAAGGCTTCTATTTGCTCTTTTGAGGCATAATGGCGACGCATGAATGTAAAAACACGAAGTCAGAGACATTATAAATACAGAATAGACTAGAAATTATTTTCTTGTTTATCTGGTAAAGTATAAAAGCAATTACGCTGAAATTTTACCAGAGGAATGAGAAAAAATATTAGAATTCAATAAATATCATTTCAAATAAAAATATTTAAGAAATAAGATTTTAGATTTTTTATATTTAAAACTTAGTAAATTTTGCTGTCAATATGATAGATCGAATTTGAAGTTGTTTATTTTAATAAACAAAGTATAAAAATTTAAATTTATGTAAAATTATGTAAATTTTAAATGGGGAATGTTATGTAATGCTTTTTATAACATAACATATATGATGTAAAAATAGCAAATAAAGCCTTTGTGCAAGAATATTAAAAAGCAGAAAACCAACGTTTAAAAATGCATAAATAATACATGAAAAGCAGCAAACAGCTGTTTCGAATCTACTAGCGAGATTCTTCTTCAGTGCAAGATAGGGCAAGATACAGCGTGCTAGAAAAATCTCTCAGCCTTGATTTTTCTAGCACGCTGTGCCTTGCCCTATCTTGCACTGAAGACGAACCTCGCTAGTAAATTCGAAATAGCTGTTTGCTGCTTTTCATGTAACATTTGTGCATTTTTAAACGTCGGTTTCCTGCTTTTTAATATGTAAATAATGGTTTGGAAAAATTTTAATGTGCTGATATTAAACAAAAAATAATTTTTTATAAGTCTGTGCAAAATAATAACGTCTGTAAAACAGTTAAGCAAACGAATTCCAACTATTTAAATTATTTTCATTTTTAACGAAATTTCGAGCCTGATTCCCAGTGCGTCTGAACCTGTCGTGTACTCTTAACAATGTCTCTGGTTTCTGTATTCGTGTTTAAAGCGTTTTTTCAAATCTTTGTTTATAAAAGAATTGGGTATTGTTATTCGTAATCGGATCGTTCTTTTTGAAACATCCTGCAATATCAAATGTTACATTTATGATTTTAAATATCTGAAAAGTTCTTAACAAACACACCACTTGTTCAAAATTAAAAAAAAAAAAGGCGTCTTTGGAAAAGCATTCACTGAAAAAAAATGGGCTCTCAAAATTGGGTAAAAAGTACTCAATTTTAAATACGTCACATACTCAAAATAGATCCGATCCAAATGTAATCGAAATTGAGAAACACATGTACTCATTTTTGATTCCGTGGTACCGTTCAAATATGATTCGTTATGTATCGCCCCCCTGAACCTATAAATTAAAGTAAAAATGTACTGACATTTATATTCCGCTCAAAATTATTAACAAGAAACGTTTAATTGACTATTTATTAAGAAAAATAGGTGTTCCCGCCAACAGCTCTTTCTCAAATAATCACTGCACACAACTCACCATAAATAAAACTAGCGGACTGTATTACTAATTAAATTTTAATTCACAAAACAATAAATTGAACGAGAGCCGATATTTACACTACTCCTCGGATCGGCGTCTCGAACCCAACTCACAAGTTTCAAAACAAACCACATAGATGGCGCTTCCAGCGGCAACATACCGCCGGGCCTTGAATGTTTCAAACATTCAATACTATAAATACGATATCAATTTAGAATACAATCTCAATAATACAAATTTTTTCTCAGCATACACACTAAATGAAATGTTAAATTTACAAATATAAACACAAAAATATAATAATACATTACACCACAAAAATTTTGCTTAATTAAAATAAAATGTATGAATTCAAGTATTTAATGTGATTTCATTCACATGAGGCAAAACAACAATTTTGGCCACTGGCCTTTTATATGTGCCATTTTTATTCCTTAAAGTTATAACTTGAACTACACCATCTTGGACTGGATGGATTTTAACAATTCTTGCCAAATGCCATTTTAAAGGGCTATAATTATCAGGATTTTTTACTAAAACTAAATCTCCCTCTTTTATCTCTACCCTTCCTTTATGCCATTTGGGTCTATTTAAGAGCTAATTTAAATATTCTGATGACCATTTTTTCCAAAGATGTTGCGTCAATTTCTGAACTAATTGCCACCTGCACAACCTATTCATAGGGATTTCAGTATAATTCGGTTCAGGTAAGGCCATTAAAGATGAGACAATAAGAAAATGAGCAGGTGTCAAAGCTTCAACATCATTTGGATCATTTGAAAGAGGGCAGAGTGGACGAGAATTAAGAACAGCTTCGATTTGAATAATAAGAGTCAAGAATTCCTCATAACTTAAAATAGTTTTACCTACAACACGCTTTAAATGATATTTAAGTGATTTAACACTTGCCTCCCATAAACCTCCAAAGTGAGGGGTTGAAGGGGGATTAAAATGCCACTTAATTCCTTCATTAGCTAAATAATTTTGAATTTCCTCCTCACTTTTATCCTTAAATAAAGATCTGAGAATTGCTCTTAATTCTTTATTGGCACCAACAAAATTTCGGCCATTATCACTAAAGATATCAGAAGGTTTGCCTCGTCTCGCAATAAAGCGTTTAAGTGCTGCTAAAAACGCTGCACTTGTTAAATCATTGACAATTTCAAAATGCAAGGCCTTTGTAGTAAAACACACAAAAATACAAATAAAAACCTTTTTTACCTGTTTACTCCTACCTGTTGAATTTTTTATCTCAAAAGTACCGCAGTAGTCTAATCCAGTGCGCGTAAATACTCTGGATACCGTTACTCTTGCTGCTGGCAAATCAGCCATCTGTTGCTGCGAAATTTTAGAATTAATTTTTTTACAAATAATACAATTAAAAATGATTTTTCTAACTACATTTCTGCCAGCTAAAATCCAAAATTTAGTTCGGATGAGAGACATTGTGGTTTCTGAACCTGCATGAAAATATAAAGCATGAAAATAATTAATAACACAAAATGTAAAATTATGTTTTGCAGGGATAATCATAGGAAATTTTTGGTGATCGGATAAGTTACTATTTTTAAGTCTACCACCAACACGAATGCAGCCGTCACTGTCTAAAAATGGACACAAGTTTATCAGTTTGCTATTGTTAAGGATAGCAGTACCCCTTTCTAAACACTGGATTTTTTTTCACGAATGAAGTCCTTTGAATGTTTTTTACAATGCACAATAAGTACTGAGAGAGTTCACTGCTAGATAAAGTTCCAGCTGTAGGATATAAAGGGTTTCTACCGTTATATATGAATCTTTTACACCATGCTACTACTCTTTGTAGTTTGATGAACGAAGAACAGTTATTAATGATGACTAAAGGTTCAAGAGTGTTAACTAAGGAACATACTTGAGTCACATATGGTGATTTCAATTCACGCAAAAACAGCTCATTGGTTTCAGCAGGATTGCTATTGGGACACTCGACCACCTCAGGCTGTTGTAGGAATGCTGGACCGAACCACCACAGATCACACTGTTGAATCCTGATGGGATCTATACCTCTAGAAATAAGGTCTGCAGGATTTTGCTTGGAAGGTATGTAATGCCACTGTTCAACCGAAGTTAAACCTTGTATAATCGATATCCTGTTCGCTACAAACGTCTTAAGATCGTTTGACTCTTTTTTTAACCATGCAATGGTGCTATCTGTCCAAAAATAAGTTTTAGAAATTTCTAGTTTTAAGGCACTTAACAACTTCTTCATTAACTTAGATAGCAGGACTGCAGCAGAAAGTTCAAGACGCGGGATAGTGGCATGCTTTAGAGGAGCTACTCTGGATTTACTAGTGAGTAGCTTAACAGCAGAATCACCACAAGAATTAGTAGATTTCACGTAAATGACCGCTCCATAAGCAATTTCAGATGCATCGGAAAATCCATGTAGTTCTACACAAATAGACTGATCAATAAGAATGCATCTAGGGATACTGATCAGATTTACGCTCTTTAAGGAAGTAAGAAAGTCATTCCATTCCTTATTTTCTTTCATTGGGAGATAATCACACCAATCTATTTTCAGCAACCATAATTTTTGCAGAAACACCTTGGCCCTTGTAATTATTGGACCTATCAAACCCAAAGGGTCAAATATTCTAGCAATTTGTGACAAGACTGATCGTTTAGTGTATAATTCGCTTTGCTCGATAATTAAGTTAAACCCAAAACAATCTGGTTGAGACTTCCACAATATTCCCAAACTTTTTGTCTCATTAGAAAAAGAATATTCAGATTCTGAATTATTACACAAAAGAGCAAAATTATTTACTGCCCATTTATGGAGATCCATGCCTCCTCTACTTAACAAAGATATCAGTTGTTGCTGAATCTCCTTTGCTGTGTCTAAATCATCTGATCCTGTTAGGATGTCATCCATGTACACATCCTGCAACAACACATTCGCAGCTAAAGGAAATTCATTTCCTTCGTCTCTGGATAATTGCATTAAGGTTCTTGTAGCTAAAAAAGGAGCACTAGTTGTGCCATAAGTCACAGTACATAACCTGTACACTTTTACTGGCTCATTCACCTCAGGTTTAAATACTATTCGTAACAAATCACGTTGACTCGGATGTATTAATATCATACGATACATTTTTTTAATATCAGCTACAAAAACAAACTGATGCTTTCGAAATCGCAACATTATTGAAAATAACTCATCTTGGATTGTTCCTCCGTTAAACTGCAAACTGTTTAATGATTTCCCTGTAGAAGTCAAGGAACTAGCATTATACACGACTCGTAATGATGTACTACTTGATTCTGTACGGAATACGCAATGATGTGGAATATAATAAGTGACTTCTGGCTCTTCAGATTCTATCACTTCTTCCATGTGACCCATACTTAGATATTCTTCCATAAATGCTTTATAAAGATCATTAACTTTAGGTTCTCTAACTAAGCGCTTCCATAATGAATTTAAAATATTCATTGCCTTTCGTTTAGATTCGACAAGACAAGATGGATCTTCATTTAGCGGCATTTTCACCATATATTGTCCATTTTCAGTTCTAGAATAATTTTTCAGAAAATGTTCTTCACAAATTTCTGCTTCCTTAGTTTTAGAAATCTCAGACTCTCTCTCTATGTTTTCTAGTTCCCAAAACTCTCTAATTATTTTTTCTAATTCCAAATTATCTGTAATTAACCCACAATGTATATTACTTTCACCCCTAGCCGGAAGGCTTCCACTGACAATAAACCCGAATACACTGTTTGTAACACAATTTTAGTATTTAATGTTTGCGGATAAATTTGACCTGGTCTTAAAAATTCATAGAAATTTTCTGCACCTAAAAGCAAATCAATCGGGCCTGGGACATTAAATTTTTAATCGACTAATTTGATGTTACTTAATAATGGGATAAAAGTCTCAAGCGGCCTAGACGGCGTAAATTCTGTAATTTTCGGAACGACTAAAAAGTCTAGTTTTAAAGGAAAATCCTTATCTCTATTAGAAACAGTTGTGTTAACCCTAGATCTAACATTCAACGATAAATTATTTATGCCTGAAATAGAAATGTTAGTCTTTTCCCTTTTCAAATTAAGTTTATCTACTAACCTTTTACTCATAAAGTTAGAGTTTGCTCCAACGTCTAATAAATCTCGTACTTCATGAAAATTACCTAATTCATCTCTGATTAAACAAACAAATGTGCTAAGTAACACAGCTTTCAACTCATTAGCCAAATTACATGTCGTTGAAAATAAACTGTTTTGATTATTAGCTGGGAAAGGCTGAAATACTGGAGCCGAAACATCCAAATTAGATTTATTACCTCCTTTGTTTATAGGACTCATTTCCTATGAAATTACCTCTTGGTTTTCAACTTTATTTATTTTTTGTTCGCGAGGAAAATGCAAAGTTACATTGTGCCTTTTCCTACAAATAATACACGAGAATTTAGATTTACAATCGACTAATATATGATTCATAAGACAGTTAAAACAAAGATTTTTTCTCTTTACCAGCTCAACTCTATCACTCACTGACATATTTTTATAAACAGGACATTTATGCAAAGGGTGATTTTCATTACATGACAAAATACATTTAGAATTTTTTACATCAGTTAGAAAAACTTTAGAAACTGGCCTAGAATAATTATTTTTATTATTCGACCTAGAATTATCAACCACAGGTTTTCCCTTTGATGTGTAATATAAATCTATCTCCCGAGATAACTCAATTGGGTGAAACCAAGAATCTCCTTGTCTAACATTTATAAAACACGTAACATCCTTATCAAGCGTCTGACAAATTTTATCAGAAATCACTAACTTTTTTAAAGTTTCAAAATCTGTCACATTTCTCAATTTTAAATAATAATCCCAACTCGTTGTTAATCGGGATGCAAATTGTACATATGTTTCAGTGGGTTGACGTTGTGCTTTTCTAAAATGTTCTAAACAAGTTTGGGGAGTTGGCTCAAATTCTCTAAGTACTATAGCTTTCACCTTTGAATAATCTTCTAATTCCCCATCCTTAATGTACGTAATAACATTTATTGCCCTTCACCCTAACAGATTTAGAAGAATCTCCGATTTATATTTTTCTAGGACATTTTTTGAAATGAAGGCCCTTTCTAAAGACGAGAAAAAATACCCCCAACCTTCCGGTCTAGAAGGAATTTTGATTGTAAGTGTTCTTATACTTTTAATGAGAGAGTCTAAAGATTCTATGCTTTCTCCTTTCTCGAAATCATTTAATTTTTCACTTTTGATTTCTGCACGGGCCTTGGCCAACTCAAGCTCTAATTTTGTACGTTCAATTTTTAATTTTTCAAGTTCTAGTACCTTCGCTTCCTCATTTTTTCTCTCCTCTATAATATTATTGGCCATTTCTTCTACCAATTTAGAATCTGCTTTATATTTTTCACTTTCCTTTATTAAATTCCTTAAATCATTATTAGTTAATTTTATATCAGAAATATCAATTCATAACTCAAAAGCTATCCTTTGGTAGTCTTCCTTTTTCGCGCTTTTGAACATTTTAATAAATAAAATAGTTCACAATAAATAAATAAATAAATCTCCCATACCTCCAAAATAAAAGCGAATCACTTTTTCCAAACTGCTGAACTGCAGGATAATGTTTTGGTTTCTTTTATTTATTTTATTTGTCTCTTCTCAAAATCAGCATTTCGAAATAACTTCGTTTTTTCTCTGCATTAGATTATCATGTTGATTACGAAATACTTCACTGAAAGAACATATTTCTTTTTGTTCTTGAATCAAAACAACTGCTTGACTTAAACTCTTCGTAATAAAGTATGTATTTTTTAACACCACACTATTAAAGCAATATTATAACTTATAAGATTAAAAGGAAATGCACAAATTCTCATAAAAAAGAAAACACTTAATTCGTTTCGGTACACATATACTCGTTGAATCGAAACCACTTTATACTCGATTAAATAAATGCTTGTTCTTTAGTCCGGGGAGGGGGACCAAAAATAGGTGTTCCCGCCAACAGCTCTTTCTCAAATAATCACTGCACACAACTCACCATAAATAAAACTAGCGGACTGTATTACTAATTAAATTTTAATTCACAAAACAATAAATTGAACGAGAGCCGATATTTACACTACTCCTCGGATCGGCGTCTCGAACCCAACTCACAAGTTTCAAAACAAACCACATAGATGGCGCTTCTAGCGGCAACAATAGGAAAAAATATTATCAAGATACACAAATTGAATATTTTTATGACAAGAGCATTATTTGTAAGCACTTTTGAATTATTTTAAAATACTGTGCATAATTTAATATTGTACATTAATAAACATCTTTTATGCCGCCATGAATGAAATAAGCCATTACAGAGTACAAAATTATCTTTTCGTTTGGGTTTGATAACATGTGGTGTTTCAAAATAGAAAAAGCTTAGGTTCATTTTTGATCCAAACATACTCATCTCTATATGAGATCATCGATTTACCCATTTTTGAGCACTTCAAATTTTTATGTGCTGTTTCTAAGGGAGAACCGAGACTTTTTTCCCCTTTCTATTTTTTTTTTTCATTTAAAAGGCTTCACAGCATTCTGAGTACCATTGAGAACAACGATACTGCACTTTTACCAGGACATCGAACCGGAACCGAATTGAAACTAGCAAAAACTGTTATTTCGTGGAAAACAATCATTGATCAAACCCCAATCATTGATCCGTTTCCTGAAAGGAATGTCCACCAGGCAATAATTCAGGAGAAATTTCCATGGAAAAATCTTTATTAAGGCTAAGATGTAAAACTAGTGGTGGCCCCCGTGGTAAGGCAATTATTGAGGTGTTATCAGTAGCAAGAGCAGAGGTGAAGTGTCTTTCAATCTGCGTAATTTAATACGCCAAGAATACATGTGTCCTGAGCCAATACGCCAAGTACAAAATATACGTTAAACTGGGAGATATATTAAAATTTGAACGAGATAAACGCCAAGGACAGAAACCACATTTGGCAACAAATTATTAAGTGAAATAAAAAAGCAAACCTATTATTGCTTACATAAAGTCTAACGGTGAGGATAATTAATGACATTTACCTATTTACCGGCCGAAGTGAAAATGAAATTTATGTGTATTTTAATGCATTTACAAGACGCCAGCAAGCTTAAAATTAACTATATGATCTTTAGATTATGTAAACAGATTTGTAAAAGAAGCGGCATATAAATAAAATATCAATAAAGAATATTTATGCGAGGAAAGGAAATGTGCTTAAATTAGAAATAACAAATAAATCATTTATCTAAATGATAGTTTTTAACAGAAAGAAAAAGAATATTTATGTGGGTATAACGACTGCACTTAAATTAGACATAAAGAGAAATGATTTTGAAAGCTAGCGTTAAACAGAAGAAAGGGAAATAAATTCTGAAAACAGATTAATTTCGACTACAAATCTAATACAAATATATGACCTCGCCATACGTTTATTAAGTAAGATGTAGAATGAATGTACCATCTTAACACACGTACCCGAATAACGAACCCAATATATAGGGTGAGGTAAAAAAAACCTCTACACATTTCAAAATCAATAAAACTTTCACGTAATGGACGTACGAGACTACGATTCGGGGAAAAAATGCTTCTCAAGATTAAAAGTTTTGTTTAATAATAATAAAAAAAATCTGTGCCAGCTTGGCCTACAGGCGCAGGTAGATTTCGAAGTTAAGTACTAATTTCCCCAACAAAAACTAAATGAAGACTAGAGATAAACTCAGTTTAACAATTTTATCTGGTCGCTTTTGAAGAGATTTTAATTTCATTTTTCTGTAAAAACTGGTTTTTGTTGCATTAAAATATATCAGTTTGTAGATTTTCTGTAAGCAAGTAAACCCTATTGATTTACAATGGAAGTCTATGGGAATTTGGCGAAATATTAGAGGGATCGACAAGTTGGCGTCACTTTTGGCGACTCAGTTTGGTCGCCAAATTTTTGCGATATATCGCCACGCTGGCAAGCTTGGTGACAGAACAGGGTCCCCCCTACGGTAACCCCCCCTTATATGTATGGAGATACGATAGCGTAATATATACAAATTTTTATTTTTCACGTGGAAATCTTGCAATAGAAAAGTAATTGTTGTGGTAAGAATTTTATTGTGTGTGTGTGTTTGTTTGTTTTTTTTTTTTGGCAACTGCTATAACGAAAAATGTTTTTATTTTCCTGTCATTTTTTCTGTAAGAGATGGTTTTATCAGAATCATGTTAAGGCGGTATTTAAAATTTTTAACCCTCCCCCATTTCTACTGCCTTGGGCCGATTTTTTTCATTTGCAATCCCCCCCCCCCTCCACCCCGAGATATTAGCCTTCTCAATGTGTTTGGCGAGTTTGAAGACGATCCGTGCATAATTATGACTTTTATCGTGCGGACAAAATTTAGTACATACATATATATATATAAACCTTTTAGGTGGGGGTGGTTTTGGGTTCATGGGGTTCTATAATGTAAAGTTATGAAGGAATTTTTCAAAAGTCGCACCATGGTAATGACTGCAATAGGTAGTATTTCTTACGAAATCTACCTAAAAAAGGTTCAAAAACTTCTCTTAGATTACGTTACATCTACAAAGTATCAAACAAGCAGAGTACATTTATACATAAGAGTGGTGACATATACACAGCGCGCATACTTAGTTTCACGTTTTTGCCCAAAAAATGGCAACCCATATTCCGGAAATTTACGATACGCATCTGGATGAGTTTGATTAGACGAGGGATTTAAGTCAAGGCACATTACTAGGCAATAATGATCCGCCACGATGCTCGACAATTCAATTTTGTCCAAAATCGTCTTGGTCAGTCAAGTATTATCTTTGTTTTGGAAAAAGCACTCTACATTTTATGCCTCACGATGTAAAATTCGATTTGTATTTGTTTAAGAAAAATCAATGTAGAACTTCAGCCAGTGTTTCTTTTTTAAATCGTGAATTGTCCACCTTAATTGTTCATACTTTTCTTTTAAATCGGTATTTAAAAATTACCGTGTTAGTTTTTGGCCGATGTAATCACCGTAATTTTTATTAATATAAATTTGTATTTTTACTTCAATGTATTACTGCGTGATTCCCATACCTCTACTTTAAGTTCCGTCTGTTAATGGTACCCGTTTTTCTCAGTAAACCTTATTCTGGATCACGGTGCCAAAACTTTTGGAGAGAAAAAAGGCATAAATCATTATTAAAGAAATTTCAGTATGGGGATATAAGGCTAGCTCATCTTAGGTTTATGATAGTTTTGGAGGTAGTTTAGTATATGTAACGCCCTTTATGGAAAACTTTTGATTTTTTTTTTTTTTTTTTTTTTTTTTTGCCTTAAAACATTTTTGATCACGGGAAGTATTTGTGTCCAAACCGCGCTCTCGTACAGCAATTACTTGAATTTTTTTATCGAATTTTAAAATATATTAATGACTTTTGTGTTTTTAGTACAGGATTTGGGATTGCCAATATGATTAACAAGTAAGTTAATTAAATGCGAAAGTTCAGCCTTTATTAAAACAGGAATTTTGTAAAATTGTGGAATGTCTAGAGCGAAAAGGAAACACGGACAGACAGTCATTTTCTATAAACATGTTTCTTGGGATCTCTGACTCCTAAAACGTGTAAATCCGTCGAGAACCGGAAGTCGAATAAATTTCGATTACAATACTTTCTTCTATTGAAGATAGAAGAAAGTAAAAATTGAAATTATGTAACGGTTGATGTTAATGAATTTGCAAAAAATGCAAAATGCCTTTTCATTGCCACCGTCGATATGACGTCAGCTTTACTCACGGACATGTTTTTGATTTATAATACACATTTGCTTATAACTGATGTAAAAAATTATTAAATGTGTAAACAAAAAAGACATAAGTGAGAGACACTTAAGTATAAATTTGCTGTAAACCTATTTCGTGATAAGAACATTCTCTCTTCCTGGCCACTTTTCTTATTATTTTCCGTGTTTTGAAATTAAAACATTTTTTTAAAAACTCATATTTCATTATTGTACTTGCTTCAGTTTTTTATTGCCAAATTATACCTGCACTTTCTAATCGTGAAGGTGTGCTGTGGCGAGAACTTCTCGCCCGAATCACGATATTGACATCAATTTCTCATGACGTTTCACCTTAAACTATAAACAGGAAAACGATTTATTCTCGATGTTGTCATTTTATTATTTTACAATTAGCTTACATCATGAAGAATTTTCCGCTGAAAATCAGTTTGAAAAATGTTACTTTGAATCATCGATTCGTGCAAATAATGATGATACCTATTAGCGTTTTAATGGGTGCGTCACCGGGCTTGGGCCTGACCCATTTAGGTAGCTCGAATTTAATTTTAGTTTAATTTTTTTTCAGATGTTACAACTTCAAATTTAATCTATTTAGAACGATATAAAAGAGAGAAATGGTCATTATGTATTAAAAAGAATTTATTAAGTAACCGTTATTTTAAATTATCCGTTTAGGGAGTACCAATCTAATACGAGTAGTATTCTAGTTATAAAACTTTGTCAGATATTCGCTTTTAACTCATTTATGCCCGACTTTTTATTTTCTCAAATTTGCTTGTAAAATTAGTTTAAAATGTTGCAAAATGAACCGGAAAAATACTAAAAAAAATTACAATAAGAGTTTGTGTATTTATTTGATAAAATGTAAACGTCCTAAATATAGGAATACGTATTATTTTTATAAATGTAATATGCATAATTATATGTTTTGTCTAGCCTTTTAAATAGCATATTGCATAATATCATTAGTATTTTTATACTACTAAAAAAATATATATACATTTATTTACAGAGACTAACAAGATTATAATTATTATTAATAATAAACTAAGAATAATTGTATATGATGCTTAAAAACAATTTATTTCATAATAATCTTGAAAAGGATTTACGTAAAAAACTCTTCCCTAAATGACTTATAAAAACATGTATCCATTCGTATCTAGCGTTCTATATATGGGACTTTAGAACATGCAGAATAAATAGGCTAATAATTTGACAATTTTAAAAAATGCGTATTTCAAAGAAGTCTGCAAGCTTAGAGTATAACTTATTTATTTGGATCTTTGATAGAAAAAATATAAAGAAACTTACTTTTTACATTTCGCCATAAAAAATCTATGAACATCGAAAAAAGTCTTCATTTAAGCAAATAAATATACATCTTGTGCTGTCACATCTCGGTAACATATAAAGGCATTTATAGATAATTACTACATGCATTTTTCATGTTACAGGCGAAAACGATACAAATTTATTATATTTCGAAGCGTCTTAAATATAGGACACTAGGCATAAATGGATTAAAACTGATTAGAACGAAGTATAAGAGAAAAATAGTCAGTATGTACTAAAAATAATTTATTAATGTGACTTGGTACCCTTTGAATTGTTTTGTATTTGATTATTTTATAATAACTTTCTGGCATAACATTAAAAAGTTTTATGAATATAAATGATTTAATTAAGAAAAAGTGTAAATTTTATGGTAAAATTTGAAAAATGTATTATTCATATTTTAATTTGAGAAAATTTTATAAACAATGTTTACCCAAAATTTCGAACTTTTTGCAACATTTTTCCCCCATACTTTTTTATGTTTAGATAGCATATTTTCAATTATGACAAAAAATCACTAGTAGCTCCATCTATGTGTTATTCCAATATTAATGTCTTCATTATTAAACTAGATGGATGCAGCAGTCCCAAAATTTTCTTCTATTTCATGCATGTTAATACTTTAAAATTAGCTATCAGAGTGCCAAAACTAAATGACAATCTATGCTCACCTCCATCACGAGGATTCTAAAGATATAAGTTCATTGAATTGTGTGCATATAAAAAGGAGATACAGTCGGACCTCTATTTAACGAACCTCTATTTTGCGAATTTCTCTATTTTGCGAACTTTACTTGGAACGAAGAACATTTTGCAAATTTCTTCGTAAAATAACCTCCAAATAGCGAAGTGCATTCTCTATTTAACGAACTTTTTCTTGGGATCTAATTTTTTTTTCTCCCTATTTCGCAAAATATTACTAGACATTTCAAACTTATTCTTTCTTTTAACACATTTTATGATGATCAATGACAAAGACCAGGTCTTACCAGGCACCTAACTCACCGAGAACAGTAAAATCGCTGTGATTCTTTGCTTTTCATCCAAACTTTCAATATCCCTTTTAATCCTCAATGGAGCTGCCCAGTGTCCTTAGAGTCTCCCGTTTTTTAGTTGTTGATCATGATCAAGCGTGTTGGTAATTTCGGTTCTTGTAGCTCGAAAATGTCAAAGCGAAAGTGCTTAAGCATCAAAGAAAAAAAATACTCTTGATGAAGTGGATAAAGGCGTGAAGAAAAAGAATACTGCTTTAAAATTTGGTATTCCTCCAAACAGCTTATCAACCATAATAAAAAATCGTGATTTTAATGTAAGATCATTTTTTTAACTGAAAATACAATGTATTTCCAGACAAGGTTTTGTTTCATTCTTATTTCCCCTGCTGATTTCTTTTTGATGGGTAAAATAAATAAAACAAATAGATATAATTTAAGAAAAAAAAAAGTGTGGTTAATTACTTTTTTAAATTATATTAAGTGTTTATGGACATGTTTTATGTAGTTTAAAGTGTTCTAAAAGGTAACTCTCTATTTAACAAATTTTCGATATAACGAACTTTTTTTCGGTATTTAGCGACTTCGTTCAATAGAGGTCCGACTGTATAACCATCGCATCTTTCAAACAAATAATTGAATTTCGACATCTGCCCTCTTAGATGTCTGCAACAAAAATTCCCTGCCCGAAGAGCATAAAAGCGACATTTGTCGCGTTGTATATACTCAAGCCTAACAAAGATCTCTTTATGTGAAAGAATGAATTTTGATTAAATCCCGTGCATTAGTTTTTGACAATATAGCTATTGCAAAAATTGTGAAAAATGGATAGTGGAAAGCATAGGAGCGCCACCTGTTATATGCTTTACTCGAAAACCTAATCAGCACCAACTTACATGTTACATCAAGGTCCAACAGAATGTCTGATGAAATTTCGTGCATTAGTTGTTAAGATATGAGTATCGTTAAAATCATGTAAATCCTGAAAAATGCAGCATAGCAGCGCCACCTGTTGGGACCGTATAAAAAACTAAAAATCACATGGCGTAAACAAAAAAAAATCATTTTTTTATTTATCTCAATAAAGTTTTTGCACTTTAAATACATGGGGACGTGTCTAACACATTTGCGTATAAATTAGCATTCCAATTGCTTAAAGCACAAACTTTTAAATTAAATATTTTTGTGTTTACACAACATTTATCTATCGTAATATAGTAGCATCGATTTTCTAACTCACCATTTTCATGTTAAAACAAAATATTACTTTTCTGTTGCAACACATAAAAATTCTCTCTTTAGACATGAAGCTGATGTTTGAGAAATTCGATGCTGCTATATTACGATAGATAAATGTTGTGTAAATATACACTGTAAAAAATAGTGGGAACTTTTACTATTCTAACAGGAACATTTCTGATAGTACCGGATATGTGAGAGCTATTTCTATTTTCCGATACAACCGGGAATGTTCCTGGGTGCTTCAATTTACTTTCCCTCGTACTTTCCGTGTAACAGAGAAAGCGCCTGTACGCATGCGCTCCAAGTATTTCACCACTATTTCTCCTCACGCTGAAATGGACGGGAAGCAATCGCCTAAAGTGAAAGTCAGCTCGTGTGTATGAGATGGCGGCGTAGGACCACGTGTATTTGAATTCGCTTTTATTTTGAAAAAAAAAAAAATATTATAACATTTTTGTTATATTTTGTGGGTATTTTTTATTGCGTTTTAAAATTATGCAAGAAATGTACCTTGGATATTATCAAAGGACTTTTTCAGAGCTTTGGAAATTTAGTAATTTTGAACGCGGAACGATCGTAATTCTGGGTAAGTGTTTTCTTTTTTTTTTAACCATCTACAGTATTACTTTTACTTACTATTATTTATTATTACTTCTTTATTAGTTTTCTTTGTTGCAGTACACGAAAAGAAATTAATAACCTATTTATTTTTTAATATATCAGACTTTGTTTTGTCTGTTTTTTTATTATAATATATATACATGTGTGCATGAAAATAAGATAATATAGTTAAACTTGATGTTCATACTGATTGCGGAATCGTATTCTCCTTTTTACAGCGTGTTCTTAACAAATTATTAAATGCGTTATAACTTAAAAGAAAATTTATGTATTATATTTTAATCAAACAAGCTGAAGGTTCATTGTCATTTTACTTCTTTATTGTTGATTGCTTTTACGTAAAAAATACGGTATTGTGAATAAAAATGAACAGTAAACTATTCTTACAATTATAGGATTTATTTTTATAAATCATTATAGTAAATAAAATTGATTCATTTGTTTTGCAGTTTCCTAAAAAGATTTCAAAAATTTCATTTTTTATATTCACCTTTTTTCTTCTCCAATTTTGAAAGAAAAATAAAAAGAATCGTTTTAAGATCATTAACTTGTTTAGTACTCAGGTTTAGATATGTAAATCCCCCACCCCACAAACACACACTTTTTTTTTTTTTTAATGCTTCGAAAAAATTGACCATCGCATTTTTTGCGATTTGAATTTTACTTGTTCATCTAAATGTTCTTGATTGAAAAGAAAAATGTTTTCTTCTGATTTTGCAAGACTGGATTGTACAAAAAAAAAAAAAAAAAAAAAAAAAAATACTATTGTTATTTAACTTACGCGCGTTACAGTAAACAAAATTGAAAAATTCTAGATCATTAACCATCAGCTTATTTTATGAAAATATAGTACACAAAATTTCTTGCTTTAAGTTATAAGGCATTTTAATTTATTAATATTATGCTGTGAAAAGCATAATACGATATTGAATCAACAATAACATAAATTGCAATCATATCTTATTTACATGCACTAATAATAATAAAATGTTATGTATTAAAATGTCTGTGCAACAAAGAAACGCTAATAAAGAACTAAAATAATAAGTAAAAATAATGCTATAAATGATTAAAAAAATAAGTAAAACGCTTTTCGAAAGAATTTATCATTCCATTTTCAATAATAATACAGTTCAGGAACTTTAATGTTACTTGTTAATCCGCATGGTTAAAAAAATATCACTGCAAGATGTTAAAACGCAATAAAATTTTATCTAAATTATGAAAAAGTTATAATAATATTGATTTTTTTTTTTCAGAATAAATCCAAGCAGATATATATATATATATATAAACTCAGAAAAAAGATCATTCAGAAATGAACTTCCATATAAGACTCTCTCATAAAAATTCATTTAATAAAACTGGCTTCTTCACAAAATCCATTTTACTAAACTAAGCCCCTTTCACAAAATAATCTTCAATAATTGAATGTTCAAATACTAGTGCTAAATTCAACTTGAGTAAATAGTTAAAATTTATGTAAAAAAGCTCAAATAAATGTACTAAAACTACTTGCAGGTGCATTACACACAATATAAAATTATTTAAAATATATTAGAAATATCTTAAAAATTTTTAATGTATTTTTGAGATATTTCTAATGTATTTTAAATGATTTTACATTATATGTATGCACCTGCAAGTAATTTTAGTACAGTTATTTGTGCTTTTTTATGTAAATTTTAAAATAATCCTCGTCTTCAGAAAGGTTCCACATATATTCAAAAACCTTTCCAATTCGTAATAAAAGGTTTCCTATACATTCAAAAACATTTCTTAGTCTTCAGAAAGATTTCATATGTATTCAGAAACCTTTCCGATCCGTAATGAAAGGTTTCCGATATATTCAGAAACATTTCATTGCGAATCGGAAATGTTCCGTATTATAACCGAAACAGTTTTCTGCTCGAATCTGAAATCTTTCCGTTAGTATCGTGCAGCACAGGTCTCCGTTACATTCGGAAACGTTTCGGAAAATTTTTTACAGTGTATAATAAACGGTCAAGTGCGAGCATTACTCGCGCACAGAGGGTTCCGTAGAATAAATATATGAATTTGTAATTGTATTACATAAAAAAAAAGTTACTAAAAGAATACTAAGACTTTGTAAAAATCTATACAACGTAGGTTTGGGTATAACTGTATATATTAGAAAAGTGTAAATGGGTATACCATGAAAGTTCAGAGAGATATGGAACCTAAATAATATCAAATATAGCTATTCGTATAACTCTTTTTTTAATATTATCCTAATCCGTTTATGATGAACTTAATACGGTACTGACAATAAAAGCAGTGCATAGTTAAACTTCATTTGGCATTTCATGAAACTGAATTCACTTTTATTTCTACAGTGTAGCTAAAACAAAACCTTTGTTCAAAGTTTAAATTTGACATTGTGCTAAGTGCGCTTCGAATTGAGGTCTCAAAGTTGCAACGCCGCCTTGGTTAGTGCCGCGTTTTTCCAGATAGGTGTTTAATTAACTTTTAAAGTCACTCGAGGCGTATTGAGAGGTACAATCAATGCAAACTATCGCGAATGCCACAGTATTTATGCGATTCATTCTAATTAAATCTTTCGAGGGCGATGCCCTTAAAAAACGGACACCTAATTTCAATTCCAAAACAGACAAACGGCACCAACAATATTTAATTAAAATTTTCCTTTTATCATGTACGTGAAAATAAGCAAGTTTGCATTTTCTAATAAATTCGTTTATAAATTCAGGTGTCACTTCATTATTTCATAAGTTTATAAATAGAATTACTCCGTGCCGGAAAGGATTAAGTGGTCGCAGGACTCTTAAAGCTTCAAAATTTAAGAAATTTTAATTTGTTTAGATGTTAAACTCCTATCTTTTCTGAATATTTTGATATAATTGTTTCCTTGAAATTCCCATTAGAATAGACGTTTTGGTCTTTAGAATTATACCCGCTCAATAGCTGAAGCGGCGTTTCCGAAACTTTAAAGTCATTATTTTCCAAATGGCGTTTTTTGAGCATAACGCGCAGGATACCTCAAAAACTTCTGAATATTTTTTCATGAAATTTTCAAAACATATATTTCATGTTAGTTGGTATAAACTGAACCTAAAATTTCCTTTTTATTGTTCAAAAAAATATTTTTTTAGATGATTTTACTGTTGAAATTTTCAAAATTTTGTATTAGCTAAATGCAAGATTGCATTAAAAATATAAAAATGCTTTAAATACAAATTTACTTAAGTTCAGGGAAATTATTACAATCTGAAGTATAAGTAAGCACCAAAATTTCCATTCTAGTTGCAATATTTATTTTGTAATCCTGTGCGTAAACTGTTATGCCAATTTTTTGTTCGACAAATGTCTAACAGTTTCGAGCCCCCTATAAATACTAATTCTGTATCTTGCAAGATGAAACGAAAGAACATATTTATATCTTTCATCCCAATTAAAATTGTGTTTTAAAATCATATACATTTTAAGACATTAAATGTTGAAAATGGTCTTTTTTTCATTTTTTCCACTTTTTAGAGTCCCGAGACCCCTTAAATTAGTGTTTTTAACAATTTGACGTTTATTGCTTTTATACTGTTACTGGACATTACATTAGACATGTGAAGGCGCCTACCTTCACATATTAATATTAAGACTTTTCCTCTTTCCCCCCTTTAAAATTACATTTTTTAAAATTCTTAAATTTAATTATCTGTCTGCATTCGGATTCAATCTGTTTTTAGCGCTCTTTTCCCTTCATAAATTAAGCATTCAATTCTCAGTCTCTTTAATATTTTAACCGCAGCGCACTGCAGTTAAAAGAAAAGAAATCATTTCCTTTTCTCGCCTAATAACTGGATTCTAATTTTCATCCTTCTGCCTTAGTTTGATGATATGCAGAAATTAGTCAGACATATTACTTCTACATTTTTAGCCGTTGGTCCAGATGTTAGATAGATGTGTCATTTTAGTTATTAACCCTGTCTTTATTTTGTTTGTTTTTTTTAACGCGCTCTTTCGGCCGCTTCAATCCCATGAGAACTTTAGCAACCCCTATAGAATGCGGTTAATGAGCTAGAATTCCTTCACAGCCATTGGCGTTAAATATTTCTTATTAATCTTTTACATTCTCCATTCAATTTCATTTATTGTACTTTGACCACATGTCTTCCTCTCTTTAATCTCGCCATATAGTATATGTATTTGGCGAAATTGTATATGTACGCTTTCCAACACTCGAGCATTTTCGAGAAAATGTAATTGCAGGACTTGCGTCGAAGATCTGATTCTGTAAACGTAAAAAATGTAACTTTCTGCTCCCTTCTCCAATATCGGCCTTAGCCGTGTAATTTCGGCTATGTTCGAAACGATCCCGGTGGACAATAAAGAACTTTAGATAATTTCTACCTTAGCAGTTTCTTGCCTTCCTTTTAAAATAGGTAACAGTTAATTTTTCAGCCTTGTATTCAGTATGGAAACTAAGCAAAAATGAACCACCTGTGCAAGACATCATCTTCATCACAGAAATTTGGTGCATATAGCCGGCGTACCGAATTACATTTTGGAGAAGGGAAGCATGTGATATATATATTTTTTTTCATTCTGCGTACATCAGTACCTTGGACTACTACGAAAAAAAAAAAACTGTGAATTCCATTTAAAAAAAAAAATATATAAACTGTGACTGCTGCAAACTACCTAATGTTGGATTATTATTCGAACTGAACTATTCTTGTTTTCCGCCTTGCCGTGTCACATTTCAAGATTATAGAATAATGTCAAAAAAAGTGATCTGCATGCTAGGCTCAGTGGATACTCTAAAAAAAAACTGCTCAAAAATTTATGGACTTCCTGCAGACAATCTGAGGAATACTCATTGCTTTCTGTGTGAACGCATTCTCAACCGAAATGTTCATCACGCCAATAGACGCCTCTTCAAAAATATTAGCAGCTAAAGTGCGCGGAAACGCACTATACAGCAAACGCATAAGTGACCGACATTTTTACTTATCTTCATGCCGTCAGCTTCCGTCACAACTAGCCGATAACCGCCATCCTTTCGACCGGCATAAAAAAAAAAGACTTGCCGATACCGAAAATACGTGAGCGCCTTCGGAATGAGTCATAAATCCTCCATCGCCTGTTTTTGTTTTTCTTCTCCTCTTCTGTTTCTCCTATGCTGATTTACGCAGCTGGATCAGAGTTTCTAAGATATTCCAGACTATGTCTCGTATCGGCCGAATTTATTTTTTAAAAAAAGAAGAAACAGAACAGTAAAAATGATTTGTTCTTCTACATTAAAGAAATTTTTTTCTCCTTCCCCAGTAACTCTATGAAGAAAGCGTGTTCATGGATCTACATGTATTCTATTGCATTTCAAGGAACTTAAAAAAATAATAATAATGTTTAAGTTTCTTGTTCAAAGAAAGACAGTTAACATGCAGTTTCCTTAGAACAAAAAGTAAAATGATAAAATATAAGTAATGAATATTTAGGTGAACTCCACATTCAACTATACGCAGATATACCTAAACATTTTTTTAAAGAAAAGATTATTCCTGCTGCTGCATAAAAAAACCCACACATATGTTTTGAATTCAGTTATTATTTTCTTACATTATTATGTCTTTACTTATAACATTTCCTTGTTTGCTCAAGGTAAGTTTTATTTTGCTTTAAGTGTTTGAAGAGTTAACTTTGGAAGAGCCATTTTTCAAATATAGATCATATTGTGTGAGATTACCTTTCTAGACTTTGATAAATATAGATAAAAAAAAAAATCAATCATTTTTTTAGATTATATTAAAGGTATGTGATAGTTTAAATTTTTTTACAAACACATTTATTGGTGGATAAAGAAAATTCTTCGCTGTGATGAAAATAAATTTTCTGCTAACTAAATTTTTAATGATGATAGAATTATTTTTAAGTTGGCTACATGTTTCTAGGTTTTAAAAGGTATTGTGTTTTGTACATAAATTACATATTTGTGTAGAGTTATTTACTCACAAAAAAAAAGGTTTTTTTTAAATTTGCCTTTTCATTGTAGTGTCTTATGGTAAGTGTTGATTTATACTAAAACTACTAAATAATACAGAGTAGACAGTGCTTGTTTAAAAAAAATTTTTCTACTTTTCCTTTTTGTGCAGTGGATATTGAAAATATTAAAGTATTTCAAATAATGATGTTTTAGTTACGAGGACTGATTTTGCTATATATATAGTGAGATAAAAAAAAATATGTAAAAAAAAAAAATCCTCATGACTGGATTATATTGGTCTTTTAATATATATCTATATATATTAGTTTTGATGGCTTCTTACTAAAAATTAAGCATTTTTTTTTATTAGTAGCAAGCTAAGATTTTGTATGTCTAGGGATGCACTTCATATCCAGTTCAGTTTCAAAGTTTTTTAATTTAGATAAAAGATTGTCCAAAATATTTTTTTCTTTCTTTTCACATTTCTGATTCTTATTTAATTCATTATATATATTTTTCGGTGTGACACAATGTTGCAATTCTGAGATGAGATGTTGTTTTTCTTATCTCTATTGGCCTCGTATTGCTGAACATGGTTGCTCTCGCTTAATTTCTTACATCGTGGCGCTGGTCGCAATTTTTCCTTTTTAGATATTATGCGTCTGCAACTGATATGTGTCGCATTGCATTTTATATAAAAATGTTATATATTATGACCACAGACAAAGTTTTATTATTTCGGTTCGTGTACTTTTAAAACTCAGCAATCTTGTTGTAATCAGGCAGTCTGATGGTGAAAATTTTGTTAGATAAAAAAAGGGGCATAATATAAAAAAAAATAAATAAAATAACTTAAGGTAATTTTTTTTTCACAGAGCTTAATGTAATTTTGATACAAAAAAAATGAGGTAAAAAAATGAAAAGGCTTAAACTGATACTGGACTGATATTATTATTATTATTGATTTTTTTTCTTACTTGTTGTGCTTAATATATTTCTTGTGGTAGCACTTCCTACAGGTAATTTCTTTTATATATAACATTTTATATGTTTTTTTATGTGTATATTATATGTTTTTTTTATGTGTATATTATATGTTTTGTCAGTCATCCATATCAATAAGATATGAAACATTTAATACTCTAGATTACTATAAGTATACGTCTTGCAACTTGTATACTTAAGGATAAGCACTAGTGACATATAAAAAAAGAGAGAGGATGGGTAACCAATGAGAGGACCAGTAATGGCAGTTAAATTTGCTCAGTATTTAATCTTTTTCAGTTGGTTGCTACTAATTTGAGAAAATTACATTTGCGATCTAGACAGTACACTGTTCTGTTTATATACATCTCTCATAGTCCAATTTACACGGATTTTATACATTTTTATTCACGTCTCATTAATTTATTTCTATAGCATAAGTTAGGCTCCTTCGTTTTAAAATATAGCTCGAGTCATCATATCTTAATTTTTTTTTCATAAAAAAAGTCCCTTTTTCCTTTTGATTTCTATTTCTACTTTATAAAAATTTTTATAACATGAGTCGTAAACATTTTATGCATGTGTTAGATATCAGTATGCTTGTTACTGCATACACACACAATTTACACGCGCACTACATTTTACATGTGATTATATTACTTGAGGTAAATTTTTAATTATTGATTCCTGTGTTGTGTAAGTGCTTTTTTTTCATTGCGCTATGATCCGGAAATAGCCCAATGATTAAAGGTATATGTTTCAGTTTTGGCTAAGTGGATCGGCCGTCCACTTTCTCAAAAGTGGAATGTGTTACTTACATGATACAAATGTTCAATACCTCACATTAATTTACAAGGCGTTCGCGCTCTCTTTTATTTTTTTTTTTAAATGCATAATGACGTATCTCTCATACTATTTGATACTCCGTTCATGATTTTTTCCCCCACTCTAGCTTACTATGGGCAGATAGTGAAGTTAGATGTTTGCCTTCATCATTTTCTTTTTAATCTCATGTACACATTTTTATGATTTCAAGTTTAACCTGGTACTACACACACACACATATTTACATTTGCACTTCATATGGTCTTGTTTTGTAATAATTTTATGACACTCACCTTGGTTAAACATGGTCATGATTCTGTGTGCTTGTACATTTTTTTTTTTACATACTTTCTCAACATTAGTGTACATTTTCACAAATACATAGTTTTACACTATTTTAAAGTTTGTGTATTTTTGTTGCCTTGACATTTTTTTTATTTTCGGATTGTTACGGATTTTTTTTTTTACATAATGTACTTCAATGCAATATTTGCACATGCACCTTAAATTTACAGGCATGAGTTAATTTCTAGCTAGTATTTTTTACACATTGGTTAATTTTGTTGTTTACGCGCGGCTGGTGACTCGTTGCTACTTTATTTATAACATAAGGTATTTTATTATAACTGACATGATATTTGATATCGTTTAAAATGTTGTTTTTTTTAAATTTATTCAAATGCATAATGTGAGCTGTTATGTACACTTTATTTTTTTTTTAAAAAAAAAAAGGCTATTCACATATAGTCATTAAACTAATTCTTTGGCATTCTCTCACATTTTAATTTTTTAATTAGTGAGTTATAGTCTCACAGTTGTCTTGTGACGGATACATACACTCATATACCATAAAGTATAACGCTTGTTATTTTGCTATTCGTTTTTTTTCTCTTTTCCAACCCTTTACTTGGAACATGTTTGGCTTGGCATAACTGCTACAGTTTAGCGTAGAGTTATGCAATCTGTCGTGCACTCCTACATTTTATGCACACTTCTTTTTAACGTGATACAGTAATAACATTGGCAGATACACCTTTTTTTAATTTTTAACCCTTAGTTAACCATTTATGCAACCTTTTTATCTTTTCACAAGTAGTTCATGTGTTGGATATTTATTTATGTTATACAAAATTTGCTCAGTTAGAATACAATTTTGTTCATTCATATACATACATTACACTAGTTCATGTGTTGATTTACATATTTTGTTCATTTGCTTTTACACATTGTACTTTGCTTACGATCTATTCGACAGTATTCCTTTTTGTTTTTTTTTTTCTCACAAGTAGTTCATTGAGTAATACACACTGGCTGGTTTAGAGTATAACCAGAGTTTTCACACATTACACGGAGTTCATTGGCTTTATTAACCCTCATTCATTACATTTTGGTGATTAACTCATTAAGTATGTAATTGAATCTCACTCGTATGTTAGTGTTTGGGGTTATTACACACATACTGTCCCTATATTTTGTTGGCAAAATGCATAAAAAATGTTAGTTCATTGAAACATTATTACAGGTAGTTCATGTGGAATTATACAATTTGTTCATGTGTTTACTTACACGTTGTGTATGCTTGCGTACACACTTGTTCATGTGTTTTATTTCATTTAGTTCATGAGTTTGAGGTTTCTTTTTCCCCTCCCTTCACACACATACAGTTTTTTTTCCTGTTACTTTTCTATCTTTTAAACTTTACACCATGTTTCGATATTAAAATGTTCTATCAGTTTTTTTTTATTTTTAAATTTTAACAGAGTTGTTTTTATTTATTTTATGTGTTTGCATAATGTCATAACATATCAATGACACCATCACTTTGTCTATGTACAAAGATTTTAAAGTTACTAGGTGTTATCCGTCACATGACATATTAAATTACACACACATTTCGAATCTGTTTACTTTTAACATGTAACATTTTTTAACATTTTCATAAGATACTTCTTACTTGAAGGTGGCAGATCGAGTAAGGTATCTGGTTACACTATATTAAATCGTATGCAATTTCTTAGTAAATGTTTTTATTATTTTTACCAGGTGTTAAATTTTAATAAATACACAGAAGGTCTATACATGAAATTCAGCAAAACTAAAACCTTTACATATCCTTTTTTTTGGTGCAAATTTCATTTACTGTGTTTGATTCTCACTGGTTATCGAGGGAAATTTCTTTTTTCTTTCACACTCATATGTCAGGATTTTAAGGATTTCTTTTGGTAAACAACACTTCTTTTTCTATATTTTGCAAGAGACAGTTTATCTTTTGCGGTAACACTCCTTTTCCTTTTTGTTTATTTAACGTAAAGGTATGGATCCTGTCTTTTCTACACTGATGCGTTTTGAGTCGAGATAGATATATTTTTTTTTCAACGAATGCAGCAATATCTTATGAAATTTACAATAAAAAAAAAATTAAATTTAACCCTTTGGTAACGATTTTTTTTTTAAATACGGTACACTTTTTTCTCTTCAGTTACATTTTGCTGTTTGGTGCTTGGCGCATGTAGAGAATTTTTGTTCATAGTTAACACACACAGTAGTTCATAGTTTATGTTAGTTCATAAAAAAAAACCTTACACGAGTTCATTGCTTTGTCAGTTCTTTGCGTGCATCAGGGACTAATTGTCACTGTTTTTACAACTGATTTTCAAAACACTTAGGCATTTTACTTCATTGATACATTTCTTTGGTTCAGTGTTATATTTTTTTTACTTGAGGTCACTGTGATACACTTCTAGTGTTCATTTGTATACTAGCACACGTTTGTTATTTTTTTATGCTAGATATTTAAAAAAAAAGGGTTTCCTTTTTTGGTAACTTTACAAGATTACACTTTACTTTTATTTTTTTCATTCGGTACCTTTCTTGGCTATTCAAGGTATTTCACGTGATAAGGTACTTTTCTTATGCACGATTTTCCAATCACTCAGTACACAGGTGTGCATTATTTTTTTTGGTTTTTGTTATGCTCATTGACACATGTGGTTTATTACGGGTATATACCAGTCGTAACACCAAACGGTGTTATTTATGACTACATTAACACACACACATACATACTTTTGTGTCACCTGTTGTATAATGCTTATTAAATTTCATTAAATTTAATATACATTTCTTACTTTTTTAAGGGGTACTTTCTCTGGAAAGTTCTTATTACCTCTTGATTATACCTTATAGGAGTGCAATATGTTTTAAAATACACTTTAGTTAAATTAGGTTCTCAGTAAAACACATTCAGTCTTTGGTTACAAGATAAAATGATGGCAACTTTCAAATTTTAACAAATAATTTACCCTATCTTCCTCTCCTTTTACTAGTTATATCACTTTTAAAAACTTGAAATGTCACAAATAGTGCTGAAAATGAACAATTTTTATATTTACTATACTATGTAATGTTTGTTTTTATTTACAGTTCATGTCTCAAAAAAAATATATTTTTATAAGTTGGAGTATAACCAACTGTTGTAGCAATTGTGGAAATTGCTCTTGCTTGAAGTGAATGTTCAAGCAATTTTATATTAAAATCTTCTGGAAATCATAAAAAAAAATATAATAACTGTGTGCACACGTTAAAAAAAAAAATAATAAGAAAATAAGAAAACAGCTGTCCAGAAGTATTATCTGCAGTCCAAAAAATTTTCAATATATTTTATTTTGGCAAGTCTTTGGTACCAACTTGCTTTGCCATGCTTATAGGCATGCTTTTTATATGAGACATGATTTACTTGTTCCTTACATATTTAGTATTTCTGTATATGTTTATAAACTGTTGGTCACCGGGTTCCCTCTACATAATATTACATTTTTACATATTTTCTTTATGTGTAATGTATTTGAGAGAAGACATGGGGTAACCTTTTTTCTCTCGCGGTTCACTTCGTTCTTTTTCGGCTGTTGGGGAGATATATGTGAAGGCGCCTACCTTCACATATTAATATTAAGACTTTTCCTCTTTCCCCCCTTTAAAATTACATTTTTTAAAATTCTTAAATTTAATTATCTGTCTGCATTCGGATTCAATCTGTTTTTAGCGCTCTTTTCCCTTCATAAATTAAGCATTCAATTCTCAGTCTCTTTAATATTTTAACCGCAGCGCACTGCAGTTAAAAGAAAAGAAATCATTTCCTTTTCTCGCCTAATAACTGGATTCTAATTTTCATCCTTCTGCCTTAGTTTGATGATATGCAGAAATTAGTCAGACATATTACTTCTACATTTTTAGCCGTTGGTCCAGATGTTAGATAGATGTGTCATTTTAGTTATTAACCCTGTCTTTATTTTGTTTGTTTTTTTTAACGCGCTCTTTCGGCCGCTTCAATCCCATGAGAACTTTAGCAACCCCTATAGAATGCGGTTAATGAGCTAGAATTCCTTCACAGCCATTGGCGTTAAATATTTCTTATTAATCTTTTACATTCTCCATTCAATTTCATTTATTGTACTTTGACCACATGTCTTCCTCTCTTTAATCTCGCCATATAGTATATGTATTTGGCGAAATTGTATATGTACGCTTTCCAACACTCGAGCATTTTCGAGAAAATGTAATTGCAGGACTTGCGTCGAAGATCTGATTCTGTAAACGTAAAAAATGTAACTTTCTGCTCCCTTCTCCAATATCGGCCTTAGCCGTGTAATTTCGGCTATGTTCGAAACGATCCCGGTGGACAATAAAGAACTTTAGATAATTTCTACCTTAGCAGTTTCTTGCCTTCCTTTTAAAATAGGTAACAGTTAATTTTTCAGCCTTGTATTCAGTATGGAAACTAAGCAAAAATGAACCACCTGTGCAAGACATCATCTTCATCACAAGACATATATATCATTAAAAGTTGTTAGAAATAGAATACGTCGCCCCTGTCCTTGTGTATGTCCAAACTGACCGTACCTTTAAGGGTTAATATCTCGGCTAATTATCGATAATTTTTTTCGAAAATCATTATCAACAGTGCTTTTATTCTTCTGCAACGATAGGTATATTCATCGATGCTCAAAAATTTTTCCGAATGCCCGTAAATCGAAATTTGTGTATAACGGAAAAGTGCTATTTAATCAAAAACTATGTGACCTAGGGTAATCGCTATAATTTTCCGGCAAGGTTTATATTAACGTCTACTACCTCTAATCTATTTATATAAAATCCAAGTCTCTGTGTGTCCCTCACGATTCCGGTAGGACCGCCTCATTGAAATAAGTAATTGTTGAAAAAAACTAATGCAGGGTTACCACAGTAGCGCCAAATGTTAGCCAATTTGGTGATAGCTGGCTAATTAGGCGTAATTCCCATTTAAAACCATTAATCTTTCATAAAGGAGGTCACTGAAATTTATTTTAAACTCCGCTCTTTTAAGATATTTTTCAAAATCTATGAGTGAGAATTTAAAGTACATCTTTACATCTTCCTCCCGATGCTACTAATAAAATAACCGCCAATAGACGACGCTGTACTGTGTGAGCTCCTAACTGCGCGATTTTAATGTGCTTTAGGTACTTTTCCAGTATAGGTGCCTTGGCGAAAAAGGAAAATTTGGCAACATATTTTCCGGGAACCTATCCACTGTTTCATCTTATATACACACGCTTTTTTTTTTTCGATATTTATACGATTTATTTAATATAAAAAAGCCGTTTCTCTAATTTTATACAGAAACAGATGTAATTTGTACCGAAAAACATCAATAATATACATATAAAATAAACATATAAAACAAACAAAAACACTCATCAAATTTGTTTTCATAGCTGTTTTATATGATTTGACAACAAATCTCGATATTTTTCCGTTATACGGACACCATGCCAAAATGTATGGTAATGCGCCAATTATTTCAAAATGCTAAAAGATATTTGTAATTTTATGCCAGCAGTTTAATATGAGTTTTATTTTTTTGCTTTATTTTATAACAGTTTGTTCACTTATTTTAAGTATATATTTGTGATTTAATGAAATAGTTCGTAAAAGTCTGGAATTTTCAAATGTTATATTTTTTAAATGCTCACTTTAGTATTGACAATGTTTTTTATTTTATTTTTCAAATGCTTCAATTCAAGTGATTTTCATTTTGCGTCAACTATTACGCTTGGCGACAATGGTATCCATATAACGGAAAAGTACCCAAATCTCACTTTCTGATGCCCAAATTACACTAAGCTTTTTTAAAAAAACGCCAAAGCCCCTACAGTGGAAAAGTACCAAACTGTCTATTATTTTGCGCTATCTGTGTTATAGTTTGTACTATATGCAAGGAGTGTGGAGTGAAGAGTTTAAAAATTAAATATTAAAGTTTCGGCACAGATGTCATATATTGGCGCGATTTTTTTCTGACGCAAATGTCATATACACAACGGGTACTGAACTGGCGGCAAAGTGTCGTTATTTTGCTTGATATGGTAACCCGGATGTTGTTGTTTATGCTGTTGATGTTTTCGCCAAATTGGCGTATATGACAACTGTGCCAAAGTTTCTATAAAGCAGTATAAGACTAAAAAATTAAGAATAAAATAAATTCAAAATAAGACTTAAGAAGAAAGAAAAATCACGCGCTAAGCATAGAATATGAAACACTTTCCAACACATCCTGAATGCTTCAACAAAACTTCGTTATTTGGGGAAATAAGATAACTAAGTAAACATGTTAGAAGACGCATAAAAATTTTTAAAAATTGATTTCAGCAGTTACCGCCCATAGCCAATAGTATCGTTATTACATGCCACTATTTAGCCAAATTTTAATTTAAACTACTCTTAAAACTACTGAAATCACATTTCCAGATATTATCATCCATAGGCGGTTATGTATCCAGTTCTTTGCGTGACCCTGTATATCATTTTATCTATATTCTACAAACATTTCTTAGTAAACTAAATGCAGTTCAGCGTAAAAATGCATAACTCCTTTAAAAACCACCTTTAAGCAATTTACTCTTATACTCAGTAACCCTTACGAATTCTTTTGTGTAGCCCTGCATATGAACTGTAGCATTTATACACACAGTATAGTATGCATAAATGTAGTGAAAAATAAAAGCGCATATCATAATTAAAAATACATTTCTAGCAATCATTGCTTATGTACAATACTTCGGAGAAAAGTTGCTTGGCGAGAAAGAAGTTTGCCAACGTATTTTCTGACAACCTATTTACTGCTTCATACTCACAAGCAATTTTTTCCATATGTATGCAATTTATTTAATATAAAAAAAGCTATTTACCCATTTTTTATAATAAACAGAAGTAATTCTTGCACAGATGTCATATACGCATCGGGGTTGGCGTGATTTTTCTCTGACACCAATTTGGCAGAAATCTCGCTTTCGAATACCAGTTACTTATATATTTTTAAATTATTTGCTATCATTTTGAAAAGGAAATAACTATAAATAAATAAAAGTTTGAATAATAACTATAGAAAAAAACAGTTTACATAATTAAAAATAGAAAATAAAAGTAAATAATTTATTAATAAATAAAAAACAATAGCCGGGTTACCATAGCAGGCAAAATAACACCATTTTGGCGCCAGTTAGGTATCCCGGTTCATATCTGAAATCTGTGCCATAATTTGTATATAAAAAAATATTATATATATTTAGAAACGATTTTTTATGTATATAAGTGCATATATAAACAAAAATAAAAGTTCATTAGATTTGTTTTCATAGTTGTTTATATATTTTGGCAACATATCTCACTTTCTGATGCCCGAATTGCGCCAAGCTTTTTTTAAAAATGCGCTATAATGGAAAAGTACCTAAATAAATAACTAACAGAAATAACCAATTATACAAACTAAAACTTTTTATTTCGAGATCAAAGCATTATTTTTAATTTCAATTAAAAATGCCTATATCCTTGGATAACTTTAGTTGAAATTAGGTTCACAGCTTAATATCTCATTCCATAAACCTAAGCAAACACAAGTGATTCATTCATCGTGAAACTTAAAAAAAATTTAAATCATTGAGGTAATCATTCACAAAGTAAGTTCTCCAACAATCAATGGACAGTATTCTAATGACATCATAGTAGGTAAAATGGTGGCGGTATCGTTTGAAATCACAAAGATTTAATTTTGCAACGTCTCTTAGTTACATTATTTTATTGTCATATTTATGAGCTCAGAACAAAAGCATATTTTTTCATTACTTAGTTATTAAAGACGGAAAAAAATTATCAATGCATGATTTGAAAATTTTAAATAATTTTCTTTCTTAATAGTAAAAAATAACATCGGGAAGTAACAGCGGGTTTAAGTTAAATAAGTTTAACTCTTTAATTCTGTTGTAATATTCAAAATAACTGTACTTATTAGATTTCAGTAAACAACATCAGGGCCCGATTAAACTTTGAAGTTAGAGGAATTACAATGTTATTTCAGGACCTTTCTTTTCGAAAAGCTTTTCTAAATTCTACATGTACATGGAAACTCTTCAGTGTTAGAAATATTATTCTTAGGACTGACATAACATGAGAACGGCCTGCAATTTTACACAAGTTTTTGAAAACTACTTTATATCAGAAATTTTACTAAAAACTGGTTACTTTTTTGTTATAGCGGCCCACACTATTAGGATTATGACAAGTTGCAGCCAATTTCGCCAACGTCGTAACCAAGATCGTGAAGCACACACATATAATACCATATAATACCATTTCATGAAATCGTATACGATAATTTAATAGTTTTTAACCTTACTTCAAGTGTGTTATTTATTTATTTTTAAGGCTCAACAATCTAAATTGTCCAATATATGAATTTAAAAAAATGTAAACAAAGATTGAATAGACATGACCGCAAAAAGCCTCAAATCTGCATAACACTTGAAACCAAACTGTGCAGATTAGTGGTCTTCTACTCTACACAGTTTTTCATAAATGTGTTTCGTTCTTAAAATGTGTTATTGGCACAGATGTCATATCGGCGCGATTTTTTTCTGACGCCAATGTCATATACGCAATGTATACTTAACCGGCGCCAAAGTGTCGCTATTTTGCTTGATATGGTAACCCGGATGTTGTTGTTTACGCTGTTGATGTTTTCGCCAAATTGGCGTCGAAAAAAAATCGTGCCAATATGGGGAGAATATGACATCTGTACCGTGTTATTTTCATCTATCACTGCGGAACAAGCGAGAAAACTCATATTCTTGCACATGAGTTGTATATATCTTTATATCTAAATTTCTGTCATTTTTGACGGGCTACCTTTCTAGTTTTTTTATAATTTTAGTTTCAGTAAATTCGGAATTAGATGGGGGGGGGGGGGGGAATATATTTTTGCGCTACATTTTCAACAATATCTTTGAAAATATAATACCTAAAATTAAAAGGAATGTATTTTTGAGTTCAGCGTTACAAAAGCTTTCACAAGATACCCCACATGATATAGAAAAAATTTTTTTTTCAAGTAGCATAATTAGCCCCTCTACTTTTTTACTAAATATATTTATGAATGTTTATTAATCTGAAAATATGTGGGTCAATGATCTTTATTACTTCCCCGAATTTGAACTTTCCACGTTCCATAGTTTACGAGTAAAATGGCTGTGACAGACAGACAGGCAGACGGACAGACACAGGAGTGATCTTATAATGGTTCCGTTTTTACTTTTTAAGTACGGAACCCTAAAAATTGTAATTTAAAAAATTGTTTTTTAAACAATTTAAGCTCAAAGCTAATTTATGTGTAAAATTGTCAGGCACGCCCTGACTGCATATAATTTCTAGTTAGAATCTTATAAAAAAGATCTTTCTAAGACAGACCTGGCAAATTCCGTGCATATATGCGCTAATGACCTTAAATGAGTTAATACATGTTTTTAAATGCAAAAGCGAAGTTCTATTTATTTATAAAACGTGCAACAATTTTATAAATAATTAAATGAAAAGTTAATTTAAATTAATAAAACTTAATAATGTTACTTTGATGGCATTAAATAGACCTACTTTCCACTCATTTTTTCATTCAAGTCTAAATTATTCTACTATACGCTATATGGCCAAAGGTGACCGGTCACTTACGATTTTAGACGTTTTGTAAAATATCTAGAAAAATATATGAGGAATTAACCTGAAACCGCAGGTGTGTAAACAGTGTAGGATAGGTCATATATTTCCTCGAAGATTTTTTCCCGAAACCCCATAGGGAACCGCGAACAAATTGAAAAAGAACGAATATCTTTTGGAAAACCCTGTAAAAACTAATATAGCAAAAGCGTTCAAACTCGAGATTATTAATAAGTGGCTTATTGTAATATACTGTGTTCATTTTTATGAAGATATCAGGTATACTCGTTGAGAAATTAAGGTTTTTCTAAAAACAGTCCTAAATTTCGCCAAGTTTTTTTCTTATAATTTGCAGAGTTCTTTATAAAAAAAAAAAATTCTTTTTAGAAAATATGGAAAACAATATTGTACACAATATTCTGCAATCAAAATTAAAAAATAATAATATTGGATGAAAAATGAGTAGGTTTACTAAAAAATGTTTCACTGCGCATGCGCGAATGCAATCAAAATATAATGTAAATAATGTATTAGCTAAGTATATAGAGCGACTTTTGTGAAAGTTTCAAAATTATAGCTTGAAAATTCTGAAAATTATCGTCGATAGAATAAACTCGAAATCCGTTGTTCCCAAAAGGAAGCAAAAAGATGAGGGATTGTATCCAAATATAGTAGTACGTGCAATATTGTGTACGCTATCTAGGCACTAATCAACGGATATTTGATACAATTCCTCGTCTTTTTGCTTCTTTTTGGGAACAACGAATTTCGAGCTTATTCTATCAACGATAATTTTCCGAATTTTCAAGCTATGATTTTGAGACTTTCACAAAAGTTGCTCTATATACTTAGCTAATACATTATGCATATTATATTTTGATTGCATTCGCGCATGAAATATATTTTAGTAAACCTGCTCAATTTTCATCCAATTTTGTTTTTTTTTTTTTTTTTATTCTGATTGCAGGATATTATGTACAATGTTGTTTGTCATATTTTCTGAAAAGAACTTTTTTTTTTATATTAAAGAACTCTGCAAATTATAAGCAAAAAACTTGGCGAAATTTGGGACTGTTTTTATAAGAACCTTAATTTCTCTACGAGTATACATGCTATACTCATAAAAATGAACACAGTATATTAAAATAAGCCACTTATTAATAATCTCGAGTTTGACCTCTTTTGCTACATTAGTTTTTACAGGGTTATCCAAAAGATAATCGTTCTTTTTCAATTTGTTGACGGTCCCCGATGGGGTTTCGGGAAAAAAAGTCTTCGCAGAAATATATGACTTATACTATACTGTTTACACACCTGCAGTTTCAGGTTAATTCCTCGTGCATTTTTCTAGATATTTAACAAAACGTCTAAAATCGCAAGTGACCGGTCGCGGTCACCTTTGACCATATAGTGTATATCATAGCATTCGTCTGAAAATACATTTTTTATCCTTTTATTGTGATTTAAAAATAAAAAAGCAGGAACTTTAGTCTTAGAACTTGCAAAATGGAGCAGGAGGAATTCATTTATTGCAAACATCATATATACTATTTTTGACATCAACATCTCTTTTTCTAAGTGTATACAAAATCCACAACGATTAATGAGGTACCATACGAAAGATTTTTGAACAGGCTTTCTGTATAATACACCCATATTTCGTTGTATGTTGTTGGATGAAAAAAAAAATACAGCTAATTAAAAATTAATGAAAAAAGTATCAGAAAGTAATCTGAAAGAGTACAGTGCGAAAGCCTCGCACGAAAAAACGCACGAAAACCATGAAAAAGAGGGTGCAAAACAACAATAAAAACCAATGAAAATTTATAACTAAAAAACAATAAACAAACCACTCCTTGCTCTTCGGAAAGTGGGAGGAGTGAAAAAAACAGGTACCAAAAATAGAAATTGTATCCTCACAGATTTCGCAAGATATGGCCAACCCACATACTCCAAAAGTATAAAAATCAGCAAATAGACTTAACATTCAAAACTTCAACGAAACAAAACTACTTTTAAAATATTAATGAAACAAAACTGCTTTAAAAACATAAACAACCAACCAAATACATCAAATTATATATATATATGTGGAGATTTCGCAAGCAACACCTGCATTAGACTGAGTGTCCCCGTATTTTCCGCTTCGAGATTAAAAAGGAAACGAGCCTTAACGAAGCTGTGTGAAGTAAAAATGCAGAAGAAGTAAAGAGAACGAAATCAGTTCGACGACGGAAGGTTTTTTTTAATAAAGAACAGAACATATTTCGATGAAATAAGATTGAATATTTACACGACGTAAGAAAACCTCAGAAATATATTCAACGACGTCCTAAATTATAGACTTTAAGCTAATTAAAGAACGAGAAGAGTGTTTATATCTGTATTTTTTGTTGTGTATTCGTCCCAATAAATGTCAGTGCTCGTCCTAAAAGTGAGTTGTGAGTTATGTATGGAGTCTCGCCCCCATAAATTGGCGTCAGAAGTGACAGTTAACCCACCAATATGATTAATTAGAGTTATTCATCCTACATATTCAAGCCGGATATTATTCTAGCGGTGAGTTCATTGCTATTATTTTATTATGAAGTTAGTTGAAATACCAGAACTGGAAGTTGCGTTTAAAAACGAACGAACGCATAAAATTAAATTGCTGCATAAATTCCTATTTGATGCTGACGGTGATCGCTCTAATAGAAAGAGAATACGTGATTTTACTGGTTTCGGTTTTCAAAAATAAAATAACTAAAGTTCAAACTGATTTTTCATTAAATGATCTGATTACAGTGTGCAATCTACTTTGTATTGATAATGAGGGATCTTTAAACGATCTCGCAACCCGATTAGTGACATACCTTTCAGACTTGACCTTACTACAAAATAATATTATACAAAATAAAAGTGACACCGACTCGGAACCCGAACTGCCTTCAAATAATATGACTTCAAGTAATAACACTCAATTATCAAATTTTGACAAACAACAGCAATTTCCAGTTCAAAGTTTTATGCAATCGTCTATTAATTTTACTGATATTGAAAGTGTAATACCTCCTTTCGATGGTAGTTCTTTTAGTGATATACAGGTATGGTTTAATAATTTTGAGGATGTTACTAATATGTTTAATTTATCTGACTTTCATAAATTCATATTTTGTAAAAGATCATTACGAGGAAAAGCCCAGTTATTAGCACAAACAGAATTTCATATCAATTCATATGATAAACTTAAACAACTCTTAATATCAGAATTTAGCACCACTTATAATTCTGCCGAGTTACATGATATATTAAATAAACGAAAATTGCAAGAAAATGAATCAATAGAAGAATATTTTCTTATCATGAAACAAATATGCTCGCGTGGTAAAATCGAGGATTCCGCATTAATGCAATACATCATAAACGGCATACCCGACCCCGTTTTCAGAAAATCAATGTTATATGGATGCCAATCCATTGTAGAATTCAAGCAAAAGCTCAAAATTTATGACAAAATTCGACATGACTTTGAGAACACTAAATTTCGTAAAGTCAAACCTGAAATGCCAATGAAATAGAAATCCTTTCGACCAAAATCTGATCTTTTTTGCTTTAATTGTGCTTTGTCGAATCATAAAAGTAGCCAATGCAGACATAAAGATAAAGGCCCTCGTTGTTTTAATTGTTCGAATTTTGGCCATAAATCGGCTCAATGTGATCAACCAAGGAGGCCTAGAGTTAAGTCAGAACCCTCCAATGTTTCCACTGTCACGTCGAACACTTTCATGACCAAACAAGTCATTATTTCATCTGTAAATGTTACATCATTGGTAGACACAGGTAGTGAAAGAAGTTTACTAAAGGAAAGTATTTATCGCAAACTCCCTACAATTTCGAACCTTGAACATTCAACTATCACATTAACTGGATTAGGAAATACTATAATCATACTCCTAGGTTTTTTCTCTACGAACATTATGATAGATGATTTTAATTATACAACTAATGTTTATGTAGTCCCAGATTATTCCATATCTTTTGATCTTATTATTGGTACAGATATCATTCAACAAAGTATTTTAACAATTTCTGGAAATAATATTTCGATGCAAAAAATCGAGAAAAATGACGACACGTCCAATAATTTTTTGATTAATATTGCTCATGTATTAGACGATCTTAATCTTGATTTATCTCATATTACCGATGAAACAATACGTTCAAAAATTTCAGAACTTATTCAAAATTATTCTCCTAAAAAAATAAAGACAACTGATGTTAAATTATCAATTCATCTGGAAAACGAAGAACCTGTTACTTGTCCTCCCAGGCGCTTGGCGCAAATAGAGAAAAACTTCGTCGAAAAACAAATTTCTGAGTGGCTCGAAAAAGGAATTATTCGTAAAAGCACTAGTAATTTTTCATCACCTATTGTCCTAGTAAAAAAGAAAGATGGTTCATATAGACTGTGTGTTGACTATAGGAAGTTAAATTCTAAAACACATAAACAACGTTTCCCCCTCCCAGTAATTGATGACATTATTGATCAGTTGCATTCTGCAAAAGTATTTACTACTCTTGACCTTAAAAATGCTTTTTTTCATGTCGAAGTAGAAGAAAATAGTAGAAAATAGACTTCTTTCGTAACACATTCTGGTCAATTTGAATTCTTATATATGAATTATGGCCTTAGCGATGCACCGTTAGTGTTTCAAAGATATATTTATAACGTTTTTCGAGACCTCATTAATGAAAAAGTGCTTATTGTCTATATGGATGACTTCATAATACCAGCTGAAAACGAAGTCGAAGGACTCCAGAAATTACAACTCGTCCTTACAACTGCATCCGAATATGGTTTAGAACTGAATCTCAAAAAATGCCACTTTCTACAACGAGAAATTGATTTTTTGGGTTACCACATTAAAAATGGTCAACTTCACCCATCCCCCTTAAAAACTAAAGCTGTCCTTAATTTCCCAGAACCTAAAAGTATAAAAGATGTACATTCATTTGTCGGATTAACTTCATATTTTCGTAAATTCATTCAAGATTACTCTTTAACAGCTAAGCCTTTAACAGATCTTCTTAGAAAGGACACTAAATTTCACTTTGACGACCAGCAACGAAATGCATTTAATCAGCTGAAACACATCCTTTCTTCAGGTCCTGTTTTAAGCATTTATAACCCTAGTAACGAAACAGAAGTTCACTGTGATGCATCTATTGACGGTTACGGAGCAGTCCTCCTTCAAAAGTCTTCTATTGACAATCAATTTCACCCTGTCTATTTTATGAGCAAAAAAACCACAGATGCCGAACGTAAATATTCGAGTTATGAATTAGAAGTTTTAGCTGTCATAGAAGCCCTTAAAAAATTCCGCGTTTACATTCTAGGTATTCCTTTCAAGATAGTCACAGATTGCAATGCATTCGCCCTTACTATGAATAAAAAAGATCTTTGCACCAAGATTGCTCGATGGGCTTTAATGTTAGCTGACTATAACTATACAATCGAACACAGACAAGGTACACGCATGCGCCATGTCGACGCTTTAAGTAGAAATCCAATATGTATGGTCATTCAAGATAGTTTTACTACCAAAATCATACAATCACAGAACACTGACGAACATATACAGGCCATCAAAGAAATTTTGAAAACAAAGCCATATGACAACTATTTCCTTAAAAATAACGTTCTCTATAAAAATCATAAAGGTATCGATCTGATAGTTGTGCCGGATGAAATGCAGCTAAATGTCATTAAACACGTTCATGACAAAGGACATTTTGGCCGTAAACGCTGTGAAGAACTCCTTAACGAAGAATTTCTCATCCCTAATATGTCAAATAAAATTGATAAAATTATAGCAAATTGTGTAACATGCCTTTTGTATAATCGCAAACGTGGCAAACAAGAAGGTGAATTACATCCCTTACCTAAAGAAGAGACTCCTCTCCAAACCTACCACATTGATCATTTAGGCCCTCTTGAAACAACCAACAAAAATTATAAACATATTTTGTCTTTAATAGACGCATTTACTAAATTCGTCTGGTTGTATCCATGTAAAAGTACTTCTGCTACCGAGGTTATATCAAAACTACGACAACAAAGTCATGCTTTTGGCAATCCTTCCATTATCATTAGCGATAAAGGTCCTGCATTTACAAGCAAAGAATTTGCTGATTATTGTCAAGATGAAAATATAAAGCACGAGACAGTTACAACTGGCCTTCCCCGTGCCAATGGTCAAGTAGAGCGACTTAATTCCACCATAATTTCTGTAATCTCTAAAATGTCCAAAGACGAACCGACCAAATGGTTTAAACATGTTCCTAAAGTTCAACAAGTCATTAATTCAACTTACCAAAGAAGCATTAAGAGAACACCGTTTGAAATATTATTTGGTACAAAAATGAAACAGAAAGAAGATGTACAAATTATTGACCTCTTAAACAGTGCAGTCGAAGAACAATTTATGAAAGACAGAGAAGAGCTCCGTAAAGAAGCCAAGAAGAATATTCTGGAAATTCAACAAGAAAACCGCAAGCACTATAATTTACGACGTAAGAAACCCCGTAAGTACAAGCTTGGTGACCTTGTAGCAATTAAGAGAACCCAGCAAGGACCAGGTTTACAGTTGAAATCTAAATTCTTAGGTCCGTATAAAGTAATCAAAGTGAAGTCTAATGACACCTACGACGTAACGAAAATCTCATCAACTGAAGGACCGATAAATACTAGCTCCTGTGCTGAATACATGAAACCTTGGCCTGACGAAAACTGAAACTTAAAAAAAAAAAATACGATGTTACGCTACTTCAACTATGATGTGCAGATTAATTTTTTTTTCTTTTCCCCTAAGAACAGTTACTGGTTTTTGTTTTTTGTTTTTCAGATTCTATTTTACCACATGTCGCTGCGGCAGCTCCAGATGTCAGGACGGCCGCTTGTGGAGATTTCGCAAGCAACACCTGCATTAGACTGAGTGTCCCCGTATTTTCCGCTTCGAGATTAAAAAGGAAACGAGCCTTAACGAAGCTGCGTGAAGTAAAAATGCAGAAGAAGTAAAAAGAACGAAATGAGTTCGACGACGGAAGGTTTTTTTTAATAAAGAACAGAACATATTTCGATGAAATAAGATTGAATATTTACACGACGTAAGAAAACCTCAGAAATATATTCAACGACGTCCTAAATTATAGACTTTAAGCTAATTAAAGAACGAGAAGAGTGTTTATATCTGTATTTTTTGTTGTGTATTCGTCCCAATAAATGTCAGTGCTCGTCCTAAAAGTGAGTTGTGAGTTATGTATGGAGTCTCGCCCCCATATATATATCAAATTATAAAGAAAAAATATATTGTAATGATTAAGACACTTCTTTCTATTATTTTCAATGTAAGTCCGCATGACAAAAATAGGCAAATATTGCTTTCAAGTTTTGTCCAATAAAAACGTTTTAGTAATCTATACTAATATTATAAAGGAGTAACGTTTGTTTGCTTGTAGAGGATAATCTCACTCCAAGGACGTGCAAGGAATGAAAAACATTCTAAAAACGCGATTCTTGTGATACTGAAGGGACAAGAAACTTAAAATTACGATTTCTATGGAAATTTACATAATATTCATTAATTTATTTATTCCACATTCTTTTCGAAGGGCATACAAATACTTCTTGGCATACAGTGGCTCCCAAAAATGTCTGTACACTTTAGAAATTTATAGTGAAAAGGAACTTCCCTGGAATTCAATTCGAATATGAAGTCCAATATTTTCCCACATCATCTTTATGATATTCTAAATAATGCTGAACATTTCTTTTTATTATTCATTGATTTTCTTTTTATATAAAAATGAAAACGGAAGGAGGTAGAGAAAAAATACGCCACAAAAGTCTTCGTACACTTAAACATTTTCGCATAAATTCATAATTAAAATTATGAATTGCAGAAGTAACAATAATAAGATAGACGATAATTAAAATTATCGTCTGTCGCATTATTTTTACTTCTGAATTGTGGGGACATTTAAAAACTCGTTTTGCTTTAATTTTTGCTTGCTTTCTCCGTAATATTCAATTTATTATTTAAAAATGGCTCGTAGTCGTAAGAAACAACTGACAGCATTCGAAAATTGATTATATTTCATCATAGTAGTGGTAAATCAGTTCGGAATATTGCTAAATTAGTTAATTTAACCCATTCTATGGTGCAGTATGTGATAAAACGCTTTAAAGAGAAAATCGGATCGAAAACAAGGTAAGAAAAAGTCGTCCACCAAAGTTAACACAAAGTGATCAGAGATTTATAGTTGGAAAGAAATGTAAAAAAGTCCACGTTTAAGTGCTGTAAAAGTTGCTACAGAATTTAATGAAAATGTTTCTACTTCAATTTCACCTGAAACTATTCGACGAGTGCTGATGTCAGCTGGATTAAATGGCCGTTCTGCCCGTAAATTTTTTTTTGTTGTTGTTAATGAGAAAAACAGAAAGCTTAGGCTTTCCTTCCCAAAATCAATGATAAATAAACCTTAATCGTATCGGAATAATATGTCTTATTTGCATATGAAAGTAAACTTAACATTTTTGGTTCCGATGGGCATATAATTGTATGGAGAAGAAAAAATGAAGAACAATGAATCATGAACTTTATTTAAATATTTTAAAATAGAATTTAAAATTATCAGCCCAAAATTTGTGTATTGGAAACAAGTTTTGTTGTTGTTTTTTAAATCAAGATAACGATTCTAAACACACGACTCTCAACGCTTGCCTCTGGTGTCTCTGTAATTGTCCATAAATTCTGAAAACACAACCTCAATCGCCGGATTTAAACCCAATAGAGCATATTTGAAAATAAATTGAGGTTAGAGTACGAAGACAGGACATTAAAACGAAAAGCGAACTAAAAACAGTAATGATCGATTAATGGATGAATATCGATGCAGAAATTACAAAAAACTAGTGAGATCTATTCCCAGACGTTTAAAATGTTAGAAATACTAATCTCTTCAGAAATAAATAAAATTTTTAATATATCAAGTTAATTGCTTTTCAAAAACACTTAATGTCTGCAATAAGTAAAACTGTTTACATCATCCCTCCATCCTGTTACGAAATTAGAACATTACTTCCTGTTTCATCTTTTGAACCGTCAATCAAATTTTATAAACAGTTGCATAATAGAGCTGCAGTATTGACATTATAAAAAACTATATCTACAATTTATTGACTTTAAATGAAAATGAGTGTTTTATTAATGTACATGGGCGATTCTCAAAAGGTGGGCACTGGACACAAGTCATAACTTTAAGCCTTTTAAACATAACTTTAATTATCATTGACTTTATTATTTTTTTTACACTGAGTTTTTAATTCTATTCAGAGATAGAAAATGACATCATTTATTGTAAAAGCTTTGTATAAATATCTTAAAATTTTATTATTTTATGCTAAAGAGGCCAATTTCGGATATTCATAACGTTAACTGCTCCAATGTACCACCAAGAAAAAGAGTTATAACTTTTTTCCAGGTGGTTCTAATGGTAAACAACGAATACATAAAGGAAACGAATGATTTTTTGATAATTTCGTTAAGAGATGGCAGGCTTATTATTGCTTTTTTGAAGATAGAAGGACTTTTCTATAAAGCATTTTTCTGTATTTTGTTATGTCCGAAAGTAACGTACGTAACAAAGCATTTGATTTTATTATTATTATTACTGGATAACAAAAAGTTAATTGTACATATATATATATATGTATACAGACACATTTACTACATTCTTAGTCTTAAGAATTTTTTAAATACTAAGAGCAACGTCCAAAATCTTTAAGTCCAAAATCTGCAAATGTCCAAAATTTATAATGTATACAACTGCTAATTAAATGCTTTAATCATTAATTTTCCAGAATAGTTGCTGTCTTTTAATGTTTGTGTATAATTTTGTAGACATACTATTAAAATATTTATATATTATATTTATAGACAAAATACTATACTATTAAAAAAATTTGGCCTTAAATTTGAAAATTTGGAAAATTACATATAGTTAACGTTTAATGCTCCCACCTTTTGAGAATCTCCCACATAACCTTGAATCTATTTATGTAATTTACCAAGTCTAAATAATGTTTTGTATTATTATCTATCAGTATCTGTAAATGTTTTAACCGAGAAAGTAGCAAAAAATGTATGCTCCAATGTATCCTTAGATATATAAAAATTTAGTTTAAAACCATAAGTGCTGCAAAATTCCTGGGATACAAATAATAAGAAAAATACCATTTTTTAATAAACAAATTTACAAGCTTTTTACAGGTAAAACCACTATGGATAATTCACATAATTAATGGATTAATCTAAGTTTACCTGGATAAGCAGAAAATTACCGTGGACGATCCTGAAGAATAAGGAAAGCTGATTTTCCTTACCTTTATGATTTAAATGCGATTATTTTTATATCACATTAGTCTCTGTTCAAGTAATCATCTAACATAAAAAACTGTTATTTATTGTAAAGGATATCATACTAAGTACTAATTTAACGAAATATTATAGTATTTACTAACATGCAAAGACTTTTTAAAAGTGTATTAAGACTTTTGTGAGGTAACATTTTTGTTATTTTTTTATTATGAATTTCTCGAAATAACGTTTTACCTATGTTTTCAAAATATTTTACGTAGTTTTGTTAAGAATAAGTCGTAGTTTTTATTATTAAATACTCCTTCTGAAATATTAAGTTTAATTAATGGATAGAACACTATTTCATTAGAATTCATAAGTGTACGTACATTTTTGGGAGCCACTGTATTTCAGCAACTACGCGTGCAAAGCCGCCGGTTCGCTAGTTGTTATAAATAAACTGCTTATTATTATTTGTGCTTCAGTCATTTTCTAACTTTTGAGTTGCATTAATACCTCTTAGATTATAATCTAAAACAGTGTTTTTCCCACAAAAAATCTGTAATAAACGTGCGTACATTTACATGATACTTCCATAAACTTTAAATAACTGCTTAATATGCAATGAAAATAACACTTGTGATAAAATCTTGTCTGAGTTAATAAATCTCTATTTTTTTTAATTTAAACATGCATTTTTTTTATCTTTTATTATACGGAATATCTTCTGATAACAATCAAGATATGATTGAAAAATTACAGTATGGCGAAATTTAATTAAAAAACAATAGAAAAATTATTTAAAGCCTTTAACGTTATATATTATTTCAACACCGTTGATACAGACTTATACATCTTGACCTGTGCGCAACCCAGTTAATTTTTTACTAGTATGATGTAATATCTATCAGAGAGGTTTTATATTCGACCAGATGAAAACTCGTCAATTACGAAAATAAAGAAAATACAGAGATTCCCAAAAACAGTGAAACGCGTATTAATTGTTTGAACTCTTTTATTTATCTTAACTTGATTCATGTATTTAAGGATGGAATTTGTAATCGATTTTTCATTCACTTCCTGATTAGGCAAAATTATAATAATTATGTACACGCCCGTTTTTCTGATGTCAATAAAACATTTTAATATTTTTAGAACTTAATTATAAATTACTAGCTGACTCGCCCGACATTGCTTGGGCCTGAAATCCGAAAATAAAATAAATAATCGAAAAAACAAATACAGTGGAAGACAAAATTTACTATATTGCTGGGTTGCAAAAGAGCTGTCTAAAATTAAACTAGTTGAATAAACCAATCTCAAAACTTTCTTCTATCTCATATATCTTAATATTTCAAAAACTAGCTACAAATGTTAATACTATGCCAACTTTGATTTTCATCTTAAATTTCTGCTTCAGTCAATCAAAAACGAATTAACCTCCATCATGATGTTTATTAAAATTAATAGTCTTTTGTTAATCTGTTGTACATCAGCTGTTTTCGAACAGCAGAATTAGCAGGACACGAAGTCCTCATCGCTTCACGAGCCGCCGATGCATAATATAACAACGGAAAATCGAGAAAATTAAACAAAAATCATAATTATAGTGCCCCCTTCCGGCGGAATATCACCAAATTCAAGGAGGATTTGATGACCATAGCCAAAAACATACACAAAAAATTTGATTCAAATCTATTCATAATTTCATACACTTTTCGATGGTACAATGGCGACACACGGTTAAACGGACAGACAGACAGTTTGTATAGTCAGGTTTTTGGGGATCTCTGACTTCTAAAATGTGTAAATCCGTCGAAAACCAGAAGTTGAAAAAAATTTCGATTATACGATACTTTCTTCTATTGAAGATAGAAGAAAGTAAAACAGCCATGACCGTGTGTTTTATTTTTTAGCCAGCGGATTTTTTTAGGCAAAATTGTTCTTTTTGACCAAAAAAGCTTTAATACAGTGAAGCATTTTAATTATATGTACATTTTTTAGTGTTTTTAATTGCCTTTAAACACATTTACTTTTGTTGGAATTTAATAAATAACCTAATTTTTTAATAATGAAGACATTAATATTGGAATAATACATAGATGGAGCCACTAGTGTTTTGTAGTCAGAATTGCAAATGTGCCATCTAAACATGAAATGGATGTGGAATTAATTAATTAACAATTAGTATGCAAAACTCCATATCAATCGCAATTAAGAAAATTTTCCGCTCATTTCATCCTTTTAAATTTCGATATTTTTAGAAACCATTCTCAGCGAGTATTTGTATCTTAAAATAACCATACCATGAAAAATCTCAGGTTTCTAGTCCCTTCAGCCTTCAGTATCACAAAAAATCGTATGTTTAGAAAGTCTTTCCTTTGCACCATTTTAAATTTCGATTTTTTTTTTTTTTAACTGTTCTGTGTTTGTATTTGCGTCTTAAAAACAGCAGGCAAATCAAATTTTAATATTCTATTCTTTACAATTCCATAGAAATCGTAATTACGCTTTTCGCGCATTTCACCCATTTAAATTTCGATTTTTTTTCAGCTGTTCTGTGCGACCATTTACATCTTAAAAGTAATAGCCATGTCAAATTTCAAGTTTCTATCCCTAACAATTACACAGGAATTGTAATTTAGAACACTTTCATCTCATTTCACCCTTTTAAATTTCCAAAATGTTATAAACTGTTCTTAGAGAGCATTTACATCTTATAAATAACTACCATGCGAAATTTCAAGTTTCTAGCTCCTTCAGTATCACAAAAATTGCAATTTTAGAATGTTTTTCGCTCCTGCATCTCCCTGGTGGTAGTGGCACCAACATAAAATATATCCTATGTTGGAGTAGGGACTGTCACCATCAATTTTCCACTATTACTTTTGAAATCGGTTTGGTATTTCTTGAATTCCATAGAAATCGTAATTTAGAATGTTTTTAGAACACTTTTCAATCACGTCACCCTTTTCAATTTCGTTTTTTTTTTTTTTTTTTTTTTTTTTTTTTTTTTTTTTTTTTTAAGCCCCCAGTACGGTAATGCTATTTCTTTCTCCCAGCTTATTTTGTGTCTTCTCCAAAAAATAACGTTACCTTAGAGAAGCCAGCCCTAAAACAAAGCAGTACGATTAAATACTCAATAGCAATCTTTTAAACTTTTAAGCATCGCACATTTTCAATTTTTATACCGTCGTATTGGGAAAAAAAAATACTTTTAAGTGCAATTTGTTTGAAAACCGCATCTCCATTTATTTTTGAAATATAAATTTTTTTGTAGTTTTTGGAGCCATTTGCTTAATATTGGCAACGGAAGTATTCCATTTCTGTAGAAAGTAAAGGAAAAATAGTTGTAAAATATTAATTATATATTTTTGTTGCCATTTTCTCATAACAGCCGAAAGAAAATGTAATTAAAATACGTACTATTTTGAAAAAAATATAAACGAATGATTTCTGTTAAAACATGGAGCTATTATAAACTATATTTAATTTTAAGTATCTATATTAATGTTACAAACAAATGAAGGCCTAATGAATCATTAGACAACCGTTTTTATTTATTTTTATTTATTTATTTATTTATTTATTTTTGTCGAATTTCTTTAATGACGGCATCTTTTTGCGGCATTTGTGTATTATTTCGCGATAGTGACGTCCTAGGCATATTTTACTGTAGATGTTTAAGAGTGGATCGTAAATGTGAAATTCTTAAGCGGATCGGAATGTATTTATATATACATATATATATATATATTTCATCGGGGCGACACTAAATTATGAAAAAGCAGAATTCCTGTTTTCTAGTTATTATTTTATTTCTTTTTTTATTTCTTTTTTTTTTTTTAAGAAACTGTTCTTAGAGAGCATTTACATCTTTTAAGTAACTATTATGCCAAATTTCAAGCTTCTAGGCCCTTCAGTATAACAAAAACCGCATTTTTAGAATGTTTTTTGCTGCTGCACCCACAAGGGTAATAGCACCGATATAAAATATAGCCTAAGTTGGAACAGGGACTGTCAACCATCAATTTACCACCATTACTTTTGAAATCGGTTCGGTAGTTCCAGAGTTTACACCCGGTAAACAAACAAACGAAACAAAACAAAAGGTTACTTCTTTAAAATATTAGTATAGATTAAATTAATTTAAAGCATTTTCCGGTTAGTATGGCGCAATTGATAAATCACGTTATTTTCTTTATGGCCGAAACTGTATACAAGTTCTAACAACAGTGGAGTTAATAATGTGCCAAATCATGCCGTTAAAATAGACCAACATGCAGTGAACTGCAAGAATAAAAGATGCTTAACACTAAAATTGATAAAGTAAAATATAAATCAAGGATGCAAACATATATTTTAATATGATTTTGTTATCTGTTGGAGCAGATAAGCAGTGATCAGTAAAAAAGTATTCGGAAAAATGTACGGAATATGATTATGTAAAGGAAATAATCCTCCTAATTTTACTTTATTTTTGAAAAATGCATATTTAAAAATTGTTATACGTCCCCCTCCATAGACAAAATTGGTCAAGTACCTTATTTTGGAACAAGACCATTCCAAAAAATAAAAATTAACGCCTGTACATTTAAAATTAAATGAGCTGCGCTTAATTAAAAAGTTCACTATCATGAATAGGGACCATATATCAAACTAGAAATGTAAATCTGGAGATATTGCAAGAAAGAAAACACGGACAGTAATGCATTAACAGCTGACATAAAACAAAAAGTAATCCACGCTTGCAATACACGCTCTGATGGAGTGAAATGCCTAAAGTATCAAGCTTCGATAATTGTAATTTTTTTAAATCCATTATATTTATTTCAAAGCGAGAGGAATTAGAGAAAAAAAAATGTGACTTTTATAAAGCTTTGTATATATAAAGAAAATACATTAGCGATGGAACATCGCCATAGAACCAGGAAAACTCGGCATCAAGATCACTCGACTACACCGGTAATTCGGTATTTCGTATTCATGGAGCAAAGTTAACTTCAGTGATTAAGAAACTCGCTAACTCAACATATTTCAATAGATATCCGTCTTAGTCGACTGCATTTTGATCTATCATACCATAACTATTCTTTAGAAACTGTTTCTTCATTAATCAGTATATTCTAATTGTAAATATTTATTTCTAAAAAACTAACTTAGAATCCTATTTTGCTCAAAATAACTTTTTTGCCAAAACTTCTTGATTATTTTTCATAAATTAATAAAAACTTTAGTAATGTTTTTAAAGCTCTCTGATCTAGAAATATGTAGAATCATTCAATTGTTTAATAATTCATATGTTTAATGCATACTTAATAGTAGATCTTTACGTATTATACATACAGGGTGTCTATAAAAGGTCTGACACATTTTTATGTTTAATAATTCATAAAATAATGAATTAAATTTAAATTAATAACATTAATGGTTAGATAGATTCAAAATGTTTTGCGGCTCTATGGTGGAGTTAATTACTATTCGTGTACTGTTATAAAGCAAATTTGTATACTTTTATGAGGTAGAGGACATATGGCAACGTGACCTAAAGTAAAGTTCCTTGAAGTACATTGCTAAAGAATCTTAAGTTGCTCCACAATTCGTAAACCTGTAATAAAACTGATACTTAGTCAAAAGAAATTTTCCATTATTTTTTTGCATACGCATTAAGTTGAAAGACTTGTGAAATACAGAGAGTGAGCATTGCTCGAGCAAGGGGGTGGGATGGCCCCGTAAATTTTACACTTCTAGTAAGGCAGAGGTATATAGCAGAAATCACGACAAACAGAAGTACAACTATGTACCAACTATATCATATCCCCGCCAATGGCGAGTCCAGAACATACCAAATAAAACACCACTTCTAGTATTTAAATTGTAATAAATCAAGGTCCGTTAAATATGAATGGTTCAAACTTGGAACATGTATTTTTAAACTGATTTACTTTAATTTTGATTCAGCAAATTTGAAAAAAAATATTTACTTTTGAAAATGTGATTTTTTAAAAATTAGGTACATCATTTTTACATTATTTTTAATTTCTTTTTAAATTAATATTTAAAAAAATGCTGAATCAAAATTAAAAATTATATATTTCTGTTTAATTAAATGAAAAAGCTTTGAAATTTGACGAATAATATTTCGAGTTATGACGATGTTAAATTATTGAACTTTAAAAAAAAAATTAAAATAACTTTTTTAAAACTTTTTGAGAAGTTTTGTGATATGTTTTTGTTTGCAAATTATATAGGTAACCATTTAAAAAAAAATTCAAATTCCTAACTCAATAAATATATTTTTTAAATGTGTTCCGGACCACTTTAAAACGATTTTTTCGTTACTTGTTTACAGGGAAATAAGTATAAAAGTAAAAACTATGGTTCGTACGGATACCGTTATTTCTCCAGAAAATCTACCGGTATATTTTTATAGAAAAAGAAATCTAGTTTAAACGCGCTGAACAGTGCTGAACAGTGAAGCAGCGGTTAAGCGGTTACCTAGTTGTCATCAACTTCACACCCAGTCTGAATATTGTGATGTCTTACATTTTAGTTATGAGCCATTCGGAAAAAGTAAAGGTGTAGTTGTTTACAACTACTAAAATAGGAAAATTTAAAGACATTACTAGCATAGGTGCTTTAAATAAAAAGAAAAATTGAAGTTAAATTAAGTTTTAAAAACTTGAAAAGAGAGATAGAATTATATTAAGATGTAGGTATAACTGCAGTTACTAGACTGCTATAAGAAAAAGTAAAAAAATGTTAAGAATAAATTTAAAAGTTACACTTGTTCAAGATAACACTCATCAAGCTTGGGCAAGAAAAGCGGCAAAGGAAGGCAGCAAGGCTGCTTACTTTAACAAAAAAGCACTAGTCAGGCAATACTTTGTTCCCCTATATATTATAATATATAAAGGGTTTATTATTATCATTATTATTATTATTATTATTTTAAGAAAAAAGTAAAAAAGGATGAGAAAAAGTGAAAAATTGACAAGAGCAATCTAAAGCGGTGAGCACAAAGCTCACGGGGATTCCATTATTGAGGACTATTTTGGGCGCTTACAACGATGGGGCTCGAAGGCGTCGTAGTCAGGTAGCTCTGCCACAACATCATTTGGAAGGTCATATAATGCAGAATTAAAATTTTTCGCAAGGTCTTTAATTCTTTTTCTGAGGGTGACGGTGTTCAATTCCCTACGGACAGTGGTGTTGCGCAAGTATCTTGAGACGCCACGGACGATACGAAGGTTTTTGTTATGCAGTTTGCTAAGATTGTCGATAGTGGATTTGCAGGTGAAGCCCCAGATCGGACTGGCATAGGTGATGATGGGGAGGATACAAGAATTATAAAGAATGAGTTTGTTGTAGACAGATAGGGTTTTGCTATTAATAAGAGATTTAAGGGCAAGAGAAGCTCCAGCGACTTTCTCCCTGATGGAGAGAACATGTTTGCTCCATGTGAACCTACAGTCGAGGATGGCACCCAGGTACTTGGCTTCATCTGACCATGGAATAGTTGTGTTATTGATTGTTAGTCTAAGAGGAAAGATAAATTTACGAGAGAAATAGACAGCTTTGGTCTTATTTTCATTGATAAGTACGCGCCATAGGTCGCACCAGTCCAGGAAGTCTTCAAGGTGAGTCTGCAGGTACCTGTACAGACTATACGGGTGGTGTGCAGAGGCGTAGATACATGTATTGTCCGCATACAGAGCTAGATAAGTAAATAATGAGCTTGGGATGTCATTGAAAAATGTGTTAAATAACAATGGGGCCAACACGCTCCCCTGAAGGATGCCCGCTAGAATAAAAAGTATAATAGATAAAATGTTGTTGATGCGGGCGCGAAATGTACGGCCGTAAAGGTATGAATTTATTAAGTGTATTAGTCTGGCACGGAATTTCAGCTTAATTAATTTGTATATAAGGCCTTCGTGCCAGACTTTATCAAAAGCCTTTTCGACGTCAAGGAATATGGCCGCAGCTGGGATCTTCGCGTTGAGCTTTTCGCGCAGAAATTCAACAACGCGAAGGAGCTGGTGCTGGGTTGAATGTTTTGGGCGAAAGCCAAATTGTTCAGGCATAAGGATGTTGTTTTGCTGAATAAAGTCCTGCAACTGGGCCCTAATGACACGTTCGATGACTTTACTGAGAGAAGGAAGGAGAGAGATGGGTCTATAGTTAGTAGGATCAGAGAGATCAGTTCCAGGTTTGGGTATGGGTGATATGATAGAAAGTTTCCATGGTTTAGGGAAGTAATTAAATTTAAGGATAGAATTAGTAAGGTTGGTGATATAGATAATACAGTTAGGAGGAAGTATTTTAAGCGCAGTGTTAGAAATTTTGTCGTAACCTGGGGTCTTGCATTTTTTCAATTTTTTAATTATATTATGGATTACAATGGGCTGAATAGTAGGTGGGGGTAGTCATCAGGGGGGACAGCTAGGAAACTGCTAACAGTTTCACTAACCCCATCAAGATGGACCTGGCTAGCGAGGGTTGGGTTTGGAGAGAATTGCAAAGCGTAGGAGTTGGCAAGTAGGTTCGCTTTATCCTGATCAGCATAAGCATAATTAACATTATTGTCCGAAAGGGTGGGGGGAATGGGAGAGTATTTTTTATTAAGTTTACGTTTGATAAGCCAGAGAGAATTATCCTCGCTAGCAAGATTTTTGAGGAAGTTATTCCAACTTTTTTGCTTTTCTTTATAAAGGCAATTTTTGATTCTATTATTAGTTCTATTAATTAGGGGTTTAAGGGAGGGGTCTCTAGAATTTTGATATTGTCGCCGGAGCTGATTACGTTTTATAAATATAGCTGGGAGGAATGAAAGAGTTGTTATTTTTAAGGGAATTAAAAGTAGCATGGTTTTGGGCATCAATAATTTTAGAGTTAAGAGAATCCACAGCATCATCAATATCAGATGTAGAGTTAATAATAGGAAAAGTAATATCTTGACTAGCAAGATGATTAGTAAATTTTTTCCAATCTATGGCCACGGAAGGAGGAGGAGAAATAGGGTTAATAATATCAATTTTAAAACAGACAGGATAATGGTCGGAGGAGAGATCGTTAAGGACAGTAGAGGTGTTAGGATAGGGAAGGTTTTTAGAGATAGCAAAATCAATTATGGAATCATGGGTATTAGTCGCTGTGTTCACGTGTGTGGGAGTACTAGGTGCGTGTAAGCTTAAGTTAAGGTGTTGGATTAGATTATGTAGAGAGGCACCACATTGAGTGTTGCCGTGGCAATTCCAACGCCTGCTCTTGGCATTATAATCGCCAACAAAGAAGCAGTGTTGGTGATGGGAGAAGAGTTGAGTTAAGCTATTAACAGGAAAATTACCATTAGGTGGTGCATATATGGAAGCTAAATTAATGTTAATGTGGGGAAGCTGAATGACAATACTTGTGTATTCAATGTCATTATAGTTAGAACTATCAAAAAGATAGTGAGGGATATGGCGCTTTATGTATATAGCAGCGCCACCGCTAAGGGTGCGGGGTGTGTGAAAGAGCCTATACCCAGGAATGTTAATATTAAAGGTAGGGCTGAAGGTTTCCTGTAAGAAGATGACATCAATTTGAGGGTGATCAGAAATGAAAAGTTTAAGTTCATTTAATTTATGATGTAAAGAGTTGCAATTCCATGAGAGGAAGATTAAAGAGGAAAAAGAGGGGGAAAACTACTCATTATTGGGTGAGTTGAATTCCGTGGCCAAGCTGTCAAACGCGCTTATAATTATATATATTTTTTCCATTGGGTCATTACAATTTTTAGAAAGTTTGGCTATTTTTTGAAAGCATTGGATAAATTTATTGAATTTAAAAAGTTCCTTTATTTCTTGGAAAGTTTTAAGTATATCTTTTAAGTCTGTAGTATAATTAGAACTGTTAGAATTTTCAGGTGCTGCATTTCCAGGGTCAATTGGCTTATTCTCGTTTGAGTTAGCTGTTTCAGGGTTGTATGAAGAAGGGGAGTCCGTTTCTGGGACTTTCTTAGTAACTTTAGGGGCTGAAGCAGGTTTTACGTAGTTATAATTTGCCATAGTTTGGGCTAGCATATCTGGGAAAGCTTTTGGTGGTTTTTCTTTTCGGGGAGATTTTGAAGTTTGGTTATTTTTATGGAATTAGGGGGTTTGGGGCAACCGCGGTATGTAGACGGGTGTGGGCCAGAACAGTTACGGCATTTTGGTGTTATTTTACCGATCTTATCACACTGTGGGTTAAGATGCCCTCCTGAGCACTTGGCGCCGTTGGTAGAAAGGTTACAAATTTCTGAGGAGTGGCCAAATTTTTGGCAACGGTAACATTGTTTTACAATGCCCGTGCCTTTAAATCGTTCGATTGTGACTTTAATATAACATATTTCATTTATTTGATATATTTCTTCAAATTTCTCTCTAGGCAAGACATTGACTACGTACAGTGGCATAGGATGCCCGGTTTTTCTGCTCTTCATCGTAGAAGCTCTATTTGCTATGAAATTGTGTTCTTTTAATGCGTCTATGATGATTTGTGGGTCGGTGTAGCAGAAGATTCTCCGAATTACTACTTTCCGTGGGCGCTGTTCCGCACGGCTCAGGATTGTTTAAACTATGGCGTTGGTATCCAAATAAGACTAGGTTTTTCGAAAATCTGAATCAGTTTTGCAATGGACCTTTAACAATTCACCGTCCATTTTGATTAGCGGGTTTGTTTCGTTTTGATCTTTTATTTTAGCGGCAATTTCATTCCACTTACCCTTAATTTCTATATAAAAAGGCTGGATTTTAATTTTAGGGGTGAAGGGTGATTCAGAGCCACCGGCTGCGTCGCCTTCGGATAAGATAGGGATGTCCATATCGGTATTTTCAGAATTAACATTAGCTTTGTCCGCTACATGGCGTATTTATTTTTTAAGGGTACGCTACTTTTTTCTTCGCGAAATCTTTTCCGGGTTACATTTTTAGCTGGGAGGAAGCTCTCAGTAGGGTCCAACGCTATTGCTTTTAGATCAGTTAAAGTTCCAATTAAGTCTAAGTTCTTTTTAGAAATAAAAGCTTTAAACTCTGGTAATTTACATAGCTTATTGGGGTCAAATGGCTCAGTAAACAAGAACATCACTGAAGATAAAAGGGTACTCACAATTTCTTGCAGATCTTGTCGACTGGCGTATTCTGGGCTTTGAAGCAGTCCTTTCATATAGCTGTCACATTCCATTAAGAAATACGTGACAATCTCTTTTTGTTTGTCATCTGTCAATTGAGAGTTTAAATGCGCAAAATTTCGCCTTCTTTTAAGAAGAGATTTTCTATAAGATAATACTGGTGCTGAAAACATTTCTGGTCTGCAAAATTCAAGGAGGCGTTACATTTCTCCATCTTACCAATATTTTCTTTTGCGGAGGCCGGAGTAATATGTTGTGTTTATTTAGAACCACTGCCATATTTTTATTTAATTTCATTTAGAAAATATTTTTATTAATCTTGTATTCATTTAATTTTAATATCCGCATTCCAAAATTATTTTAATTCCCTTTTTTTCAACTTTCCCCTGTAAGTTTTTCTTTCTGGCATAGCATTTCATTCATTTTAAAATCATAAACGTCGTTTTGAAATCTGTACTTCCGGTAAAAGAATTATCTGGAAAATTCCATATCTTTCTATTTGTGAAGTCATATCCTTTTGTAGCTCCACCCCTTAGCCAATAATATTTAAATCAGTTTAATTCGTAATTTCAAAATTTGTAACTCTTTACTACTGTTTGGCCTCTTATCTCCGTGAAATCTATCAAATTTCCTTTTTTTAAAGCAGTTTTTTATATTCTTTAGCATTGCATTTTATGCCAATGCATACCGCCTGTATGTTCGTTCAGCCAAAGTTGGCGTGTTTCAAGGATTATAGCATACCCCTTTACTCCTCTTCTCGGAGAGCTCGCGCGCATTCAGTAGTGCAGTGGAGTTGGGATTTCAATGCAGAATGGCTGCCTTTTTTTGCCGTTCTGCGAAGAAATTATGTCTGCGCCTGCATTAGTGTTCTATCAACGAACGCAGAGAATGGATGGATGCCTTTTCCTCTTCTACAAAAAATAATAAACGGATTTCGTATCTACAGTAAGAAATATCAAAAGTGCAAGAATATTTCGGCTGCATAGTTTCGTCTTTTTTTTTTTGTGGCGAGATGCTTTGATCAGTTACTTCTCGTTCTTCTGTAGGATGTGGATAAAGAATTCTGTTGACGGCATTATTATTATTTTTTATTCGAGTGTTGCTTTTATTTCGAGTCGTAGAATTATGATGCTGTAAAAATCATCTAAATGCCTGTGTCTCCATACTCCCCAAAGGAAAGAAATTATTTTATTTTCCTTAGTAAGAATGTAGATGTATGTGTCGATCATAAAAAAAGTACATCTAAAAGAATAAGATATGTACTCATGATAATACGCTATGTTCTGCAAAAAATTGCTTCACAAATAAAAAAATTTGCAAGGAAGATTTTTCATTTGTTTATTTTTCTTTCTGCAAATGTCTCCATCATTCTTCTGTTCTTTCGGGTCAATGCAGGTAATGCTTTTACCTTTTTATTTTTTTGTTCTTAATTTCCAAATGTATGATAAGTAAATTCAGATTTTCTTTAATTAATGACTGTTGTGTCTAAGTGGTCTTTTATGGCCGCAACAAAATGTTAAATGCACACTATACGATCGATCCTAAAAAAATGATTTGGAATTTCAATATTCAAAATAACTTTACAATATTATTCTATCATCTCCTGTCTTCCAAACACAACACCATGAAAACGGTATTTTAAAAAATACCCTCTTTTATAAGCATTCAAAGTTTATCTTTAAAATCACGCCTAATTTCATGATCCCATTTCATGTTGTTCCAAAAAAAAATTCCATTACGATACATTAATTTGATGCGGACCTTGATTATGGAAAATTCACTGCAATAATTTACGTTTGGTAGAAAAAGGCGAACTAGTAAATTTATTAAATGTTTTATTTAAATATGCATATATATTGCACTTTTAATTTTTATTCTACTTTTTTGCGTTGAAAATATTTCGTTGTTGCACTTTCGCGGACAGATGACATATTTTGCCAAGTGTAACTAGGCCATAATTAATTGCATTGGTTTTGTAACTCGTATACAGCTGTAACTACGTAATCATGTATGTGAAAATTGCAACTCCATGAAGGGATGACGCGATTGAGCTGAAAATTGCAGAGAATGCAAAATATAGTGTGTTATGCAAATGATTACGATTTCAGAGTCACCACGCATGCGTAGTCTGAGCAGCGCTCCGTTAACTGCTGCTGAAACCGTATAAATAGAGGGCTGTGGCTGAAATTTGTCTACGGTTATATGGTAGTGGTAAACGTTAGGTGAGACGTAACTATGCCTCTCCGACGAAAGAGTGCAACATTTCAACAACTGACGGAGTTTGAACGGGGGAGAATCATCGACCTTCCTGTAGAAGGACTTTCTTATCGTACAATAGAAGCTCGTGTGCAGACAAACAGCAGTAGAGTGATCCGCGTTTGGAAGCAGTGAACCAACGAGGATCGCATAACTTGGAAATATGGGAATGGACCCCAAACGGTGAAGTCAACGCGCGATGGTAGACACATAGTTCGCATGGCGCTGTCGAACCGTACAGCTTCATCTAGACAGTTGGCAGCACATTAGTCAACTGCTACCGGCGTATCACTTTCTACTTCGTCAATTCGTCAACGTCTGCTGCACCTCGGACTGTGTGAAAGAACTCCTTTATACAGGATCCCCCTTACTCAAAACCAACCACGCCTACGGCTGAAACGGGCTCATGAACATAGAGTCTGGCGTGCGAATTGGCAACAAGTGGTCTTTTCTGACGAATACCGCTTCAATTTTTTATACCATGATGGCCGCATTCGTGTTAGACGTTAAGCCGGTAAACGCCACCTTCGAGAGTGCCATTATTGAACCTTTTAGAGGACGAACACCCGGAGTTGTGGCCTGGGGGTGCGATTGCATATCATGGACCAAAACAGCTGCTAAAAATTTTGGGTATTCTGAACAGCAACAGGTACATCAGTGAAGTGCTGGAGCCTGAAGTCGTTCCTTTCCTTCGAGGTATTCCTGGAGCTATCTTTCAACAGTATAATGCACGCCCACATGCTGCAAGGAATGTTCAAGACTTCTTGTCAGCAGAAAACATACAGCTTCTTCTGTAGCCTGCGCGTTCACCGGATATGTCGCCAATTAAAAATGTTTGGCATTTCGTTGATCGGCGTCTTGCTCATGATCCTCGTCCTACCGCTTCTACAGATGAACTTTGTGTACGCATACAAACAATATCAAATGCTCTTCCCCAGAGATAAATTCAAAATCTGATCGACTCCATGCCACGTCGCATAGCAGCACTTATTGCAGCGCGTAGTGGCTACACCAAATACTGATTTCGAACACATCATATACAAGGTGGCCATAATTAAACTGACAGTACTCAGAGTGTTCTGTAGCACGATCTAATTGAGAGAATGACGTCAAATTTTGTAAGAAGATTAGACAAAACGGGGTATGAAGGATCCCCCACCCACAAAAAAAATTAGTTCCAAAAATGACCGCTAGGCGAATATGTGGCGCTGTGTAATGGAAAAGTGAGTATTAGTACCGTATAAAACTTGAATTAAATCGTTAAATATACTAAATAACGGGTAATTTTATTTCAGTATTGATTCTGCATTTTTTTAAACTCTCTTTTCTGTTACACAGCACCACATATTCCCCTAGGGGTCACTTTTGGAACTAATTTTTTTTCGCGGAATCCTTCGTCCCCGTCTTGTTTAATCTTCTTACAAAATTTGGCGTCATTCTCTAAATTAGATCGCACTTCAGAACACTCTGAGTACTGTCAGTTTAATTATGGCCACCTTGTGTATATATTTTTCTTTTTTTGCTTTGAAAATGTAATCATTTGTTTGAACCAATACCAGTCGTTTGCGTATTAAATTTTTTTTAATTCTGATGATTCCTTCATGGTGTTATAATTTTCACAAACATGAGTGTATGAAGAATATTTGGCTATTTATCTGCTACGGATGGCTAATATAAAAGTGTTTAAAATGAATTTATTAATTTAAAATTATGTTCTAAAAATATTAAAATGTTGCATTGTCATTAAAATCACACCTGTATGCATGATTTTAATAATTCCAGTCTGGGAGGCAATGAAAATTTATTACAAAATTCCATCTTTAATAAAAAATATACAAGTTGGTTCAAATAAAAGGGAGTAAAAAATAGCTACAATCATGTGATTTCTTTTTCAAATACTGGCATATAAATTTCCAACAGATTTTACTACAATTTTTTCCGTTTTATTTGCAATATATTAAACACAAAAGAAAATTTATAACAAACTAGCTAAAGTACCCGGCGTTGCTCGGAATTTTAAGAATGTTTGTTTTGAAAAATTAATGTCAAAATTAAACATACAGTATTAAACAAACAATTAAAAAAGCAGCAAAACCACCTTTATTGCAGTTCTTCACTAAGAATGAGCTCTAGGGACAAAAACCTTTGTGGAAATTCTAATATACACGCATATACACATGCATATATATGGAATAGATTTTAAAATGGCGAAAACAATTTCAGAGGAACTCAAAATATTAAAATATGCCGATATTTCCATAATCGAGTTTTTATCATGTTTGAATACGTTTTTTCAAACTCATATAATGTTATATATTCACCTGCTGACGTCCATTATATTTCCAATAGGACGTAATGTTCACTTTTTTTTTTTTAATTCGTCAAACTATTTATTTCATTTTCCTTTTTCACGTGGAAATATTGCAATGGAAAAGTTATGGCTTAATATTCACCTTTTTTTTTTTTAATTTGTCAAACTATTTATTTCGTTTTCATTTTTCACGTGGAAAACTTGCAATAGAAAAATAATTGTTGTGGTAAGAATTTTATTGTGGATTTTTAATTGTTGGCAACTGCTATATGTTCGAAAAATGTTTAAATTTGATAGGAAATTGGTTCTAAATTTGTGTTTCTTTTCATTAGTTAAAAGTTAACTAGAAATTATTTCGATTCCGGATTACTTTAGTTGCCTCGGCCGTGTTTTAATACACATGTACAGTCGTGGGAAAAAAAAGTAAACACCCCTTACTAACACTGCAAAAAAATATCGTAGAAGAAAGTTACTGGTACCACACGATTGGTAATAAAGTCTACTTTTAAATGATGTATATAAAATTTGCTTAGAAGACCATCTACATATTAAAACGAACTATAACTTTGTATTTTTTCAATAGCAGTACACAATTCTGACAGCATAAATGAACTCTACACCCTGCAATTAGTCGAAAAACAAATTTTTACGCAATTCGTACCATAAATTTCCGAGAAATTAATTATTTTAAAGCGAGCGTATTTTTGGAGGTGTATCCAAATTAAAGTTCGGTACTCGATTGTTGACTGAGAGAGTCCCCTTCTTGATCAAGGCACCTGAAGCGTTACTCAAGCAGTCATTGAAGACTGCTAGATTACAGGATAGCATAAGAAATTAAAAAATGTCCTGTTTCTTTTATCATAGACAGCCCCTTAAACCATCATTTTGCCGTTTTTTAAGCATAATTTGAAAACTACTTGAAAGAAAAATGTGATATTTTGGATTTTCATAAAGGAGGACTTAATAAATCTAAATCCATCAAAAAAATTGTAGGTTGCAATTCATAACTTTTTCGAGTATTAATTTCATAATTCACAATTCATATCATAAAATTATAAAAATTGCAAATGCAACGTATTTATGTTTGGGTATTTTAGTATTATTGCTACACAAAAAAATAGCACATTTGGAGTATAATTTCAGGAGATATAAATAAAAATATAAAAATGTAATTTAACATTAGAAGCACTAAATTTTGAATGTTCATAATTGAAAAACGTATCATTCAAATGGCTTGAAATTTGGTGTCTAGGCATAGTTTGAACCGAAGATTTGAAATATTTTCTTAAAATTCGGTATTACCATTGAAAAAATGAAGTTTGGGTTCGTTTTAATACGTATATGCTCCCGTAAGCAAATTTTATATACACCATTTAAAAGTAGACTTTATTTCCAATCATTCGGTACCAGTAACTTTCTTCTATGATAATTTGTTGAGGAGTTAGTAGGGGTGTTTACCTTTTTTTCCCACGACTGTACGTAACTTTTCACATTTCTGGCTTCCAAACTGTGGATTTGTATAGAATTACAGACAGACAGACAAATTTTCATTTTTATATATTAGAATAAAATTAAATTTAAACAACGGCAGCTCGAAGAAAACATTTGTCATCATTATTATAATTTTCAATCCCTAAAAGTTGCATCTAGTTATAGAAACGATTTCAATAAAAGAAAATTCTATTACTTGAAAATAGAAACTCTTAAAATGCAATAAAAGTCAAAGTATTTTTATGAAGCATTTATAAAGTAGTATATATTTGGTGATTTTTTTTAAGTGAAATAATGAAGTTTTTAGTAAGTTAAATATAAAAAATGAATAAAAAAGTCGTGACTAGGAAATTAAATAACATTATACAAAAAACATCCATCAACATAAAATAAAAAATGTATAAATTGATTTTAATATTGCGTAAGTAGTAGATATACTGGCCCTAAATTAGAATATTCATATTTTATGACTTTTTTATTTGTAGAAGAAAAATAAACAATTTACAGAATAGATTTTACGATTCTGATTGATATCTTACACTGAAAATTAGGTTACTCCTAAATGATGAACATTGAGTTTTTCATCCATGAATCAGTTCTCGATATACTCTCATAAATATGTAAAACTTTATCATCAATATTTTAATCTATATGTATATGAAACTCGTTAATAGAGCTCGTTCGTACATGAAACATGCTGTAGATATCATTAAAGAAGACCTGTTGCAACTTATTCTACATCAATGTGGAAACTGTAGTATGTTTATCTCACAAAATATCAATATCCAATTCAGAACTCGTGATTTCTGTTTTATGTATAGATGAAAGTAGATTCAAATTTCTTTTTCAAAAATTTCTCCCCATGTATCTTTCAAAACTTGTGACTGAAATTAATAGGGGGAAAAATCTGATAAATTACTGAAATAATGCCAGGGTCACGATTTCCGAATTTTTAAAATTTTTATTTTACAGTATATTTTTTCAGATTACACAGATTCTATTCATAAATTATGACTATACTATTTTAGGACTTCAAAACAAATTTAACAGAGAATGGCATGCAGTAAATATAATTTCAGACGATCTTATTTTTTGTAAATTGAGGTTACGCTATTTTGTGGTCTTAAGACAAATCTGCTTGAAAGAAAACAAACACCAAGCCCACGTGTTTGTTCTTCATGCAAATTTGTTTTTCGATCATAAAAATATTTAGTTCAAAATTTACATCCCAAACTACAAGGTTATTTACTATGTACACATAATCCATCTTTTTGTATATTATACATATATATGTGTACTCATGTGCAATTTACATGTTAAACTGTGTATTTATGAGTTATCTGATAACATTTTACACACTTAAGCCGCTTAATGTGCTATAAAGGAAAATGTGTATTTTGAAATTGACACACCAGGGCATATAGTTGGCCTTTTTACACATATAGACAAATCGTTTTCGTATCATCAGTATACCTGTATTAATTTAAGAATTTAATTTTTAGAAGGAAGCAAAGTTTTTATAATAATATTTACTAAGAATCTTATCGTTTAAGGAATCTAATCACATTTCTTAAAATTTACTATAATCAAAGTTTACCCATATTACTAATATCTTCTAGATTTATATCGGTCCTGTCTGTCATGGTTAATATGATTTTAAAATAGTGCACGCAACAGTAAATTTCCATTATAAGTTTTACTGATTTTGATAAAAGCATTTGAATGCTATTCTTTTCACGTCAAACCTGCTTACTTTGAATAAACTTACCTTTGCCCTGTGTGTGTGATCAACACATTCATAAACTTAAGCTTAATATAATTATAATATTTCTCAATGTAATTATAAAAATTCTTAAACTTTACCACAGCATTAAAACATTTCAAATTAAATTACACTTTAACACATCTGAATTATTTTTAAATTGCTTTTAACTTAAGGACAAATCTCTTCTCGCCAGACCTCTCAGTCTCGTGTCGCCATCGAATTCTGAATTAATCACAATGCAGATGAAAAAAGTCAAAACCGTGATACATAATAATTATCTGCGTTTTTAAACACTAAAGTTTACTAAGACTTTTGATAAATGCTTTTCGTGAAGAATGACATTCACTGTTATTAATCTCAAGGTTTTGTGAATGAAAGGATTTTTTTAAAAAGATGAATGAGAGAAGCCACGTATGATGTCACTGTTTGTGAATGCATGAGCAGTTTCAATTGGTAGAAGTGACGTGTAATTTTGTGATTAAATGGAGAACTTATTTCAACACTTTGAATCGTGCAGATCAAAAGGAAAATATCCGAGAATTCCTTGTAAAATAACGATTCTTTTCAAGGCCTTAGTTTTGATTTTGTATTTCTATAGGCATCTGTGTAAAGTATGACTGCAAACTTTAATTTAGTTTGTAGAGTTTTGAAATTAGGGGTAAATCATTACACAAAATCTGAAATCATAAGAAGATTGCAGTTTTATTTGCTTCACACGATGTTATTTAGCAAATTGTGGATCAAATAGCTAGACCTTTTTTTAAAATTCAGTTAGGGAAAAGAGATGATACTGTCTGCTTCAGAAGTTTAGACGCACACTAAAATATGATAATAAAATTGGAAGGAAGCATTTGTGGAATAATTTAACGATAGATACTCAAAATGTTATTGAAGTGAAACACATTAGCAATATTACAATGGTTGCATCATCAAATTTTATTTATAAATGACACCATTCTTTATTTTTGTTACAAAGCCGCTGTCTCAAAAGTTTAGGCACATTATACAAAAGTTGACAAATGCTATATGAGCTTCAACCAACCAACTATTTTCTCCGAGCGGCATAACAGCGAGTATAGAATTTCCGTTGGTTATTTAATCCATTTCAGGCCAAGCATTGAAATTTTATAAAATAGGGTATTATTTTCATTGAATATGTTTAAATTACATTCATTAAGACAAAAAAAAAAGTTTCGTGCATGAAAAATAATATTTTATTTGAGAAATAAAATGCATTCGGTCAATGGTGCGCTAACGCACCATTAAATTTTTTGTGACATTTGTTTTTTTATTATTTTATTTACAGAACTTGCAACTTTAATCCATTATAAAAACATACGATTAATCTCAAGTGGAATAATTATACATTTTCAAAAAGTCGAATTTGTCAATAACCGTTTCAATTTTAAAAGACTAGCGTATTTTGAAAATTTCTCAACAGAAAGTGTTTATTCCAATTGAATTACTGATATTTTATAGATGTCTCCACAACCCATAAAAATAGCAGAAATATAAAATTAGTTAAAATATTCATCACAGTGCTCATAAAAAAATATTTATTGAAATGATGAATTTACGCACCTTTGGCCGAAAATGGGTTAAGGTGCGTAAGCCAACGGAACTTACAAAAGAGGAAATAAAAAAAAAACTTTAAATTGAAATTGAAATTTGAGTTTTTTGTTAAAATTGCTAGAAGATTAAAATGCTGAAGGTGAGGGACATATCAATTACGTGCTAGGAATATCTATTTCGACTGAAAACTAAGATGCGGGCAGCCACGTGTTAACAAATATTCAGACTGGTGGAAATTTGGAAGATTGATGACAAAACAAAATATGTCCGTACGACAAATTAAAAATAAACTCGTTGCCCATGTCTTAAAGGACATAATAGATAAAGACACAAGAGAATGTCAGAACAATGAATGGAAGAAAATTGAAACGACGTCTAAAATCACACCATAAACAGTCCAGAGTGGATTGTGCTGGAAAGTATAGGTCGTATGGGAACAAACTGCTCATCGTATTATTTAGCAACGAAAATAAATGGAATTTGGGATGACCCTTATGATGATGCACCATATATTGCTTTTTAATTCTATTTTTAAATTAAAGTTTACTCTTTCTTTCCTTTTATTTAAAGAGTCATAACTGGATTCGTTGAAAAGTAATCTCATGGCGAAATACATTTTCATGTTTCTCTTTTCTTTCGGATGTAAGTTATAAAAATGTAAACATTAAACGGATTGATTCATTATCATTTTGCTTTTCACTAATATAAATCTGCAATTCAACAACTTTAATTATACAGCAATATTTATGAGTTATTTTCATATCATATTCGATATAAATTTAATACTAATCTATTTTAGTTACATGATTAATGTGGGTAATTTCCTTACTTTGTTTATAAAAGAAAGCGATCATTTTTATTAACAAGGCTTTTTATCCATTTATTGCATTATAGTCAGGCAATAAATTTTAACACAAATGATAGATGGATTATAAGATTGTAACGTTTTGTAGATGTTTATGTAGGGTTGCGTGAGGTATTTTCGCTATTTTGTCCTTATCATTTTATTCGCCAATATTTTAAATTCTCTCCCATTGCTTTACTATCCAACGGATAATTTTGGCGTTTGTTTAAACTCTCATATTGGCTTTGTATTCCATTGGATGTTGGCGTGAAATTGATGTGTAAGTGACATTCGGTCTGATATTCTGAGACTGTAAAGACATGCCTGTCTAATGGACCACCCCATCAAAAATCTGTTTTCTCGAAAGTTCCAATAAATAATATTGTAAACTTTTGAAGTGTATGCAGTCAATTAATGGGATGAGAGCTCAAAGTAAAATGGGTTCTGCGAAGCATTGCAATGTACTTACCATCGATACATCCGGCCAAACCTCTAATTTAAAAAGTGTGAGCATAATTGCTTCACCCAATATGGTGCGTGATTTTTTTTGGCTGCGAACTTTTCTTAAACTTTTAATACGATGGGGTGGCTCCGAAGTTTCGATGCTGCTAGCGTCCTCTTCTCCAGTTTTTTTTTTTTTTTTTTTTTTTTTTTCTGTGATGGTCCCGAAAGTTTCCTGATAATATACGGGTGCTCCCAGTTACTGGAATCCTGCTGTTCGTAAGTGGGCTGGTGTTCCTGGTCCCGAATCTTTTCTGCTGCTGTACTGATGGTCATGCATTTTATCGGCTGCTCCCATGTTGCGGACGACTGCTGCTGCTGCTCTGGTCCCGGATCTCAGTCTGGTTTTCCTGATTTCGCTGTCAAGGTCTGGAGTCCCGTCCGGGTGGCTCACGTGTTCATAAATGATCGTGATGTGCCATAATATATGATGCTGCATCATACCCCTTTTTGGAAAATGGTCCCCTTTAGTCCCCTTTTATGCATTTTGGTCCCCTTAGTCCCCTTTTTGTGGCTGGAAAAAATTTACTGATGTAGAAAAATCGACGCAAAACTCTAAAAATCACAAAAGCTCAAAAATTGCGTTTTACTGTAGCAAGCTAAAACATTGGAACTGAAATTCTTTTATGAATGTCAAAAAATTTCCGCGCAATGTGATAAGATGTTGAAATACGCATTGAAAATCTGATTAAAAATCACTAAAAATTCAAGTTAGAGGGCAAAATTTTACTACATTAAGCTAAAAGTTTAAAAACGAATTTCAAAAAATCGCCATAAAATGTAAAAAAAAGAAAGAAAAAAAATTCAAAAATTGCTATAAGAATTCAATTTTATTGAAAAGAGGACAAAATTTACTAAGTTCTGCGAAAAGATTGAAACTGGAATCCTTTTACGAATGTCAAAAAATCGCATAAAAAATTCAAAAATTGCTGTAATAAGCTTTATTGAAAAGAGGACAACATTTACTGAATTGGGCTAAAAAATTGAAACTGTATCCCATTTACTAGTGTGAAAAAGTCACAGCATATAAAAATCGCTAAAAATTCAGAAAATCGGAGAAATCAAAATGTACTATAGTAGGGATAAAACATTGTATCTGGAATTTTTTCACAAATGGGGGGAAAAAATCCTTGCGGGATGTGATTTTTTTTTTTTTTTTTTTTTGCTAACAATTTAAACCAGAGGATGCAATCATGGAAAGACAAAATTTACTACATTAGTGTTAAAAGTTTGAAACCGGATTTATTTTATAAATGTCAAAAAATCACTGCAAAATGCCAAAAAAAATGAAATAATTGGAAAAATTTTACTGTATAAATTCCAAATAAACTTTATTGTAAAACACACAAAATTTACTACATTCTGCTAAAAAATGTAAACCAGATTCCTTTTACAAATTTGGAAAAATATTCATAAAAAATTAAAAAAAGACTAAAAATTACATTTAAAAAACTACTAAAAAAAGTCAAAAATTGGTTTCTATGTGCATAACTTTAGACAAAGCTATCTTCTTGCCAAATCTTAGAGCTCTATGCACAGCGATCTCGTCAGCACAAAGACACATGGACAAACCTCTATCTTTATTAGATTAATTTTTAATACAATTATTCAATTGGTAAATAAATCCTATCAGTTGTAAATTTCCAAATGGGGAAAAAAAGTCCAGGCCAGGATTCGAACCAGGGATGTCTTGGCTGGAGCCGCCAATGCTCTACCTACTGAGCCATCCCGGGCGAATCTGGAGGACTAATTCACCTAGCTAACCCTAATGTTGCCATACTATGCTTTTTCCGATGAACAAGATAGCTTATTTCAGCTTTTATTGAGTAGAACAAAGGAACAAAATTTTATGTTTGAGATTAATAATTAACAATATCTAATCAATAATCTACTTTTAATACTCAACAGGAGGTGCTGTTATGTTGTGCTTTTTTAGCTCACAGGCTATCAAAGTCTGAGAGCTAATGTGCCCGCCGATTCCGTATGTATGTATGTATGTATGTATGTATGTACGTAATGCAATAATTCTTGATAGAAATATCCGATTTGCTTCAATTTTTTTTCTAGGTTCATTCTGATAAGGTGCTTCCCTGATAAGTTTTGGGGGTTCATTGGTTAAGTATAAAGAGGGAACGGGGAGCTAATCCTCCCTTAACTTAGGTAAATGGGTTTTTCGTGCAGAATTATCAGATTTTCTTCAAATTTTGGTTTACCGGTTAATTCTGATTACGAACTTCCCTGATTTAGATTTGAAGGTTTATTGTTTAAGTCTAAAGGAGGGCACGGGAGGCCAATACTCCCCTTAATTTAGATAAATGGATTTTTTTATCCGATTTGATTCAAATTTGGTATACAGATTTATTCTGATAAGGCACTTCCCTGATGAGATTTGGAGGCTCATTTGTTAAGTATAAAGATGTGACACAGTGGGGGAACTAATCCCCCCTTAATTTATTTTTCGAGGGGCATTATTCTTTGAAATAAGAGTATACTGTACAATTAGTGTGAATAGCCTGTGAGCTCAATGCCATCAGTTTAACTGGGGACTTTTCTTTTTATTTATTCATTGATCACTGTTACTCCGTATTAAATTCGAAGAAATGCTCTATACTTTGTAATTGCTAGTGTGCTACTCTGTTAACAATTGATTTGATATTTTCCTAGATGCATTAATTTTTAGTGTTTATATTTTATTGCAAATAATTTTTTTGCTGTTATAAATATTAAGGAAAGATATCAGTGAAATTCTCTGAAATTTTTTTATTATTATTGGCTTAAAAAATTCTTTGAACCTTCTTGAATCCATTGGTATGCCCAGTTTTTTTTCTGACCATTAGAAATAATTGTAAAAATTCAAGGGAAGACAAGACTGGGACACTACACTTACTCACACTAAGGGAAGACGCGACTGGGACGCCACACCCACTCACATTAATTTTACTCTAGTATTTTATACTCATTTATTATATGTAACCAAACTTCATCCAAGTGTTTATATATTCTTTAATTCTTGTGTTTGGTAAAACCTTGCAAGAAATTCACACAAAATAGAAGTGTCTAAGTTTTGTAGCTTTTCGAAAAATTGTACTTTACTGCTAAAAACCCTATTAATTCCTAAAGTACTTGAGTGATTTCGATAAAAAAAAAATTACAAATATAAGATCATATGTGGTAATATTTTAATTAGTTTCAGAAAAAAAAAAACATTTCTGAAAAATTGCGATTGCTCTAAAATAAGAAATTTTACTTGAGTTTTAGTCGCAGAAAAAAAAAAAATCTGTCTGCCGTAAGTCTTGAGCATTATCCAGTGAATAGGGATTCAGAATTTCATCAAAATCGGTCTGGTAGTTTCTGTGGAAACAGGTCTTAAAGCTTGCATTTCCTCCCTATGATCGCACCCATTCTTGTCTTCCCTCGAAAACACTTTTCAGCTTTGTCATTTTGTAACACAAAGTGCAAGTTCAAAAAATACAAGTCGCAGTTCAACACAAAACAAAACACAAAAAGTTGGCACCTTTTGATTGAACAATAAGAAGGTTTTAAAAAGGTGTACAAACATTTGACTGACTTTCGACCTCCCAAAGTCTTCTGTCTATATGTAAACAGAAAACTCAATTTGTCATTTGAAAAGAGCGAGAATTGTAAATGTTTATGTTTTTTGGATCTGAATAATTATATTTTTCAGGTAAAAATCCCACTATCTCATAAAGTACTCGAGTGATTTTGATATATATATATTTTTTGGTAGAGTATAAATATAAGATAACAGCATACATATGTAGTTTTTAAAAAAATTAATAAAATTTCTGAAAAATTGCTATTACTCTAAAAAAAAAAAAAAAAAATTGTCGCAGAATAAAACTGTCTGCCATAAGTCTTGAGCGTAATCCAGTGAATATGGATTCCAAATTTCATCAAAATCGGTCTGGTAGTTTCCGAGAAAACTGGTCTTAAAGCTCGCATATTTCCTATAGGATTGCACCCAGTCTTGTCTTCCCTTAATAAAGCATCAATTTAAATGAAAAGCTCCTTTAAGGATAATTATCAATGTGAGTACTGAATGTTGGAATACTTATATCTTCTTGCAGTAGAATATTTAGCTGAGTGTACTTTTTAGTGACCCATCTTTATAAAGATAACCAATTAACACATTTTTGGGGGTAATTTTTAAAAATTTGCTTGCATATTTAGGGAAACTCGGTGCAGTATTTTTAGACATGGCTCCCCAAAGTCCCTTTTTTAAATATAAATGGTCTCCCAAAGTCCCCTTTTAAAGTAAAAATGGTCCCCTTTCCCCCTTTTAGGAGACTAAAATGTGTTGGGAGCCCTGTGTGTGTGTGTGTTAAAAATAAGTTATCAAATTTCTTCAAACATCAACAATTAGGGAAATTAAAAATTACTACTAATAAACTGGAAAAATAAGTAAAATTACTTGATTTTATGTTGAAATATATGTATTTTGAAATTAAAAGCATTTAAACCTCAAAAAGATTTTTGTTTTAAGGAAATGCATTAAATGTAAACCGCCGTAAAGTAATAACATTTCCTCACTCTAATTCTTCTGCCCCCCCACCACTTGATAATATATCTGAAATAACCCCCCCCCCCCTTCACAGCAGCAATGGAATAGGTGGAAAAATTATAAATATATCAATTTTAATTATGGAATAATAGCGATTTCAAAATACGTGCATTAAAAAAAAGTTGGGCCATGACAAATGTTACTCATATTTTTACTGAACTGACCAGCGATCCTGCCGGTCCAAATGATTTTCATATGGGCTGGGTTGGAAATTGGACTGAAAATTTCCTTCCTGCGCAGACCTCAAGAAGAATGAAGTCCAGTCGCGACTTAAGCCAGAAAAAAATTGAGTCCCGGTCCAACTCGGTCCGAACCTCTCGAAAAAAGTAATCACCAAACTAAGCCCGTTCTGAGTGTTGGAAAGGAAAATTGGGCGGCCCGTAAAGACCCTTACATCGAATAACCAAAAGACTAGCTCCTTTTTCTGTTTTTTTCTTTTGGACGTTAAACTTTTATAATATTTTTTTTTTTTTTTTAATTAAAAAAAAAAAAAGATTTTAGTGAACTTTGGTCACTTTGATAAAATATATTTGAGTTGAACAGATTCGTTCGAAAATTTTTGAATTTGAGAGTGAACTTGACTCAGTTGTGAGAATTCGGATTTTAATTTGAATTAGTCGGGTTTTTTTTTTTTATGAATGTGCTCAACACTGGTTAGAATCAATTAAAGCACGTCAAATTGAATTGGCCTAGGATAGACTAGAAGGTTGGCGCCAAAGCACGCCAAATTGAATTGGCCTAGGATAAACTAGATCGGCCTAGGATAAACTCGTTCCGACCAATGAATAGCAGGCTAAACTAGTTTATCCTATGAGCTTTAGGCAAAACTAGTTTATCCTATGGGCGTCAGGATAAACTAGTTTGTCCTAGGAAAAACTAGTTTATCCTATGGGTGTTAGGATAAACCAGTTTGGACTAGGAAAAACTAGTTTATCCGATGCGTGTTAGGATAAACTAGTTTGGCCTAGGCCAATCTAGTTTGGCCGGTAACATATATATAATAATATAACGTAATAATTTAGAACCTTTTTAGAATGTTTTCCACTCATTGCACTCTTTTAAATTTCGAATTTTTAGAAACCATTCTTAGCTAGCATTTACATCTTAAAAGTATATATCATACATCATATAAGTTTCTAGCTCCATCACTATCACATAAGTTAGAATTTTAGATTTTTTTTATTCCTGTACCGTTTTAAATTTTGAAGTTTTTTGAAACTGCTCTGTGTGAGCAAAATTGTCCAAAAAATAATAGTCGTGTCAAATTTCAAGTTTTTGTCCCAGACATCCAAATTAACCATAAATTAGAACGTTTTCAGCTTGTTTCACTCTTGTAAGTTAAATTTTTTTAGAAGCCGTTCTTAGTGAGCATTTGCATCTTAAAGTAAACCATATTGCGAAATTCCAAGTTTATAACTCCAGAAGTATTACATAAATTGCAATTTTAGAACACTTTTTGCTCCTGCGCCTCCTTGGGTGTCAAATACTGCCATACAGAATTGGTCAAATTTGTAATTGCAATTATCTGCAACATAATTACAATTTAATTGTATGTAATTAATTATACTTACAATAACATGCCGTAAAAAATTCTTTCAGCACTGTAGCCGGAACCGCCCCCATCCCATTATTTCACAAAATTTCTGCGTTTGAATATGTGTAACTATAATCAATTATATTACAATTAACTTGTGATTACATTGCGGATAATTAAGATTATAAATTTGCCCTGCTCTGATGCTATAAAATATAGCCTATGTTGGAGAAGAGACAGTCGCCATCACCTTGCCTCCATTATTTTTTAAACGTGTTCGATATTTTCAGACTAATCCAATACAAACAAATAAACAAACATTTCTTCTTTAAAATATTAGTATAGATTTATCATTCATGAAATTATTGATTTCTTTATTTAAAACTTGGAAAGGAAAAACATAATTGTATATTTTCTTAGGCTATAAACTGTGCATAATGTGTTAAAGTTAAATTTTATTTTATATTCTTTATTTATGTTACTTAACTCTGAAATAAAAGTTATATTTATTTAAATTAAATAGTAAAATTTCTCCAGTCGTTGGTTCCCATGTACTCATAAAGTAATGGCAACATCAAAATATACATAAAATTACATTTTATCTCAAAACTGATAAAAAGAAATTATTTATGGAAACAATTGCTAAATCATTCCAACATAAGTGCATATTCATTAATTTACTCTGTCAATCTCAACAATGAAATTTTTAATTATTATCATGTTCTAGATAAAACAACACAATAATTAGCTTTTAAAAGATTTATGAACAACTCCGCTTCCATCATAGCTCAGCATTTTGCTTATACTTTAATTAATTAATCATGCTATCACGATAAGTCGGTATTTTGAAATAATTACAATCAACAAAATTTTTCTGGTCATTTTTTCCACTTATTTTTATTTGTAATGTAATGACGGTTTGAAATTACATATAAAATTACATTTCTACTTCAAACCTCATTTTAAAAAATCTATTGAAAACAGCTGTGAAGTCAGTTTAACACTTAACATAAGCATACAATCATTAATTTACTCTGTCTGTCACAACAATAAAATCTAAAATGATTATCGTGTTGCAGATAAAACAACAGAATAGCTAACTTCTAAGAGATTTATTGTCAACTCAACTTCCAATATAGTTCAGCATTTTGCTTGTATTCTCATTAATTATTCACGATAAGGCAGTCAAGAAAGTGTTAAAGCATGTAATAAAATGACCAGTGGTCAATTTATCATGTTTATTTGAGAAAGAATCAGCAAGTATAACAATGAAATTTAAATTGATTTCTTATTGTAAAGGTGATTGCTTGTCGTTATTTATTGTTTGGTTTATTTCGAAATGGTCTTTAGCATACTGACAATAGTATCAGAGCTACGAACCGTAATGGTAGTTTGATTAAAATAAGACATTTAGATTCAAATCCGGTATTTGTTCCATTAAAATTAATGCTTTTTTCAAGAATTTTGGTTCATTTTTGGCTGTTTAATTAGTATCAGTGTTTATAATTTCTGGTTTAACTTTTGGCATACCTTAAATCAGGACTTTCCAACCTGCAGGCTTCATGCGACCTGTAGTCAATGCGGTCGGCAGATAATTGAAAGTTTGCTGAAAATATTGAGATTTAAATTTTATCGTTTCACAATACATTCATTTAAAATATTGTTACAACATAATGCGAGAATAAATTTAGTGTTCAAATAACGTGTTCATCGCATTTCCACTGTTACATTAATCAGACAGAACGCTGTTACATTCCTGTCTTTATAAATGAACGCGCTTAGCTGACATTTAATTTCGTGTGACATTCCATGGATTTTAATTGCGCAAAATCCTCACATCTACTACTGATTTCAACAGCATTCTTCGAGTTTCCAGTGATACTGTTAGCCAAATATATGCTTTGTAGTTTCAAATGTAATCAGACTACAACAAATCGAGTTTTATCGAAAACAAAAATTAGGAATTCTTCCCATTAGACGTACTCTGTACAGCAAATGGATAACATTAGATGAACCTTAATAAACTGTGTCAGGGGGGAGAATAGAAGTCCCCCCCCCGTCACATTTTATAAGGGTTTGGAAAAGAAAAAATGCATTATTCAGCCGGAGCTGTATCCGCCGGTAAACGCGACAGAGGCCGGGCTAGAAAATAATGTATACAAGTAAGATTACAAACTATGGCATTGCTTCAGGAACGTGAGGAACGCGATAGACAATCATTACCGTGGCTAGATCCCGAACGCGACAATAGGCAGGATACAAATGAGAAAAAAGATGGTGTGCGCGCAAGAGACCAGCTCCCATGTGACTGGAACGCTGTGGTAACGCCAGAGCAAGCTCTACTCGCGACAAGGGACGGTACAACTCGGTGCAATAAACTGAGGCAGGCAAAACTCCGACAACTTTTCTTAGGTTGGATACATGTAGAAGGTATTGGTTAATTCGTTTGATTTTGGTGAGAAGTGTGAAGCGTGAAAGAATGTTATGAAGCTATTCCTTTGGTGAAGTGGTTGGACGCTTTAAAAGTCAATTGTTCGTAAGTGGACAGTTATAGTGCGAGTGGCTAGGAGAGCATTCCCATATAGCACGAAATGGTTGAGCCAACGTTGGCTAATTGTTGTCGCACGTTGACTTACAATAAGAAATGTCCGCCTTGCCGTGCCATTAGTCAATGAGCTATTTGCCAACAAATGCTTGGCGTAACCGTTAGTTGCTCACAATCCTGATAAGATACGCTCCTACTTAGTGTGGTTTCTCTGCCTACCACTTCTCAACCATACCATTCCCAACTCTATCATTTCTCAACGGTTTTCACAGACTGTCAACAAGTTCGGAAAATTATGCAAGGGAAGATGCGGATTATAACCCAAGTAGCAAAGACCATTGACCCATCGTTTGCAGTTTGCATTCTCTTTTGGTCATCGTTCTAATCTAAAATTTTGGATTAATTTTAGATTAGACTGAAATTTGTTTATGATTTTTTGGGAAAATTTACAAATCAGAAACTCAGTCCAAAAACCGGAAAAATTTATGACAGTACAATTACTGGAGATTCTGCGTGATGTAATAGAAACGCAGCAGCCGCCGAACAATTTTGAATAATCTTTAGCTGAAATTAAAGAAGTCTTCTGTGATTTAAGGGGTAATCATATTAGACGGGGAAATATAGATTTTTCGATGGAATTTTTGTAGAGTCCATTGTATTAATCATATTTACTATATAAACATAAAATTTCTCCTATACTTATTTGTTTCTCATATTCGTCACATATTTGTAGATTAAAACTGTATTTTAAAAAAAAAAAAAAAAAAAAAAAACATATTGCTTTTAAAATTAAAAAACAAAAATCTTATTGCAAAGAATTGTGAAATCGCTCTAACAGTCATTGATACAGTTTGAAATTAATACTTTGTAGCAATTAAAACAGCATTATAGTTAACTTTTGTGCTGGTCATTAGCGAGGAAGTGGGAGGTGCAGTGTACTTCCAATGCACGACCAGCAAGGAAAGGGAGGGGTGCAACAAAATAGAAAGACCTTAGTTTTTTTTTCTTTCTTTGAAAAAATGGTTGTTTCGAAAAATATTTCTTATCTTCTCTGATCAATTTCCAAATAATTTATTTCCTACTCAGCTTCCACTTTAGTTGAACATTTGCTATACCTCTATTAATTATTTACAATAAGTCAGTTAAAGAGGTATCTATTTTAATGACCAGTGGTCGATTTATCATGGTTTGAAAAAGAATCGACAGTATAACAATACTCAATACTCACTGCTTATCAATGTTAACCGATTACTTATTGTAATAGTGATTGTCATTATTTATTGCTTAGTTTTATTTCAAAATATTCGTTAGCATGGTGATAAGATACTAATAGAGCTATTGTGGCTTGACAATTATTTTGCACACCTGAATCAAACATATTCTTTCTGGACTATGCTAGGAAACGCCTAGATTTTATATATGAGGTGTCATCGGCCCAAATGTTCTGAAATGGGCGTCACAGATTTGTAAGACGATAGTAGCTCATTTAGAACGTCTGGAAGAATTTTCAAGTATCTTTTGTTCACAAAATTTAACGCTGTACGATTTTCTCAATGAAGCATTAGTTATGGTCTTTTACGTGGTTTCTTTATTATTATTTCCATTTGTTTACCAGAACAAACTATCTTTTAACTTTCTCTCCTCTCTTCTTATTTTGTTTTCAAATAATCTTTTTTATATCCAGTGCAATATTATAAACATACATTTTCGAGTTTTTTATACTAATTATTTAGACAATATTTCATAAATAAAGCTGCACATCTTATTGTTTTTAAGGAAATTTTGTATTGTAATCACATAGTTTGTAAGAAATACCTTAATTTTCTGTTCTACAAAAATAAATTTGATCATTAACTATTTTAACTTTTTTCATTTTAAATTTCAATAAACCTCAAACTTGAATTTCGAAGGGAAAAAAATAGAACTTTCTCTGAAGGAAAATTGAGTTTCAGAGGAAAAGAAACAAGTGAGTAAGTACGATTACAGATCGCACAGAAGGTTTCGTTTAATATTCCTTTCAAAACGCACTATCCTTTAATTAATAAATCCAAATTGTTACTTTCTAATTTTTAAATCCTTACATACATCATAGCACCAGTAATTTTAAATTTAAAATGATTATAAAAGGAAGTTATCTTTTTAATAAAAATAAAAATATTCAAGTCAAATTATTTAAGTAAAATTCAAAATTCAAAATTCCTAATTTTTTTTTTTAATTCCGAAATTTTAAAAATGTAGCGGAGATTTAAATAAAATTTTAAATTTCTGAAAACAAAAAAAAATATTTAAACGAAATTTAAAGTGCTGAAATTTCTCAAAAATTTAGTAGATGTTCAAGTAAAATTTAAAATTTCGCATTTTCTCAAAACAAAATAAATTATTTAAACGAAATTTAAAATTCCGAATTTTCAAAAATTTAGCGGAAGTTTAAACATAATATAAATTTTTGCAACTTCTCACACCGTATAGCAAGCATGCTGCACACGCGCTGCAAAACTAGTTAGTTCCATTTACCACAGATAGAGGCATGCGTTATTCTAAACAAACTTCTATCCAAGCGAAACTCCGATATACAACCTATCCGTAGATATATAAGTCAATGGGGTGGGCAACTCAAACAAGAATTTAAGAAATTTGCTGAAACTATTATTCGAAAACAGTGCTAACTACCACTCATAAATTACGGGGCAATAGGTTTTGTACGAACATCCTACACTGGTTCTGCAGACTGTGGTACCGTAAAGCAGACGTGCTGTGCACGCTCTGCTAAATCTGTTAGTTCCAATTTCCTCCCCCACGCGTGTACTCTTCTCTAAAAATATACCTTTCGAATGAAGTCATCGAAAACCAAGTTGAATGAGCCAAACCCCGTTGTAACTGGGCCCATAGAAACCGAGATAGGAAAGTCCCATTTGGCTGTAAAAAAAACTAAAATATTTAAGGCTATTGATATCAAGTTGAAGGAACCAAACTCCTTCCTCATTGGTCCCATAGATCGCGGGATACTTTGAAAGGAAAATATATGTATATATCTGAAATTATTATTCGAAAATAGTCGAATGTAGTACTCATAATTTTACTTTAATGTTATAGAGTGTCATTATTAAGAGGCTACTTCACTCACGCGAAAACACTCGTTCGCTAATGTTAATTCTATGGAAGAAATATTTTAAGATATCTAGTTTGCATTTAAATACTTTTAAACATTTTTTTTTTTCTTTTTCATTGGCTAGCTAAGATTGATCTGTGTAAAGGCCGTTTTTTCACTTTTTGATTTTGTTTACGTTTTTTTTTTTTTTTTTAATTCTCATTCGAACTCGGAAGTTTATTAATTTTGTAAATTTAAAAACTTCGAAGTTCGAATGAGAATACTTTTACTTTCGAAACCGGTTTCGAAAGTGAAAGTATTCTCATTCGAACTCCGAAGTTTATTAATTTTGTAAATTTAAATGGTATTAGAAAAATTATGCTATTTGCTCTAAATATTTTTTTAATTTCGAAAAATAAATAATATAGGAATGAAAATTTGGTCAATTGAAAAAAAAATAATAATAAAATTGACGTAGGGCTTGTTATTTGCATTTAAACCAGTCACGAATATATTCGTGTTTAAGTAACTAAATGTCCTTGACAAATAATTTTAGTTATATTTTATATTATAAAATCTAATGAATTATATTTTAAAATATAAAATATCCGTGATAACAGCTTTATCAAGGAATATAACACAAATATGACAGAAAAAAAAAGAAAAAGAAAAAAGGTGATAGTTATAGAGTTAAATCAGAAAATAACGTGAAATAGAGAAATACTTTATTTTAAACTGACACTAATTTAACAACGTATTTCTAGATTTAAAAAAAATAATTATTATAAAGTTTTATGAAAAAAGTTTTACTGCTTAGATATGAGGATTTTCAGTCCCTTCGAAAGTTAAATTTTAAAACTCTATGAATTCTCCAAATTTAGACGATTCAAAATTCTCGCAAAAAAGCATAAACAACATATGAGACCCAAACAATTAAAAAAACCTATACCCATATAGGGCTTTAGAGAGTTTATGGAATTTTTCGTAAATTTTACATTGTTTATTTTACTTTATAACATACGTATCTTACGTGGTGAATAAAACTAAACAATTCATGGAATATTTTTTGCCATCTCTATCCCTTTCAGTGCGTCATAATGCATTATCTTTTATTTTAAAATACAAAAAAGAATGCAGCTATTACTCAAGCCCAGCCTACCAATTTTCCATTCTATTTAACTATATCCCGTCTGACCATCGGTGAATCGCCCATTAATCATGTCGCCTCTTAACAGGAAAATGTAAAATATTTTGACACAATCCTTTTCACTTTTCATTATGTAACAATCATTCGCGTTTACAGAATGTCACTACGGCTCGCATCTCTGCAAGAATGACGTCACAAAACAATGTGTTTCTCATGTCCTGATCATTTGACACGTTTCATTGTCGGTGCTTCAAAAGTAATTGTCTTAGAGGAAACTGATTATTTCTGCACGGAATTGAGTTATTAGTAACAGGTAGTAGATGGGATAAAATAAGACAGGTTTACTATCAAACGAAATTAGTTTTTGTTGGAGTAATTTCTTTTCAATGTAAACACGGATGGGCGGCTGCACATTTGCATAATTATTTCCTTGTGTAAAATTACACATGAAGCTATCTGAGGATCTGTAAGCTTACGTTCACGATTTAAGAAAATATGCTTATTTAAATTTTTATTAATGTTGTTATACACTTTTAAAATTTGGTGTTAGATTAAACTACATTTTGGTGTTGCAGTGGTTGCAAACATAAGATGGTAAAACATTTTGCGATAGTTTGGTACTTTTTTTACCAATAAAATAGTACTGTGAAAGCTTTGCAAATACTATCATGATATTTAAAAAAATATTAAAAATATCCGATGTTTTGATATATATCAGATATTTTTTATAAGATATTCGATATTTTCAAACTAGTCAATTTACTGCTGATTGTAAATATTTTCAAACTTACAAGGAAGGTCTCCATACGGGCATACTCAGAAAAATCTGAACAAATTATAGAATGTTCTTCTCATATGGATATATATGTTTAAAATATTTTTTTTTTGGCGGAACCCCGATACAGCGTCCGTAAAAAAATAACGAAATTTTCGTTTATTTGGCGATTTATCACCGGTCGGCGATGAAAAAAAAATACGTATGTAGTATACGTTTTTATGTAGGAAAAAACTTTTTATGTTGAATTTGTTTATATAAGTTTAATTTAAAAAACTTTAGTTTTGTCTTTTTTAATTTGTTTTAACTATAGTTTTGACATTTTTAGTTTAACTATAGTTTGTCATACATATTTATATGTATTTATAATAAAATTTAAATATCATATTTTACGATTTAAATAAAATTTAAATTGATTTAAATTATTTCAAGCTCCAAAGTAAGGCAGATAGAACACTGTCGATTTGATTTTGTTGTTATGGAAACGACTTCGTCTTCGATATGGAAATATATTATGGCAATTAAAAGTCAGCTGACTATAACTTGAAATAGCTATTTGCAAATTTCAAATCATAGAAAATATTTTTACAGTGATAAAATTAAATAACTACAGCAACAAGCAACATATATATGTAATATAAAAAATACATAATAACCTCTTTCATTGATTAAGTTTAAATTAATTAAAAACCGGGCATTCTAAAAAACAATTAATAAACGATTTTCAGATGCATTAAAATCGGTTGCTTTTGGCGAGGAAAAATCCTGCTCGCCAAATCGCGTGTTACTTTCGTATTTTCGCGCCAAATATTCGAAAGTATTTTATTTTTTTACAGACTTTCTACTGAAATTCCGCCGTTGAATTTGACTGATCCCTTATTACATACATGAATAGTTTCACTAGTATTTTTTTTTCAACATATTCTGAGTATGCCCTGTAAGGAGACCTTCTTTGTTAGCATAAATTAGAAATTTAAAGATATATTGCATGTAACATGAAAACTTAATAAAACACAATTCTAAATGTGTTTTTCTTTCTTTTAAAGGGCTTTCGTAATTATATAAATGCGTAACACCAATAGTCGTCGTCTGATCTGTCCGTCTGTCTGTCCGCATATAACAGCGCAAAAACTGCCCAACCCGATGGTTTGAAATTTAATGTATATATAATCGTTGCAAAATTTTGTCAAGTCATTTCAAATTTAATAAAAATCGAATCAAAACCTAAAAAGATATTAATAAAAGTTTTCTTCATTCTATTCAATCCTACCATACATAATTTATTTAATGGTATCCCATGATAGGTAATGATTCTAGGTTGCCATGGTGATTACGTCCTATTTAAGATAGAGTCCTATTATTTTCGTATTGCTGAATTTAATATATGTAATCGTAATAAATTTTGTATTCGTGCATTTTTGCATAAGAGTGCAACAGCTATTGCACCAAGATGTGAATATTTATAAAACTACTTATAATACGAACGCACCTCATTTGCCACGTTTGACGTACAATTTCCGACTTGTCATGACCAATTTTCTGTAATTTTTTTTCCTGCGTAAAATTTCAACAGAGAGAATGTATTTTCCAAAATTGTATCTATTTTTCTGTTTTTTCTCATGGTTATGCTTTCCAATTTAAACAAAAATATAACTTCGCAATTATGTCTGGAATAAATCAGTCTTCATCCTCAATTAACTTAATTGCACATTTTTTTTTTTCAAAAGCTTCTGGTAAAGATGCTGTAGAATTAATTTGTGCTGTTGTATAACGAAATGTGTAGAATGAAGTTCGCCTAAAAAAGCAGTTGTAAGGAATACCGCTGACTTTGCAAAAATAGTCATGGAAAAAATAAGTAAGCATACTCCGTATCATATGGGGAAATAAGACGGCAACTGCACGTTTTTTTTACTTTGAGAGAAACTACCAACACCGAAGAGAACTCTACAAGTGCATTTTGTTAAAGCCATAAAGGACGACACTATCTACTACAAACCATGCACATAACATGATTAGAACAAAGAGTTTATGTTTCATTAAATAAATAAGGATATAGGAGAAGCTTCAAATGATATTATTGATAATGAAGACACTAATTTATTCTGTTCAATAGCACAAACTGGGATATTGCTATGCGGTTACGATGTGTAAAATATGATAATTTAAAGTTTCATGGTATTATGACTGAATTAGTAGATGGTGATTATCAAATAAAGTACTTAGAGCCATGAAGCTCAGAAGTAATTCCCAAATTGCAATCTGATAACCACATTATTTGACACAAAAATCAAACTGGGGTTGACTTTAATGCTCTCAGATTTATAAACTCTTGTGAACTTTACACACTCCAATTTTATATATATTTTAAATTCTTTTATGTTATTTTTAACTTTAACCAGCATAAAACGTTGCTCTATATGAGAAATAAGTTTGTCAAAACAAAATTTAATGGGTTGTTTTAGAATTTAAAATGAATGTTTGCTAAAGATTCTTTATGGACAAAATGTCACAAGAGTAACACTTAGCATTTTGCGAAATCAAATGTAACTAATTCATGTGTTATCAGGGTGAGTACAATGAATAATTCCTTTTAAAAAGATATCATTACTCTTCTATATTCTGTAAATTTTATTTCTATATTCTTATATAATTCACAGAATTTCTACGTCAAACACAATTTTTGCATAATTGGAATTTTTTTTTTTTTTTGGTGGTCACAAGAGTAACAAAACTTTAATTTATTATCTAGACAAATAAAATGATATCCTTCTATATATATAAAAAAGTTTTGATTTGGAAATGCACCAATGAACATCTCCGTAGATATTCCGGGTAGATCGGCATCCAATTTGAATGCTTAAGCGTGGCCTTTCATCGTAAATATTAAAAAAACTGTTGCATACAAAAACATGAAAATCGGTGGTATTATAGAGAAATGTTTGATAAACACGCTGATGCAGACAGTTTTCAAATGGAAAAATTATTTTAAGAGATATTTAATGCTAAAGTTGGACAAAATCGTTCCACTAAAAAAGTTTTATTGGAGCAAAAACTATACATGAGAATTTAATCATTTTCAGATCATTTTATACGTTATAAGTTCCCGGTGTGCAGATTGTATTTATTTTTCTTATTTGACTCATTTTTGAGGTTTCAATTTTAAATTCAAATTTTCAGCATTTCGAGAGATATTTTTTACAAATTTTAGAAAATGTTATTAATTTAAACTGTTGCCGGTTGTATAAACAGCGCAAACAATAATGTTTACTTCAAATTAAAAATTTATTTACACGTGACTATTACAAACAGAAAAAAAGCTTTAAAATTAGAATTAAATGATTACATGTTAAAAGCAGGAAAATTACGTCATAAGAACAATAGGCACAAATGTCATATACGTCATATACATATTGGCGCAATTTTTTTCCGACGCCAATTTGGCGAAAACATCAATAGCATAAACAACAACATCCGGGTTACCATATCAAGTAAAATAACGACACTTCAGCACCAGTTAAGTACCCGTTGCGTATATAAAATTGGCGTCAGAAAAAAATTGCGCCAATGACATCTGTGTCGAACCATATTTACACAAAATCTTAAAATAAGAGAAACAAAATCTTAAAATTAAAAAAAAATCATTATTATGCGTTAAAACTTGTAATTTGAGGAAATTACCTCATATTTAAAATGGCAAAAAATATAGCAAAACAATTTAAATTGAAAAATATATTTGCGCGAGATATTTTGAGATAATCTTTTCAACTAGTATCGTGAATTCGAAAACAGCGCAAATAATATTTCCTTCTAACAACAAAAGTATTTTCACGTGAATATTAATAAGAGAAATAAAACTTTGGTGTAAATTACGTCAGATTTGAAACGATACATTTAAAATGAATTATTTAAAAGAACTATCTTATAGCGCTGTTAAAAAATACCGAGAAACAATGACACTGTTTACTTAATTCATTTTACATTAGCTTATTTTTAAACGTTTAACTAATTTTTTAAATGAAATACAAAAACAGCCATTGTATCTCTTAACAGCAGCAGAGTTGGCCTTAAAAATCCCCAATCCAAGGAAAAACGAATGGAAACCCATTTACAGAGAGATCGCTACTGTTTTTTTTTGTTTTCTTTTTTAATTTTAATTCAATATTTTAAAAGCCGATCAAATTAGCGTGATTTTTGAATTTTGGTGTGCCTGAACAGGGGTTGGCGAGCGTAGCTCGTAGGGGGCAGAGCCCCCTAGTTTGTTATAAATTTCATATGGTTTATGTGAGTAGAGCACGAGTATTTTTAAATGTTTACATCAAATTTATCCTAAATATGCTTTGCAATAAAAGAATTGAAAATATTTATGAAAATTTTCTCTGATGGTCACAAGAGTAACAATGGACGTTCCCATAATTCTTAAACTACTTGACTGAATGACTTACTTTTTAGTATCCTAAGGTAAAATTTACCGAAGGATCCAAATATGGTGCCAAAATTAGTTATTAGTGTTGAGAATTTTAATGTTGATCTCCCCCGGGCCCCCTTTGCCTCAAATGTCTTAATCAAATGAGGAGCTCTCAAATTGATTTAACACAGTGTTGAAGTGTTTTACAGTTTTCCAAAATTCCAACAAGTTCCAGAGATAGAAAGGGGAGGTGGATATTCTTTGGTGGGTCCTATATATAGTTAGTAGGAAGCGCATTTGTTTGTATTATGCAAAAACCAGCTTATCTTATAGTCCGGCACCCGGTGACATCGAAAGCCCCGTCATCGCGGAATTGAAAACCTTTTATGTAAATCGATTGTAAAAAGTCATATGAACAAAATGAGCTAGGTATGACTAGATTTGACAAGCCGAAAATATGTTTAATTAAATTAATTATTATTAAAAAGCTATAATTTTTTACCGTCATCGCAGATATTCATCACTCTTAGAACATTTTATAGAAAATTTTGTGCTCTTTCAGAAAAACTTGGTACGACAAACTTTATTCTGCCGGACAAGTCTGTCATACCTATTTTAAGGATGCGACCGATAATAAAATTTCACATTTGTTTTTTGACTGTAAATAAAATTCCGTTAAAATACGGAAATTGTTCTGGCAATCGAGACGCCAATACTATTTCCGTATTTTAACGGAAAATTTCCCCCGTAAATTAAAAAAAAACGGAAATTTTCCTGGATTATACCGGAAAAAATTCCCGTTAAAATACAAAAATAGTAGCGGCATCTCGATTGCCAGTACAGTTTCCGTATTTTAGCGAAATTTTGTTTATAGTGTTGCTTTGAATTTTTACCGGTGGTATCTTTATTTCGCATTTGGACGCTGGGCAAGTGTCGACTTTCTGCGAAAATGGTAAATCATTACAGCTTTTTAATAATAATTAATTTAATTAAACATATTTTCGGCTGGCCAAATCTAGTCATACCTGGCTCATTTTCTTCATATGACATAATCGATTTGCATAGAAGTTTTTCAATTCTGCGATGACGGTGCTTTCGATGTCATCGGTTCCCGGACTAATCAATTTAAAAGAATATGTAATGCAGTTATACATCAGGCGCATATAAGTAATCTTATTAGAGTTCCGCTATAAAACCATCTAATGTGGATTATTTTTTAAATCAAATGTACGAATAATTCAAATTAGCTTAACCTCTAGTGCACGCAGCGGGGAATCCTTAGACTCGCTGACAGATCAAATGGATCAAAAATAAGGAAAGGTACAGGAAAGGAATGTCCGAAGCGATATCGATAAGATAAGGTCATTGAAGCATACGGGAGGTTATTAGATGATATACTGTTCAGATTTTATCATCAAAAAGTTTCCTCTTTATTTATAAATGCTCATTGTGTTGTTTCACTGCTGTACATATATCCAATTGAAGGGTATTAGATATGATTACATTGATTGCTATTTCCTTTGAGTAGTTGACGGCGGCAGAAGCAGTGGACAATAACTGATATTTTGGTAGAGATTATGTCAATAAGTATTGACTTATAGAAATAAATCAGAATATGATGACGATGAGTAAAGAATGGAAATATAATAATAATACTCATAATTCAAAAAATGATTTAAAAATTATGACCGACATAGGTTTATAGGGTGAGAATTGTTTTAGTTTTCATTAATGATATGATTACTCGACTAGTTTTTATTTACATTTAAAAATAAATGTAATAAAAGATAAAATATTTCTTTTTTTATAAATAATATTCTGTAATCTATGATTAACACTTAGATAAAGATTATGTCAATAAATATTGACTTATGGAAATGAATCAAAATACGATGACACTAAGTAGAGAATGGAAATATGATAATGCACATAATTCAAAAAATGATCTAAAAATTACGGCCGATATGCGTTTATAGGGCGAGAATTGTTTTAGTTGTTATTAATGATGTGATTACTTTCCTAGTTTCTACTTATCTTTAAAAATGACTGTAATAAAAGATATAAGAAATTTATAAATATTCTGTAGTCTATGATTAAAACTTAGATAAAACTCTCATTGTTATCTATAATGACAAAAAATTAGCATGCTTAAATCATCAATATATTTGAAAAAAAAAAAGGAAAAAAAAGCGCTTTTAGTATCAGAAAACGCCGCAGAAAATATAAAATTTAAAGTATCCTAACTCGATAAGTTTTAGTCTCTCGAAAATTGAACTTTTAATTGTTGATAGAGCTTGATAGGGCATGGAGAAAGTTTTCTATATGTAACTTATAGAATTCAAGAACTGTATAAAATTTTAAATTTTGTAACTTTTTAAAAATAACTGTTATGACGTAACTGGATTTTCATGTGTAATGAGACATTTTATATGTAAAGGATTTTCATGCGTAAGAGTTTCACATGTATGATAGGATGAAGAATAACATTTGAAACATTTTCGCAGTTGGAACTATGCCTCTACAATTCACGGTTAAGGAATTAGCTATTGATGAAAGATAAGAAGGGATAACCAGCATATCACTTTTCAAAAGCTTCATAAACAAATTTAAATATTTCTTTTACTTTTTCTGACTTGCCTTCTGTTAACCCTTTCAGTGGCAAGGTACTTGCATTAGTAACAGTAACTTGCATTAGTTGCAAGGTAACTTGTATTGGTAAAATGTTCAAATAATTTAATGACACCAGTATTAACAAGTGATTTTATTTGTAAATAAATAAAAGTCAATTTTCGCGTACTTAATAAAGATGACAATCTCATCAAAAAATTATGCGATGCCGTGACAGCATCACAGCCCTTCAAGGGGTTAAGAGGGTCTGGGACACAATTTAAAATAATTTTTATTTATTGAGCTAAAATTTTGAATTTTTTTGTGATGCTTTTGTGATGTTATTTGTAAACAAAATCACATGATAAAACTTCTCATATATATTTTTTTAATTTAAAATTCATTAAAAAAGTGGGGTAATTTAAAAGCGTTATAACTCGAAATATTATTTGTATAATTTCAATTTTTTGTCATTTAAATAAGCAGAAATATATAAGTGTGAATTTTGATTCAGTATTTTTTTAAATATTAGTTTTTAAAAAAATTAAAAATATTTAAAGTAAAAATTAAAAACAAAATGGCGTAACTTTTTTTAAAAAAATCATATTTTCAAAAGTAAATGTATTTTTCTAATTTGCTGAATCTAAATTATAGTAAAACAATTGAAAAAGAAACGTTTAAAGTTTGAACCATTTACATTTAATGGTTCTTGACTTATAACAATTTAAATACGAGAAATGGAGAAAAAAGCCCTCATGAAATAAAATGCATTTTCACAAGAAGTCGTTTCCGTAACAACCATTGCTTGAAAGCTAGATTTTGAAAACAAACCAAACCAAAATATTTAATATTTCCTGTTCTAATTAAGATAGAAACATGATTTAAATGTCATTTTAAGCAGAAAAACACGGATAATTTTTTAAACCAATTAAAAAAAAAAATGAAAATTTGAAGATTTTTGTGTCCCGAACCCCCTCAAACAAAATAAATAAATAAGTAGATGAATGTATGATAATCTACTAAACTTTCTAATTTTAATTTGTCGGATAGTTTGATTTGAAAATTTAAAGTTTTAAATTTATTGTTTTAAAAGATGATAATACATCAAATGGTATTTTCAATAATGTTCAATAAAAAAGACAAGCTTTTCATGTGAAATTTTATTGTAAAAACTGTCCGCTTTTATTTTTTAGGTCGATTTCGTATGAAATACTACCTATTGGGATCGTTCCTATGTTGGATTTTTCGAAAAATTTTTGCAGATCTACACCGATCATGACCCCTAGAACCCAAAACCACCCTCAGTAAAAAACTTTATCTATCTATCTATCTATCTATCTATCTATCTATCTATATATATATATATATATATATATCACTTTCTTCTGGACACGATAACTTTCGTAATTCTGCACCAATCTCTTCCAAACTGATACATAAAATTAATGGGCATAAAATCTCGGTCAAGTTCGTTAATGGGCAAAATCGGACCAAGGGGAGTGAAATAGGGAGGGGTTTTGTGAAAACAGAAAACCCCCCATAACTTCTTAATTTTTGTACATATCAAATCAGTTTAAAGTTTTTATTACTTCTAAAAATAGGGCCAAAAATTTATGTATCACAGATTTTTGATAAAGTTAAAAATGGGCTCAAGGGGCGCAAAAAATAGGGTTTTGGGGGGAAAAAAATTCATAACTTCGTCAATTCTCAAGATATCAAATTCAATTAATTTTATTATAAATCTCCTTAACATTATCTAAAACTTTTATATTCACAAGTTTTTGATAGGACCAATTCGTACCGCAAAAGAAATTAAAAACGAAAACAAAAAAGGGGTTTGAAGAAAAAAAAAATCCATAACTCCGTTAATTCAAAAGATATAAAATCCTCATGAATTTATCATATATCTTCTTAATATTGTCTACAACATCTATATAGACAAGTTTTGGATAGGACCAATTCTTAGAGCAAAAACAAATTAAAAATACATACCGGTTGAAGTAAAAAATGATCTTAGTAAGGGTGTATTCAAATCCAAACTGCTTATTTTCTTACTCATTTTACAATTCATTTTTGCTCTCAAAGGCTTCCAATTGGTACGTTTTCTTACTCAGAAACTATATAATGTACCGTAATGGTCGATTTTCTGATAGGGGCAGAATATATTTTTTTAAATGCTGTTAAAAAGGGCATTTTGAACCGAATTTACCGAAGCGGATTGTGTTGGAAAAATCATTGTATTAAGGATGCGCTTAAATCCAAACTACTTATTTTCTGACTGGTTTTTAAATTCATTTTTGCTCTCAAACGCATTTAATTAGTAGATTCGCTTATTCAGAAACTATATAATGTACCGTAATAATCGATTTTTAGATAGAAGCAGAATATATTTCAAAAAATGATGTCAAAGTGGGCATTTTGAACGGAATTTCCCGAAGCGATTGTGTTAGAAACGAAAAATATTGTCCTTCTGAGAAAATAATTGTTTATATATCAAGTTTTAATTACTTGAACAAAAAATAAAAACACAGGTCTCTTATAAATCTCTTCAGAAATCACGTCAGCAAGTTTCATATTTTTTTTTAATTAAAAATGAATCTGGAATTATGCCAGAAAATTTCGAGTTGTTGAGCATGGAAAAGTATTTTTTTGAATACCGCCCTAACATGATTCTGATAAAACCAGCTATTATATGAAAATGAAATAAAAACTCGTCAAGAGCGGCCAGATAAAATTGTGAAAGTGGATTTATCTATAATCATGATTTAGTTTTTGTTTGTGAAATTAGTATATTTGACTTCGAAATCTACCTCTGCCTGTAGGCCGGGCCGGCAGGGATTTTTTTAACTAGATATTTGTAAACTTTAATTCTTTTGTCCACTCTCTTTTTCTACCGTCCTTTATTTCAATTTATTTATTTATTTATTTTATTCTTTTTTTTTTTTTTTTTTTTTTTTGCATTTAAGATAACAAATATATTTGATTCTAGATTATAACTACTATTTAACAAATATGCATAAAAATGTTGTCCTTTCGCTTTAGAGAAGAATAATACTGATTTTGAAAAATGAGGCATTTATGGGCGTTTCCTACTTTCTCAAACGAACATTGACGAATGCGTTATTGGAGGAACAGGAGGCTATATTTTATGGCTTCGGAATCGCTGCTTAATGGAAAGTTTAAAAATTTGATTTTTTTTTTTTTTTTTTTTTTTTTTTTTTTGGTAAAACAAGAAAGACAAAAATCATGCGTCAAACATACATCGTGAAACACTTTTCCAACACATTCAGAATAATGTAACAAAACTTCCACAATTTAATAAATTGAAGTAGGATGTCTAATTGAACCATTTCGAACCGCATAAGTCATTTAAAAACCCAATTTCAGCAATTCCCATCAATAGTCAGAAAATTATCCCAATTCTTGGAGCAGCCCTGTATATGATATAATGTATATGATATTTTTATCTATAAACTACATGCATCCAAAAATTTAGTTCAGTTAGGAAATACGTACCACAGTTTAAAATTCCCTTTCAACAATTTCCGTTAATGCAGAGAATGGTACGTGAATTCTTCTGTGCTGCTCTGCATAAGAGGTATAGAATTTATACACAACAACTAACATACGAAAAAAAAAAAAAAGTTAAATTTAAAAGCTCATACCGAAATTGAAAGGCACTTCCAGCAGTTATTGCTCAAATGCAGTACTGTAACCGGTGTATTTTGTGTGTCGCTGTAAATGAACGATAAATACTATGAATGCCCTATTCTATAATAATCCTCTTGTAGTGAAATTCAGTGATTTATTTCAATTTCAATACATTTGAAATAGCTTAAGGGGTCTCAGGACTCTCAAAACTTTAAAATTTTCGAAATTTTAATTTTTTTAGATGTTAAACTCCTATCTTTTCTGAACATTTTGATATGATTGTTTCCTTGAAATTCCTATTAGAACTGAAGTTATGGCTTTTACATTTATACACGTTCAATAGCTGAAGCGTCGTTTCGGAAACTTTGAAGCCATTTTTCTCCAAAGGACGTTTTTGGGCATAACGCGCACGATATCTCAAAAACTTACGAATATTTTTTCATGAAATTTTCAAAACATATGTTTCATGTTAGTCTGTATAAACTGAACCTAAAATTTCCCTTTTATTGTTCAAAACAATATTTTTTTAGGTCATTATACTGTTGAAATTTTCTTAATTTTGCATTAGCTAAATACAATTTTGTATTAAAAATATAAAAAAAGCTTTAAATACAAATTTATTTAGGTTCAGGGTAATTATTACAATCTGAAGTATAAGTAGGCACCAAAATTTTCATTCTAGTTGCAATACTTATTTTGTAATCGTGCGCGTAAGCTGTTATGCCGATTTTTTGCTCGTCAAATGTCTAACAGTTTGGAGCTCTCTGTAAATGCTAATTCTGCATTTTATAATTTTTTAAATACATGAAATGAAAGAACATACTTATATATTTTATTCCAATTAAAACTGTGTCTTAAAATCAAATACATTTTAAGATATTAAATGTTGAAAATGGTCTTTTTTTTTTCATTTTTTCCAATTTTATGAGTCCTGAGACCCCTTAATGTCATTAAAATACACTGCAAACGATTTTTTCCCATTGACCTTTAATGTAACGAAATTCTTTTGAGTGCCCCTGTAAAGGAACTATTAATGTTACACGCTTCCTATGCAATACCGAACATGCCATAGTAAACATCACTATCATATATCAATGGTATGAACATCCGATTATATTTACACGAGTTAGAACGTGGACATACAGACGGATAGACAAATCGAGTTCATGAATACTTTTCAACTATGTTGGAAAGTGTTACAAATTACAAATGAAACGTTAAATACGTTTTTCTTGAAACAACATTTCCGTGTCCCATGATTTCCGAAAAAACTGTTGGGTCGATCTGAATGGAAATATTAAACATTGTTATGCATACATGTGGCTATGTTAAGAGCGAGTCTACAATCTGTAATACTTTTCCGATATATTCTATTTTTCTGCCAAAAACTATCAGTTTTTGCTACCCATTTTTTCAGATACACGCCAATTTGACGAAAAATGATAAAATTATTATTTTTGTCGGTTCCAACTATAAGCCTACAGATTTTTAAACCATTCGTAAATTCTATTTCTGATTGATAGATCTGGTGGAAAGAGTGCGGCATTTTAACTGTGTGTTGGGCGCAGGCTCAATTTGCCGCCATTTTGTAGTAACAAAAAATGTTTCTTTTTCTTCCAAAACAACTCAAAAAGATAGTTTGAATTACAACTATTTGTAAACTAAAAACATCTACTCTAGTATATTTTGTTTATATTGAAAAACAATTCCCCAAAAAGGTCTAGATATAAGCAGCAAGTAGGAAAACCCCTTAAAGGAGGCTAGTGTAAGTCAAATATTCTTATACATTTCAAAACAAAGATTTTCTGAACGCTCAATAACGAAACTTCTATGGAGTAAAATATCTTTGAGTGCTACTTATAGATAAATTTTGTGTAACTGTCACCTATATCGATATTCCTATGCATAGATTAATTAGTCTCCCTTCCACAGATTAATTAGTTACTTATCCTCCATGCACTCAACTCAATTTTGCAAAATTGGTGACTTACACCACTTTGTTATTAAATGGCTCAAGTATTGAGGACATATTGATTGAATTTTTTTCTCGTATATACTAGCTGCCGGGCAACCCCATGTGTTGCGTTTGAATCGCACGAGATTTTTCGATTCTTATTTTAAGTATCATATTTGCAATATAGGTTAAAAGATTTGTCAATAAAAATGCATCATACTTCATTTTCCAAAAGCACTTTGTACTAGGAAAATTTGACCTCCAACTTTGAAGTTGGTAGAATAATTTTTTTTTCTCACTAAACTATTCCATTTTAAACACATACTCCATGTTAAATACAAAGACCTATTACATTTATTTTTGTTTATTCTCCTGGATTGAAAAACTACGGTGAAATGATTTCTAGATGATAATTTGTCGGCAGACGATTTTAGTTTACTGGAATAAACTGATTCTTAAAGCTTGAATATGAGGTAATCTGATTTTATTTCTTTTAATTTGCTTGATAATATATAATTTAATCACGATATTATTTTCGCAATCTATTCAAATAAAGATAATTTCTTATTTTAACAAGAAAAGGATGTCAATAAATATATAATAATACATGTAATTTACCTTTTCCCTTTCTTTCCACAAAATGGATCAATTTAATTTCCGCCTTTACAAAACTGTCATTAAAAAATATAAAACAACTCGTAAACTAATTAAAATTTTAAAATTCTGAGAGTTTATATGACATTCTCTGATCTATGAAAATAACTGGCGTTATTTTTATCACGCTGCGTTCTATATTCTAGGAGGAGTAATTATGCAATACAAACAGACAGTCAGTATAATAGATGTAGATGCAGCAATAATAGATGCAGAAATTTAGATATATAACAGATGCAGAAATTTAGATGCATAATAGATGCAGAAGTTTTCAAAATACCTTGTATAAAAATGGCTTTTGTCTTCTTCTTTTGAACCACAAAACTTGAAATTGAAAATAAGTAGTACTTTTGGAATTTCTTTATTTGATTGCATTATATCATAAGCAATAAGTTATGCAATATAAAGTGCGACAATGGCGAAAATATTTTTGTTTGCTCGAAATGTAAATTGATTATTTTGAATTACCTTGTTTAAAAAGTTGCTTTCTTCCATAGGACTATTAAATTTCAAAGATAAAGTGTATAAGAAAATGTGTTCCTTCTATAGTAACTTCTTCCTCTGATAACATTGTACTTTGATTCAATAAGACAAGTGATGTAAAATACGGCAATGATGAAACCTTTTATTCTAAATTTAAATTAATTTTCAATCACAATAGGTCCGCTGTTTATAAGTAAAGAAATGAAAGTAATAATATATTTTAATGTATGATTCCATAGTCTTCTCTGCATAATTTGCATTTTATGATAGTTTACAAAACGTTATGACTACAATACGTCCAATTATTAAGTAGTAAAGTTGAAATGCCATGGTGAGAATCACAATAACTATATGTGAGGTGAGTATGATATAATCTACCAACAGACAAATGGATTTTTATATTTCTCAAGTATATTTTCACTCGTAAATGCGTTTTTAACTGCCTATTCAAGGCATTTATAGACCATAAAATAACGGAAAGATAAAGGATGACTGCTAAAGAACAGGCTGTTAAAAGCCTGCTTCTCCTTGTTAAACTGTGCCCTTTCATTTTACAGCCAGAACAAAATAACTGTCTTTGATGTTGATAGATATATAATGGTATTAGTGGTATTGTTGGGTATTACTTTTTGAAAAATTGTCTTGGTATTTAGAATCAACATAATTTGCATATCTTGTACGTGCAGCGATTCAAAATAGAGACGGTTAAATTGTACTCATCAGATAATTAAATTTTAGTACTGTCTTTTAAATTTCATTGAAAGAGAAACTATTCTCCAAGGGAAATTGCATGATCTTATCGATATGAATGTACATATACATTATCTCTGTATGGATGTCATGAATTTTTATTTGCCTGGTATGAGTTTTTTTGTTGCGTACACCATTCTCTTAACCCCTCCCGACGACCATACTTTACAGAATTTTTAATCTTTTATCATCAGATTTTCAAAATAAAAATTTTGCCTAATTGAATCTCAGAATTACTAATTGGGGCAAAATTTTCAATTAAAAATTGCTGGAATGAATAATCAAGGATTTTGAGTATTTTGTTCGTCACGTATACGCGACGCTCGTCACGAAGAGGTTAATAGATGAATAACCTAAAATAACTTTTAGTTTTGCATTACATTTGTTGTTCGTGTAACTATTTATACGTTATTTTCACTGATACGCATTTTAGCGGCCCGATTGCAACCTTTATCTATACCAATAAAATAAAAATATTTGTCTACGTGTCTGTCTGTGTAAAGGCGATAGCCATGAAAATCTAACGCGTGTAAAGGTCTCAAATTTGAAGATAATACAAGGCAAGCCATAATGCACCTGAGGGTCATATTTTTCATTTCTTGATAATTAGTCGCGATATTAATTTAAAACCATAACAACACGCATCAAAAAACATTCTTTTTTCTCGAAATGGCTCTTAGAGCCGTCCGAATGTTCGGTAGCAGAAAAGGTCCAAAGACCGAAAACTATTTTTTTTTCAGGCGTCTTTCGAAGCCCCATCTGCCAAACCATTCAAAATGCGGAAAAAATAAAAATACACGATTAAATTTTGTACTTTTTAATTTCGAACGGTGCAATTCATCTAAAAAATTACAAATTTTAACAGTCTCAAAGGAAATTTTGAAAAAAGTTTGATTTTACTGAAAAAAGTTTGATTGGCGAGCGTAGCTTGCAGGGGGCAGAGCCCCCTAGTATATATATATTATTGATGGAAAGTTATTTAATTTTGGTTATTTCTTAACTTCTTTTGAAATTTGATAACAAACAGAAAAACTGTTTCTGTTTGTAAAGAATTTAAATAATGGTTTTATTTATGACAAATTATGCAATTGAACAGTGTGGGTTAAGGGCCTCCTCGGCAATTGATGAACAAAATTTAATACAGCATTTATATATGTTTTATGTAAATAAAATTCAAAGTACGCTGGCAGAAACTATTTGTCAAAACCAAACTCCATCGTCCACTAGACCTTGTCGACCTGTTAGATTCGAATTTGGAATCGAAAAGGTTTCAAAACAGTAACAGGCCGACTAGAAAAAGAAATAAAAAATCTAAAGCCTACAGCACATACAAATATAGCCATTGATCAGAAGATGCATTTAACCATGATTGATTAAAAAGTTATTACTGCAATTTCAGATGCATCATCATGTTCAATATGCTATGTTTCTGGTACAAAACCTTCGCAAAATAGATAACATTTATAAAATTGTTAAAAATAGTGTAGCTTTCAACTGGAAACAGCTAAACATTGTTTCTCAAAATACGGGGAATATTATATCCAGCTTCGAACATAAATTACTGATTCGTGGAAAAGATATAATTATAAATTTTGCTGTTCCAATTAAACATTTATCAGAAGCAGCTAGCGAAGCTCGAAATAAAGAGATTCAAAAGTACCGGGATTCCCATACGAGAAAAAAGAGTCGAAAGGCATGTAATGAAAACTTGTTGCACCATTTGCTAATAACAGCTGACTCTTTGATTTCCAGTATTACTCACACAGACATACAATAAAAAAAAAAAAAATAAATAAATAAATAAAAAGTTCTAAGGAACAGAAATTTTTTATAAGCATTAGAATTTTTACTTTAAAGTGTACAAAATTTTATTACTGAAATATCAGAGCAGCTGTTTATTAAAGTATATTTAACATTCTAAGAGTCTTTGCGCTTTTCTGCATTTTCGTATTACCGTTTGTAAAACCCAATATATATTAAATTTAATTTCGATATTCTATGTTAAACTACCTTTTCATGTTCCTTTATATCCTATAAACTTCTTACAACATAACATTCTTTAAAAAATATTTTTGTCTACAGCCAATTTAACGTGTTTTGAGGGATCGGTGACAGCCACTTAGGGGGTTTAAAATCCATTTATTTAAAAAATGCGCAGATTTGCGCAAAAAATCCTTTACATGACATGAAAGTACAGACTTTAATGAGTACTAACATGTGTTTGAAATTTCAAACAACTTTAAACAATTTTAGTTATATCATTTTCAATTTTATGAAGCCGTTAATTCTGTGTGTGTGGTTCATAAAAATAAACATGTATTTGTATTTTGTAGATATTGTTTTAAAATATTTCGTTACAAAATATTAATTATTTAATGTTTTTTGTCCTATGTTCGCATTTTCTTAAGGATTGAGCCACTGTTGACGGTGAAAATCGTTTTCAATAATACGAATATTAACCCTTCAAAAAAATTCACGACACTAAATCCCTTTGAGTCTTCCAAAGAAACTTTTTTACGCTAAAAATAACTAAATGTCAGTATTTTAATACAATCTTTTTAGACGTTTTCGCGTTTTAGAAAATTTCGCACATATAACATGAATATGCAGGTGATTTTTGCTCAATTTACAATTAAATACAGATATTTTTCATGAAAATTATACGTAGGCTTCCGAAACATTACATTATATAACTCACAAAAAATTGAAAGAGTTTGGGCGATAAGAACGATTTTGTTGTTAATATTAAACGACCCGAAATGAGAAAAAAAAAAAAGAGAGAAGTGAGACGAAAATAGAGCCTTTTTACAACTAAATATCAATGTTTTTTCACAGACTTTTTACACAAGCTTCAAAATCCCAATATTTATAACTAACTATTTCAAAGAACAATACGAACTACTTTTTTTTAAAACTATTAACTGATCTGATGTGAAAAAAAGTCTTAACTTTAAAAGCCTTTAACTCTAACTTTCAATATTTTTTCAAGAATTTTTTATAAAGGCTCCGAAACCATTACAATTAAGACTTATAATAATTTCAAAGAGTTTGGATAATAAGAATTTTCTTTTTTTTTTATGTTAAATGACTAGATGTGGAAAAAAACACGCATACTTAAAAATTCTGTATCTGCTATTTTTTGCTGAAATACGGAAAATATATAACATCCACTTAAACAGCGTACATTTTACTTTAAAGCGACGCATTCGATTTTAAAATAATAAAAATTGTGGGGACACCGATGCGAGGTTCGTTTGGAAAGATTTTCGTTTAAAAGTATAAGTTCTTACAAAATCGGGTTACAGAGTATAAGGTCATACAAATTTGAGGTTTATTAAAGGTTATTATCACGGGCCGGCGCAACGCCGCGCAGGCGGGTCAGACAGTAAAAAAAAAGTACGTTACCTCTTCTTTTCAATAAGTTTAAATTGGAAATAGAGATTTAAAATTCAAATACTGATTGCCATATTAAAGCTTTAAGGTAACAGTACGCATAAATCATTAATAGCGGCCCAGTTAAAATTAGGGGCCACGTTATAATGATTGCCGTAATATCGGTTTCTGTTGTGAAGCACGCATGAATCCTGTTACAGTGATCGTCATAATAACGATTTATAAGGATGAAGGAGGTGAAGGTCGTGTGTACGTTACCGAAGGCATTGAGGTCCCTGTCTCTAGATTCCTTTACAAAACCCTCCCGTGTAGGTGAATGGAGCGGAGTTAGTTGATACATTGTTTTATGTTACGTGATGACACAACTTTAGAAATTGATACCTAAATTTACAAAACAAAACAATGTTTTTTATTGACATTAATTTACAGGGAAATGACACAAATTACTGGCTTTTAAATATGTATAAACTAGCAGTTAAAAAAATTGCATTATGTATTAATTGTTTATTACATGACAAAATCTAATATATATATATATATATATATAACCATTAATTAAACATTACCGACCATCATCAAAAACTGCAATATTGTGAATGATTGACTACACGCCATAAACCAACAATATAGAACTGTATGTGTAAAATAAAGTACCGTATACCTAATTACAAGAATTAACATGGAAGAAAAAAAGAAGAATATAGATTCCGAAAAAAAATGAAAAACTTATATATTGAATTACGTTTTCAAGAGTACATATATATATATATATATATATTAACTTACTGCGCAATTCACTAAAATAGACAGATAAAAAAGTCCTTCCGGCCAGTGCCAGGAGGAAGAGGTAGCTTTCATATTCCTTATTTTTAAAAAGCCAGCTTATATTATTCAAACATACGAAGCTCAATTTAGTGGAAACCGATTATAGGATTCAATTCTAATTTTTATCAATACTAAATCATTATGAATGAGAATTTCTCGAAATTGGTCAGCTTTATCCAAGCTGCTTTTATTTAAAGTAACTTATAATTGGTTGCCAAATTCGGCGATATCTTGCAGTGCCTGCCATTTTCAGCCAACATGGTGGATGAGGCTAACCAGTGAACTTGGTCGAGACCTTAGTAATTCCTGTGCACATGAGAACTCACATCGGAATCGGTTGATATATACGAGTCCTGTCGCAGGCAAAAAATCAGATTTTTCAAAATGTCACCCACATTAGAAATTGAAACTGCTATATCTGAGCTATTTTTTAAGATAAAGACAAACAAAAGATGCTCCTGAATCCTTATATCAAGGTCAAATACTTAAGAAAGAAACCTTTTCAATTTCCAATTTTATCTCCTCTTTTTGCATATAATTTTCTTTTAATTTAATGGATGCCATTTTGAAACAAGATGCCGTATGAAATTGGCCAACGAACCTGGTCGAGACGAGACATTGTTATATACTATCCACATGCCTTCTTACATCCAAATAGGTTAATAAATACGCGTGTTATCGCGTGACAAATATCAAATCGTTTCGAACTGTCAGCCATGCTAGAAATTGAAAGTGCTATAATTCAACCATTTTTTAAGATATAGACGAAACAAATACTGTTTGTATCAAGGTCAAACACATAAAAAAAAATCTTTTTCGTTTTCCAATTTTTTGATACCTCATTTTAATTTTTAATTTTTTTTAAATGGCAGTCCTTTTGAAACAAGGTGGCGAATGAAGCTGGCCAAAGAACTCAGTCGAGACATTCATATGTACTATGTACACAACAAGTTACATCCAAATCGGTTCCGAAATGCGCCTGTTATCGAGTGACAAAAATCAGATCGTTTCAAAATGTCAGCCACAATAGAAATTCAAAATGCTATAACTCAGCCATTTTTTAGATATAAACGAAACAAAAACTGTTCCGGAATCTTTGTATTAAGGTCAAACACATTAGAAAAATTATTTTTCATTTTCTAATTTTTTGGTACCTGATTTTGAATTTTAAATTTTTAAATTTTCTTTTAAATGGCCGCCATTTTGAAACAAAATGGCGGATGAATCTGGCCAACGAACTCGGTCGAGACATCGGTATGTACTATGTACATACCAAGGTACATCCTAATCCGTTCATAAATACCAGAGTTACAGTGTGACAAAGATCATATGTATATATATATATGAATATATATAAGATACCAAAAGGAAAAAATACTTCAAAATGAATTGTTGACATTCAAAATGAAAAGATATATTTAAAAACATCATAAAAAGCTTACATTCATAATTACTTGCGCAAATGCATCATAATAATTTGATATCAACTTATCAATATTTAAAAAAATCTTCATTGTGTATATAATATAACGACATATGACTTCAAAGATCTTTTTAATAATGTAGACCTATTAGATTTACATAAAATTATAAATGCATTATTTAAGAAGTATTATAAAAAACTGGAATTACCATCTAATATAGATATTGCATATTTTAAATCTTTAACAAACTTCATTATCTATAATTATTATATATTGCAAGATAACACTTTATATTTACAGCATGTCGGTATACCACAAGGCGGTTGTACATCCAGTTTACTATCAGACTTATATCATTATGAACGTACTTTTACTAATAATAATCTACATTTATATCGTTATATTGATGACATAATTTTAATTGAAACTGATCAATCTGTAATTACTCAATTTCCAGTAGATTATCCCACTAATTTGGAATTAACGGAAAACCTTTTATCTAACAATACTATTAACTTCTTAGATCTTAAAATTATAATAAAAGACAACAAAACAATCACAGATTTATATGACAAACATAAAGAATTTAAATTCAAAGTTAATACATTTACAAATTTTAAATCTTGTCTACATCATTCTGTATTTCGAAATATAATACTTAATCATTTATATAGAATAAAATGTTTATGTTCTTCTCCTCTAATTAACAATAATATTAAAAAACTAATTTATGATGCATTAAATCATGGTTTTCCAAAAAAATTCATATATTCATTAATATACAATTAGTACTTTACTTACATGATCTTTTAAAACAAATTAACACATGCGTAAACAAAATTACAAAAAAAATATATAAAATAAAAAAAATATCTATAAAAAATTAAAAATTGTAAAATAATATAAAAAAATATTATAGGTTGGATAGGTGGGTAGATGTTAGAGTACGGAGGAGGGTGGTGTTGTCTGGATAATACGCAATGGTTAATTTAAAAAAAATGGGGCTTTTGTATGTACTATATTTTTTATACGTATTTTATAATGATGTTGATTTGATATTTTATATGTAATTGGTGACTTTCATTAATATTATATTTAGCTTAATTAAAGTTTTATCTTATTTACAATCATTTGTTATTAAATTTTAATTTACTAAGGACGATATCATATTAATTACTAATAGTATGCCATTTTTATAGTGATTAATATACATATAAGTATATTTAATCTAAATAAAGTTATACTGTATGTATTAAAATTGGGTAATTATTTTTATTATTATTCCTCTATTCTTTTTAATATTGATCTATTTTCACTTTGTGTTATAAAATTTATTATCGGTTTTATGTGTTTGAATGTCCCACATTCATACTTTTAGGATTTTTATGGCTGTATGAAAATAATCCACACACTATATTTGAGTGTTTTAGGTAATGGGAATTAAAGTATCTGATAATCTTCTATATACTTCCATATGTTTTTTATTTCCTGTTCATTTTATAATTATCTTATATATAATAGTTATTATTAACGATTTTTATATTATTTTTAATATATATTTATATTAATTATTATTGAATTTATTTCGTTTTATAGCATATAGCTATATGCTATATATTATCAATGTTATAGAATTATTTAAATTCTTAGTGTAGTTTAAATGAGTAAGATAATAGAATATTTTGTATGCTTTTTTTTTTAACTTTTATTAACAATAGTTTTTTAAAATATATATAGTGTGGTTTATATTAGGTTTATAATTATCTATATATAAGGATTTGTTTGGTTTTGCTGTTAATAAAATTTTTTACATTCTAAGGCTTTCAATTGTTCATCTTGTGACATTTGAATAATAAAAATACTACTAGATGGCAGCAACAAAATTTGTCTTTTGACGGTAAGTTATAAATTTTGTCTTTTGCAGCTCCTTTTCAGTTATAATTTCCTACACCAGGTGGGATTTTTTAGCTAAATTTTGACGATATTGTTGTTCATGGTATTTCAAAATGTATTAACTGCATCCTTTGGTATCAATTACTGTGATTTCTTAACTGTTTTATTCACCTTAATCTTTACGATATTTTGGTAGCCATGTGCGCGTGGATATATTGAAAAATACTGAAATATTAATCGGTATGTTGTGTATTATTTCTATTTTATATCCTATAAATATTTAAACAGGTTTTATTGATTTTTCCATATCATATTATTTGTTTCTATTCTGTTTTCATTTTTAATCTATTCACTTGGTTATAATGGTTGTTCGGGCACAGAGAAAAATAATTTTTAGCTTTAGCTTATTTCTCTCACAGAAAACAACCATATTGCTTATATCATTGAGTTCTGTGCCCTTGAAAACGTAATTCAATATATAAGCTTTTCCCTTATTTGTCGGTGTCCTCTTTCTTATTTTTTCTTCCATAATAATTCTTATAATAAATTATTTGGCACTTTTTTTATACTTACAGCTTTAATTCATAATATTACGGTTTTTGATGGTGGTAGGTTATGTTTAATTAATGGTTATATATATATATATATATATATATATATATAGTATATATAGCCATAATATAATTACAAATCATCATCTTTTCCAATTACAATAATCAATTCAATAAATTAATAAATTTAGCAGCAAATTATAACTGTAACATTATACAAAATACAGATGGAACCCTATACAAGTAATACTAATTAAGCAAAATCCACCAATTGACTAGCACATTGTATACGATTATATATATATGTATATATATATATACATATATATCAACATTTGAACGGAGGGTGGTTTCGGGGCCTGGGGGTCATGATCGGTGAAAATATACCAAAATTTTTTGAAATCGCTTTCCTTCGAACGGCTGCAATATGTAGCTTTTTGTAATGAAAGCTAATAAGAAAATATATACAGTGAAACTTATTTTAAAGGCCACCTCTATTAATATCCAATATTTTTAGGAATGAAAACTTTTCTCATAGACATACTGTTAAATGTACTCGTATTAGAGGCCGCACCTACCCCTCATAAAGGACATTTTTTTTTCACATGTCCCTTAAATCTTAAACAGGTGTATTGAATTCCTGAACCAAAAGATAAGAGTTCAGAAAACAACTGCAGTTGCAACAAAGAAGGCAAGGGGAGGTGGGGAGGTTTGGTAACACAATGAAGGACCACAAACTTTTCCACAAGTGAGACAAACAGGTGTTACTCACACTTTATTTGATCTTTCAACCTGTAGTGGTTGGATTGGAGGGGAAACTTCACCCTTTGTTGTGTGCACACAAAGGATAACAGGTTATCTAGAAAAACTGATTTACTAAAACTGCGAATGCATATTGAAACACAATTTTTACACTTGTCAGGAAACACTAATAGAAATAAATAAACTAATATCTCATTCAAAGACATTAATAAATGATGCAAATTTAATTACTTTGTTCCATAAAGTAAAATAATCATTAGAAACTAAAATTGTCTGCGAAAAAATTATGAAAAGTAAACAAACTCAACAGAAATTTTTTTCAATCATGTATAGAGTTTTAAAATGTTAATAAACAGTTTTTTCGCCTATATATGTTATGATTTCCTTATTTTAGTTGTTGTTTTTTGTTACCCCTATTCAAGAACCACCCCTCATAAGGGCCAGTTTTCAATGGAACGGCAGGTGGCCCTTACAGAGAAGTTTCACTGTATTTTGATCTCGGTGTCGATTTTGATTTATGTTATTCTTTCACTTGAAGAATGACAAGACAATCAAATATACTTAGTATCTCAGAAGACATTAAAAGAGATGTATTTGAAGCATGTTTCATATATATTGCAGCATATTTAGTATGACAAGACAAGCGGTTCATACCTGTCAGTGAGCGGTCAAATGGGTCAAGGTACAAAGAAAGCACTGTCTGAAGTTGATAATAAAATAAAACAGAAATTCTACATTTTAAATGTTTATTATTATGTATAATTTTTTTATTATTTTGAAAAGAAAAATGTTACAAGTATCACCGCACAAAAAAATAAATAAATAAATAAATAAATAAATAAATAAAATAAAATAAAATAAAAAAAATTGGACATTTTATAGAACTGGGATAAGAGTAAAAACCTGTTTATGTGCAAAAAATGCACTGTTTTTTAAGGAATTTTTCGTTTTGTTTTCCCCTTTCGAATAATGTTTTTTATATCTGAGATCTTTTTTAGTAACAAATTATACTGAACGACCTTTTTTTCCCGAAAGATAAGATAGATGAATTTTAAAATAAGGTAAATGTCTTTTAAATTTGAAAGAGTCGTAACTTCGCTGAATTAAATAATTTTCTTTACTTTATAGTGTATTGAATAAAATAAATTGTAACGTCGGAGTTTGAATTTAAAAAGATTAAACAACTTTTTTTAATTTTGTATAACATTTTATTATTTAACAGTAATACCTTTAACAAACTATTTAAAGTGTTTTCGGTTAAAATTACTTTACTTATTGTTTAAAAAAAAAAAAAAAAAAAAAAAAAAAAAACATGTAACATCTCGTTTGAGGGAATAATTTATTTTGGCAAAAATGTATTCTATGAACGGGCTCGACCATATCTTTTTTTCCACAAGAATGTTACACTAAAAATTTTACTTATATACAGATTCAAAACATAGCCATTATTAGATTATCATGGCTTATATTGTTCCGTCTATTGATTTAAAGTTTCATCTGTACAGTGATAAATATTACTTATCGTTAATAAGAGTGCCATCGGACGATTATTTATTGTTAAAAAGTTTTATAAAATATTATATAAACCTTTTATATAATAATATTAATAAAATGTTTATATTAATATAATATCCCCGTTTTAAAGAATTATTTGCAGTGACAAAATTGTACTCTTACAAACTGGCTTTGCTGTATATTTCCTCTCAATAATGTTATACATTTCCTTAAAAACTTTACTTGGGGGGTACAAGGGGGTTACAAGGGGCTCTGCCCCTTGTGAGCTACGCTCGCCCCGTTCTGACTTTGCAGCGTCTAAAAACATAGTAATATGCTCTGTTTAAAAAAAATATTGCCAAGTTACGGAAGATTGAATAATAATATCACGATCACGACTCGCTTCTGTAATTGGATTGCCATGCATTTCCGTTAATTCCTGCTTTTAACGCGTGATCATTTAATTATCATTTTAAAGTTTCATTTCTATTTTTTAAAGTCACGTATAAATATATTTTTATCTGAAAGGAAATATTAATTTTTTGGCTGTTTTGCAAATTGGCATTCATGTAAAAAAATGACTTTTTCTAAATATGAAAAAAAACTTCTTGAAATGATGAAAATTTAAATGAAAAAATTGAAAAAAAAAACTCAAAAAATTAGTCAAATTAAAAAAAAACCTCAGTCTGTTCACCGCTAGCTTGAGAGGTATATCCTTAGAAAAAAAATTACCAAATTTCTATCTATAGTTTTTGTTCCTATAAAACTTTTTTAATTGGGCGATTTTTACAGATTTCAAAATTAAATACCTCTCAAAATAATTCTTTGATTTAAAAACTGTCAGCTCCAGCGTATTTATCAAATATTTCTGTATAATACTATCGATTTTTTTTTTCAGTAGTTTTCTTAATATTAGCAAAGTAAGACCTCGGACCACAAAAATATCATTTACAGCGGCGCCGGTGACAGCGTTAGTTATCGTTTTTTAGAATATAGAGATAGAGATACACGCTCAGTACATCCGTTTATTGAATTATAATGGCTTACATTGTTTTAAAAAAAAATTGCTTATGAACAATATATATATATTATAATAGCAAAAACATGTCCGTGTGTAATGCTGACGTCATATTAACAATGCAACCTGTAAAATAAATTTCGGTTAATTGCAAATTTATTAACTTCTAAGCATCGAAAAGTTTTAATTTTTACGTAGTCTTAAAATAATACTAGCTGGCTTCGCCCGCTAGCGGGCCTTTCTTTTTAAACGAATCTCTAATTTATACGTAAATCTCCGACCGACTGAACCTCGAACTGGGTCCCCGCTGCCTACGGCGCCGTATAGCAGGGGAGGGGCGGGGTTGCTTTGTAATGTACGAGCCAAAAGTTTTAAAACTATATATCACATGAAAAAATATATTTCCGGCACCCCTCAAAGGGAGGGGGGAAGCCCTCTAATTTTCTGGTGTCAAAATAGACCCCCAACAATCGAATCCCCGTGTGGAGACTTACCGCCAGTTAAGCCTTCAAACTAGGTTGAATCTCGCTGTAACTTAATTAGGAGTAGAGTTAGGAAGTCGTTAGGAGCTGAGTTAGGGGATCGTTAGGAGCTGAGTTAGGAGTCGGATTTGTCCCCCGGAATACGCAAATTGGGAGGAGAGGCAAGAAAGGTTCATAATATGAAAGAGTGTTGCGAGGGCTTTCTGACGATATATCACATGAGAGGTTTGAAAAAAGTTTGAAAATTGCCCCCTCCCCGTGGGTCCACAATCACGCCCCTGCAATAGACCCGAAATCCACCCCCCCCCCCTTTGACATTTTTATATTTGATAAATAATGTTTAACTGATGCAAAAAACCGCATCTGAAACTATATTTTTTGTATAAAATACTACGGCTTAAAAAAAATTCTTCCCTGCCCCTCCCCCTACCTCGAAATCCAACTCACCCCGCTTATTTAAAATGTTTAAGTGTTTTTATAAAATATCTGAAATTTTATAATCGATCGGTTCGTTAGTTTTACCGGTTTTCACGAATTCGCGATCGGGATTCGAAAAGCAAAAAGAAATTTGCGCGCCTGTCTGACAAGTTTCTAAAGACAGTAACAGCACTGGAATCTTAGAGTTTTTTGATAAGAGGATAATTTTTTTACACAATTAGGTGTTTCGAGGAAAATTTGTGCAAACGCTTACAAAGATGGGAAAAAGTCTAGTTGTTAACTCGTTCAACGGGAGATGCTTTGTTAGAATAACAGGAGTCGCGCTGGAAATAAATAAAGCATGGCACTTTAATAAACGTTTTATATTAAAATAACCCCTCTTTAACTCTTTATGTACTGAATTATGAATTCATGAAAATTTTATCTTCTAAAGCAATTTTCGTGAATTTTTTAAACTACATTAGAAGATTTACATAATCATTTAATAAATTTTAGAATGATTTTAGAAGAACTGAAGGATTTAGAAGCATTAATTAAATTTGAATTTATACGGATTTTGTGCAATATTTATAACCCCCACTCGAATCTTTTATTTTAAATATTTTTCTTGCTGTTTTGTAGAATTAGGAAATGTACAAATATAATGTTCTTGCAATAGAAATATAGAAATATTTCCAAATTGAAAAATCCCCCCCCCCCCCCAAATGCCAAGAAAGCTGAAAAGATGCAAAGGCAAAAGAAATCATCCTTTTAAAAATATTTTTGTTTTATGTTACCAATAATGCTTTTAGAACAAGATAAAGTAATGCATCTATAACTCATTCTGACTGTATTACTACTACTAATCGATGTATTAAGTGACTTTTATAACAAGTTATTTTAATGGTACTTATAAGTATAAGTACCGTCAGTACATAAAGGGTTAAAGAATTATTTGCTTTGGCAAAATTGTACCCTTATAAATGGGCTAGGCTATATATTTCCTTTGAAGTACACATATTCCTAAATTTTCTGTAGAAGTTGCAGTTAAACTAATTCAACAACTTTTATTGAATTATGATGACTTATACAGTTTCATCTAATCATTGAAAATTGCAGCGCGGTTCAATCTCTTTAATAAACGTCATACAATATCATGATTCTGATCTATAATTTGCAGTCTCTAAAAGACTACTTAAATATCACGAGAAAAAAATCGTATAAAAATCATTAATTGTCATATATCTTTCCAGTTCCCCCTCCTATTTTAATTAACTGCAAGGTTGTATCAGCTGTTGCGTTTAACCCTTTCGTCACTTTTGACAAGCCCCTGATTGATTTCAGACAAAATTTTATGATTACTCAACTCTACTCAATCCTCTTAGGAATCAGGCCAGCCAAGAAGACGAAGAAACCTGAAAAGAATCAATGAAAAAAAGAAGAAAAAGCCGAAAGCGATGAGAACCTTTTAGTGGGAAAACATCAGTTTAAAAAAAAATTGCCGCCGAGTTAAAACGTTACGCAAAGAGACCAACTAGGTCATCTTCATTATCATAAAGTGTATCATTACTAGAACACATTTGCCAAGATTATTGCAAGTAAAAGTTACCTAGAACTTGATGTTCTCTTTGCTAACAGAGGGTCTTCCTTTGTTTTAAAACATCATTTGGCAATAGGGTATTGTTTCGATTTGTAGTTATTATTTAGCGTTTATTATTGTTGGATTTTTATAAAGTGAGGGGGGGGGGGGTTGTCCTGTGAGATAGCTACAGGTGGGAAACATTTCATTGTTATCACAGATATTGTTAAGTACTGCTGTATAGATTATATAAGTGTGATGGTAATCTTTGATGATAAAAACAAATTGGACATAGATGAATCTTGTTTAATCCTTACGACATTTTGCCTAATTTAATATAAAGTATGTCATGATTAATTAATTTAGTCGGGATTTGTTTTTGTGCTTAAAGAATGGTCATGAAGATTAAACGTCAGCGCTTGTGTAGCCTTATGTTCTTTGTTAGACAATATTATTATTCAATGAATATTTAAATCGATTTCAATTAACATGTTTATATGTGGGAAATAAAGTAACATTTGCTTTTTTTATAAACCTCGAACAAAATGGGAAAATTTGGAGAAAGCAAGCCTACATAAATCTTATTTCTGAAATAAAAATTTAGACTCGAAGTATTTGTATTTCGTTGGTGTTTTGAAAATTTTAGAGAAGATTATGTCTTTTTGCACATTGCAATGATACAGAAACGACAAAATTGGGTAACTTTGTAAATTTAAAAGAAAAAGTTGATAAATTCCCGAATAACGTAAATGTACTTTTTAAGCCAATTTTTAATTCCAAAGAAAAATTTAAATAATTACGAATAGTTTTGCAAATTAAAAAAAAGTCCAAACGTTCCCGAATAAGGAAAATTAAATTTTTACCCGAGGAATCTGCACTTCGGTTCAAGACCCGCGCTCTCCGCACTAGTGTGATTTGTGACTCCGTAACTTTAACTGCTTTGTTGACAATGTAATTATAATGAAATATAATACATGATTCCTAACCGAAATTTAATAAGGAATCTAACTGGGATATTTATTTTTATAAAAAAATTCCTTTTGTTGTTGAAAAATGCGAATTAATGAAAACATGTTTTCAAAAAACGTCGACATTTGAAATTTTGGTCGGTACCAATTATCACTAGAATGAAGTTCACGGGTTAAGTCATTTTTTAAGCCTAAAAAGTTAAGTAATTATGGGCAGCTTTCTTAATAATTAAAAAAAAAACTTGATAAGTTCCCGAATAAGGAAAATTCATTTTAAAAAAGCAGTTTTTAATTCAGAAAGTTTAAATAATTATTTTTTTAACTTCTAAATTATTCCGTATAAAATTTTAATGTTTCTTTATCAAAAAAAATGCAACTCTTTTTTTTTTTTTGGGGGGGGGGGGATACATATTTAAAATATATTCAACAAAGTTAATTATTGTGGAAAATTCTTTAATTCACTTATTTAGAAAATGTATAATACATTTAAAAATCCGATTTCAGCAATTACCATCCATAGTAAGAATGGTGCTCGAATTCCTTTTGTGCAGCTCTGTATGAGATCCACGGATTTGTGAATATACTACACAGTAAGCTAAAATGTAATTCATTTAGAAAAAGTAGAAAATAGTTGTGAATTTACCTTCAGCAATTTCCGTCTATATACAGAAATGTCTTACTTGATTTTTTTAAACGGCCTGTGTGATCTACAGATTTTTAAACACCCCACATAGTAAGGTAAATTTTTAATGAGGTAAAAAACGAATAACACAACTAAAAATACACTTTCACCAATTACCATCAATAGACAGCGTTATATCGAATCCTTTGCATGGCCCTGTATATGAATTTATTTATAAACTACAAACATATTTTAGTGTACAACTATAATTCAGTTGAAAAATTCATTGTAGAATTAAAAACCACATTATTAATCAATTTATCTCCGTAGACTGCAATGCTTTCGAATTACTTTGTGTAGCCCTGCATTTGGTCTATAAAATTTATACATACCACGATAGTATGCAAAAATTTAGTTAAAATTAAAAATGTAAACCGAAGTTGAAAACGCACTACCAATAATTATCGCTCATGGACAGTTGTAACTAAATCCTTTTGTGTGTCCCTGTAAATGAACGATAAACGCTACGCACTCTATTATTCTACAATATGCATATTGTGCTGCACCTCAACAATGTAAATAAATTTCATAATTTCAGATAGTGTGGCACCATTAAACTACGCTGCATATGATTTTCCCCCTTAGACCATTATGTTATTATATCCTTTTATATGATCCTGTAAATGACTGATATGCACTCCGAATTCCACAGAAACCATATTATACTATACCTCATAAGTTCATATTAATTTCATTATGTTTGAAATGGTGTAACATAATTAAAATACACTTCAAACGCTTTTTCCTGGAAGCTTTTGGGAAAGCAATAGCACATCTGCGAAACCCAGAGTTATGACCGAGAATTGGCGCTCTTATGAGTGTCCGGTTCACTGGAAACCCCTGGGAAACTCCGGGGTGTCATACTAGAATCACGCGGCTTAATCCTCGAGTCTTTGGGTTTTGCTGTCATACGGACCATGTCGTTCAATGGTGTGTTTATGATGAAGGGAGAGTGACGCGCGCTAGGCGGGGCTCTTCCTCGACCGGAAGCACCTGTCATGGCGGCTCCACACTGGCTCATGTTAGTCCCGTTTGACGCGCAGTCCATAAGGACTCCTCGGAGCTTAGAATGGCGAGATGACTTACCATAAGGTATGTTCGTTTATACCATAATGTAACGCATTCTTTTGAGTGTCCTGTAAACGAATTATAAATGATGCATACTTCGTTTACAATAGCGAACATTGTAAATCTAAAAAAAACATGTCAATTACGTAGAAATCAAAGTATACATACTAGAGTTAGAGCACCGATAGGAGGCCAGAAAAAAAGTCATAAACACTTTTCAACTATGTTGGAATTGAAATTGTGTGATTTCTAGAAATTATAAAAATTGCAGTAAAAACAAAAAATTTTGGTCATATGTTGCCCTCATACATTTGACATCAGCGTTGCTCTCGGAAATGTTTTTCCTTTAAAGTATAAATTCGTTGAATTGAATCTTTGTAATCTTAGCTGCATTGTGAATTATTTTGCGGCACTTTAGAAACTACTGACACAATGACACTTGTTGTTCGCAAATGTAATAAATACTATTTTAATTTTAACGATGCAATTTTCTTTATATATAAGAAAAAACCTTTCTTTTTGCGAATTTCTGTAAAAACCGGATCATGCAATTGTCGATACTTTTATTTATGTCTTTTGAAACTACAATAACTATGTCTTTTGAAATTTTTGGATCATTCGATATTTAGAGTCCTGCATCTGGTCATGTAACTCTATCTCATATCTGAACCCGACCCGACCCGAAGTGAGGGTTTGGTCGTTTTCGGGTTTTGTTTGTACTCTTTCGGTCAGACTCTGATGAACCATCGAGATGAGTTAATTATCTCAAGTTAATGGGGTCGACCCTATTTTTCAACAGAAAGTCCTTGATATTTTTCAAATGAAAATAACTATAAATTTGAATATTAATGAATGTATATGTGTTCATTTTTATATAAATAAGATAATTTTAGAGATATAATTACAGACATTTTTCCATAATTGTATTAAAATATGGATTCATTTCTTTCATTTCGGGCTCCATTCGGGTTCGGGTCTAAATATTTCGAGTTCATGTCGAGTTCGGGATCTAGTGCATCTGGTTTCGGATAGGGTTTCGGATGGACAATTTTTTTTTTTTTTTTTTTTTTTTTTTTTTTGGTAGGTTTGGTTTGGGTTTCTGATTGATTTAACCCTTAAATGTCTGATTTTTCAAAAAACATTGTAATAATGTTTTTCGGCTTTCATTTTTTAAATAAATCATGGGAAAAATACTTTAAAAAATCATATTTTGTTTTAAGTATGGTTTACGACTAAAAAACAGTTTGTTACTAATCGGCAATACTGGTCTTTAATTGAAAAAATAATTTTCCTTGATAAAATTCTATAATATTAAACACACAAGAATTTTAGGAACTATAATAAGAAATAAATTTTACTTGCTCACTGTAGAACAAAATAGGGTATTTCGCAAGCTTACAAACAAAACAAAAAGAACAAGTAGCAACAATTGAAAAAATAAATCTATCTTTATTCTTAAACAGCACAAGCGTTGCCATCTACATGTTGAAAATCGATTTAATAATATTTCCAGAATGTATTTTATTAGCAACATTAGACATTATAGCTTCAATATTATTCTAACAGTATTTTAGAGCCCAAATTGGGTATGTTGCCGAAAAGCAACACCAGGCATTTAAGGGTTAAGCATAAATTTTAAGTTGGTGTCGGATTATAACTGACCCGCGCAGGACATTATAATTAGTAGAGGTAGCGTTTAATATCCTTGAGCATGCAGGCAAACCCTTTATTAATTCAACCAAGGCGATAAACCAAATAGATTTAATAATATGTTATAAAACATTCGGAAAACAAAAGAATACTAATTCCTTGAATATTCAGATGAAAATGACTTTGAACTCCCCGCTATCCATTAAGTAATTTCACCCACAATATTTATCGCTGCAATCTAACTTTCCTGTAAAGTTTTCCACAATGCTATAAACAATGTCCTCCGCACCCACGTATTGTATTTATTCACATTAAATGTCAAGAGATTTTTTAAGGATACATTTTTTTTCCGGAAACTTTTTTTTTTCTGTGTTATTACTCAGGAATAACCGTTGCTACATAAAAAAAATAAAAGGAAACTTATTGACGTTATTCTTCAAACTATGAAGGACCCTTGAAAACCGTTCATTAGCTGTATTTTGGAGAATGAAAAAAAAGTGCTGTTATAATTTGAAGGTCAGCTATAACTTGAAGGTCAAACATGATTTTATAATTATGTATTGAAACGTATCTTCTAACACACGATTGATTTTACGCAAGGGTAGCATGTACAACAGGACACATCTGTAATAAAAACTACCTGGGATATAAGTCTAGAAAATAATAGACAAGAATATTTTCTCCTTTAACCCTTTACTTCTCACATCGAATCTATCACAACAATTTTCCTTTTCTTTTGATTAGCTCCCGGTACGCTATTTCTTTCTCTCAGCTATTAAAGTCTCGTCTCCAAAAAATAACGTCCCGTTGTATAAGCCAGCCATAAAACAAAGTAGAAGTATCATTGTACTCTTAAATGCTCTACTGCAATTTGTTTAACTTCTAAACATCGCACATTTTCATTTTTTATACTTTCGCATTGGGAAAAAAAGTACTTTTTAATGCAATTTGTTTGAAAACTGCATCTCAATTTATTTTTAAAATATTAATTTTTGTAGTTTTTAGCGCCATTTGTTTAATTTTGGCGGCTTAAGTTGTTGTCGAGTTTCTTGAGTAACGACATCTGTTTTTTTGGATTTGTGTATTATTCAGCGACAGTGGCGTCATATGAATATATTACAATATAGATGTTGTTTAAGACTGGATCGTAAATGAGGAATTCTTCAGAGGATTCGAATGACGTCATTTTATGTAAAATAAAAGCGTGTGTTTAAGTCTTAAAACTGAAATATGTTTTGTATTATCTATATTTATATACATATTTTTTTTTTCATCGGGGGCAACACTGAATTCTGAAAAAGCAGAATTCCCATTTTCTAATTTTTTTAGTTATTTAGCCTCTCAATAGGGTTGTCATTTTATATGTAAACAAGAAGGAAAATCCTGCATCAAGCTTAAATCATGAAACACCTTCAAACACATTCAGAATACTGTAACATAACTATAATAATAAGGTTAAAGATGATGACTAAGTAAACAAAAATGAAATTAAATCACGCTCTCATGGAGAACCAGTCGTTAAGGCTCCTGTCCCTGCCGGCGAAGACACTCACGAGCTAATGCTAATCCTAAGGGGAGGAATTTTTCTAATATCTCGTTTGCGTTTCGACATTTTTAATTTTTTTTTTCTTTTTTGCATTGGATAGCTGAGATCCGTCTCTACATCGCACCTTTTTTACTTTTTCGATTTTGGTCGCAGATATTTTTTTATACAGTTACTTTCACTTTCAAAATCGGTTTTAAGAACAAAAGTGTCATTCTAAAAAACATCTGCAACCAAAACCGAAAAAGTAGAAAAGGTGCGATGTAGAGACGGACCTCGGGTATCCAATGCAAAAAAAAATTATTTAAAAATGTGGAAATGCAAACGAGATATTAGAAAAAATCCTTCCCCATAGGATTAGCATTAACTCATGAGTGCCTTCACCGGCAGGGACAGGAGCCTTAAGCATAGGAACTTTTCTCCACGAGAGGGAATGCTTACTAAAAATTCATATTTTAGGTTACAGTTGTTGAATATTACATAAGATATTAAGGTAAAATTAGTAAAAATTTATTTTTAAAATACAATTGGAAAACCCATAATACACATTCAGCAATTACAATCAGTAGTCGGGAAAATATTCGAATTATTTTGTGCAGTAGATTTATCAGATAGATTAATAGATTTGTATATACAGGGTGGTTCAAAAACAGTTTGCAAAATGACACAGAAAATCAGGCATGCAACAAGAATAAAAAATCACATAGGAACATAGGGTCGCAAAGCACTTATTGAGTCAGAAATACCGAGTGTTTCATCCTAGGCCAATTTGGGTTGACGTTAATAACTTTCAGAAAACTGAAGTATATTATAATAAAACATTTAACAGACATTCTCACCTTTGTTGTAAATGTGATAACAACAGGGTCGTACTGGCATAACTAAGAGGGCGGTGGCAAAATGGATAAAAAAGGCGCCGATTGCCTTACAAAAGGGCGCAAATGCTTATATATATATATGCAGATATATACAGGGAAACCTTCCTGAACGATCATTTTTGCATGGAACGAAATTTATTCCCATAGGCTCAATACTAATTTTACCTCCATTCAGAGACCACCCCAGTTGAACTCCCTCCATAAGCGACCCTTTTCTTTGAAGAAAATGAAACCAATTTCGTTTTTTCCTGGTCGCTTGAAGAAGGTTTTATTAGAAAAATAATTCCGGAGAGTCATCAAACTTCTAAACTAAGTTTAGATTTTTTTTTTATTCCGGTAACTTTTAAGTGTTTAAACCCCTTTGTGCCTTTTTAGGCAATGAATTTAACTCTGGTGACAAATTAAGAATGACGGTCAATAAACTTCCCTGCCCTATTCTGTCACGTAACTCTCAAAGAAATAGATAAATTAATGAAATCTTCATTATTTGTTCCCGTCCAGAAAAAAATTGCCGTCCAGAATTTATTGACTGAACTTCGAAAGGACTTAGAAATAAAAGTTATAAAAGATAAAACCGTAAAATCAAAGCAAACGTCAATGTATTAATTTTTTACACTCTGCAGTAATTAACTTTGTTTTGATACTTAAACTTTTATATTTTTTTCCTAATGTGAAAAATAAATTTTAGTAAATTATTGTCACCTTTTTTCAAAAATTAAAATCTAGATTTAGACATGACCTCCATTAATTGGAGCGACCAATTTTTACTGGAACGGAATGTGGTCGCTTTAGGGAGGTTTTACTGTATACATATATATACATACACACAATATAAAGTTGTATAAAAAATCACTTTAAAAATATATACGAGTATATTGCCATAGCGAAAACTTTATTCCTAAAATATTTATGACACCCAAATTAGTATTTTATGCTATAGAAATGTAATATGCACAAAAATAGTTCCCTGCAAAACATTGCACTTCTGATGTTAGACCAATGTTGCCAACTTAGAAGTATTTTTTTTCACGACTCTTTTCTAAAAAAGCTATCTGTATTTTCGAATTCCGCTCACCTTATCTAATGAGTTAATTCAAACTTTACCCCGAATATCCGAATAACAATCTCCATAAAATTATCTCCAAATGGAAAATAAAATATTAAAATAAAACAAACAAAAACAATTTCGTTGGGTCAAAACTCAAAAGTGCAAAACATTATACAATTCAATAATATTTTATATAATACAATCTCTAGGATACAGATACTAATTATGGTTTAAAAAATTTCAGAAAAGTTATTTTTGTTCAGGGCAAGAATGACGTCTATTTTACGTGAATTATTTTTAAAAATTGTTTTATTTCTTTATTTTTTCAACATTAAAAATATATCATAGAGAAGCGCTTGGTTTAAATCCCGCTATTTAACCCTTTATCCTTTATCCACTGACGGTACTTATAAGTACCATTAAAATAACTTGTTATAAAATTAATTTAATACATCGATTATTAGTAATACAGTTTAGAATGAGTTATAGATGTATTACTTTTTCTTGTTCTAAAAGCATTATTGGTTACACAAAACAAAAATATTTTTAAAAGGATGATTTCTTTTGCCTTTGCATCTTTTCACCTTTCGTGGCGTTGGGGGGTGGATGGGGAGATTTTTCAATTCCGAAATATTTCGATATCTCTATTGTAAGAACATTATATTTGTACATTTCCTAATTCTACAAAATACTAAGAAACATATTTAAAATAAAATTTTTGAGTGGGGTTATAAATATTGCACAAAATCCCTATAAATTCAAATTTAATTAATCCCTCTAAATCCTCCAATCCTTCTAAAATTTATTAAATGATCATGTAAATCTTCTAATGTAGTTTCAAAAATTCCCAACAAATGCTTTAGAAGATAAAATTTTCATGAATTCATAATTCAGTATATAAAGGGTTAAACAGTTTATATATATATATATATAGTCTGAAATTGCATGAAAGACAAATATTCTTTAACATTGTTACTGTACAGTTTTCATTATTATTTAATTTAGTTCGTAGCAACAAATAAATCATATTTCGGGAAATATTAAAAATATCATTTAATTTTCATCCCGCATTTTTTTTTCCCGCAACAGTTATAAAGAGATAATAAAGAAATACATTAGGCAAATTTTGAAGATTTCGCAAAAATTCAAACTAATAAACACTCTTGTGAAAGAGACACAATAAGTATAATCTTACCTTATATTGTTTTTCCATGGACAATTCACAGTTCTTGTTATGCAAGATGCAACATCAGCATATCTGAGCTGTGATGGTGATGGTGATGATATTTTATAATACTGTGCACTGTACATTATTTTTAAATAAAAATTAAATTTAAAAAATCAAAACACCCGACTGCGTAAAAAGCAAACTAATTAATTATTTCTCATCAATGTGAAACAATTTTTTTTAATATTACATACTTATTTTTTTTTTTATTTACTTGTATTGATGACTTTTAAGTTGCGTTAGTTAAGTAGTAATTGTTAGTTCCTATCTATAAACACTGTTTTGATGAGGCCTATAGATGTGGATGAAGGTTAGAGTTGCAGTAAAGCTAGAGATCCTACCTACACAACTTCCAGGTTGTGTAATATTTAAACGAAGCTTCTGACTGTAAAATAGTCATTGAAACATCGTCTTCATTTTGAAAGACCTATCCAATGATATGCCACTCAATAGGGTGCGTAAAGTTTCTTTTTCGTCTCTACCGCCATTTTGTATTTTACGGCCGCCATTTTGAATTTATAAAAACAAAACCTAGTCTATAATCATCGGACGATTAAGACGAATTGATAGAGACCTCATTCATTAAAATCCATCCAGCCGATGGGATATTTCGAGGTTATAAAGAAATCCACATACCCAGATACGCGTGAAACACATAACCCTTCTTTATCAGTCAGGTAAAAAGTATGAAGCACAAGCTTACAAAAAATGTTTAAGATTACACTAAAATAAGTAAATAACTCAGGACACATGCAAATAATATAAAGACAGAGTAGTTTTTTAACACTGGATAGAACGAGCAAACGAAGCAGATTTCACATCAGGGGCACTTTATTTATAACTTCTATCGGTTGAAAATTAGAAACACATACATATCCAGTTTCTGTGGAGTGGACAATAGATGGCTGATTTCGGTACACTCTTTTCCCTGGAACATAATATATTTCGGTTTGCTTTCAAATGAGCAAACTTACAAAGGCTGTGCCCAATGCCCAATAATAGAATTGTTTATGTTTTCAAAGATCTCGTTCTTTTTTTTTATCGCGATTCATGTGCGTACGCAGGTCCAGAGGGAGGGAGGGGCAGAAAATCGGAAAAGTAATAATTCTTTAAAAGTATTACGTTGAATATATTATTTTGAAAAGTAGTATTACTTGAATTTTATTGCATGATGTTTTGTTTTAAAGGTTTTCATTAAATTTCATTACAACTGCTGACTGCTTTACGTGGCCGAAAATACCAGCTATTTTTTATTGCCCATCAGAAACTTTGTAATCGAATTGTCTTTTACATTTTTTGGGAAAAGCAAAAAATCTTTCAGAAAATGCTGTCAAAGGTGGCGTTTTGAACCGAATTTCTGGACGCGACAGTGGGGGAAGAGGAAGAGAACTGTTGTCACGAGACAACAACTAATTTTAACTCAAGATATAATTAATTTAAAGAAAAGAATCTATTGTATTACAAGTCACTCCAATAACTAAGCCTGCAAGTGTGATTCTTTTATGTAGAGTTTGGCCGAATATTCGGTTTCATTTTTTTGTTTTCAGCCCAAATTCTTAGTTTCGGCGAAAATACTGCCGAATATTCGGTATTACTATAACTGCCCCTCCCTAGCCTCCCCTAAACGGCACTCCCATCCAAAGAGCCGCACATACTATGTATTCAGATACAAGGGGATAAATCTAGAAGGTATTACTAATATTGATTAAATTAGTTATTTTTAAATTAAATTATTTTTTTTTATAATTTTTTGTGTTTATAGCACCTTATATTTAATTAATTTTATTTCAATCAAATTATTTTTTAATTAATATTCATGTACTGCCATTTCTACGCAAAACATTATTCAGATAACATGCATATATGTATCAGTGATGGAACAGCATGAACTTCATTTTGGAGCAGCAAAAACGCTCATTTTGGAGCAGAAAATAACTACTTTGGAGCAGCAAAAAGCCACTTTGGAGGAGAAAATAACTATTTTGGAGCAGCAAAAAGCCACTGTGGAGCAGAAAATAACTATTTTGGAGCAGCAAAAATGGTCATTTTGGAGCAGAAAATAACTATTTCGGAGCGTCAAAATGTCATTTTGGTATTCTTTGATGAAATTCGCGTTTTTTCTGCAATTCTTCGACGAAATACGCATTTTCCCGCAATTCGCACGAAATTCGCAGGGCTAGCACTAGGATTTTTCAAAATTTTAGGAATTTTTTCCCGAAATTTTAGGAAAATTTTAAGCGCAATTGTGATATTTTTAACATTAGAAGTATGTAATAACAGTATTTTTGTGCTAGTCAGGTACACTGTCAAACAATATTCCCATCATTCCAATGAATTCAGCCCTTGTTCCATATGCTTGTATTGTTTGGGCCGAATGAGAGCATTTAAATTTGAGCAATAACCAGCTTCATATTATAAACCATTTTGGCGTCTTACTGAAACTGTATTAATCAGAATTCTGAGTTCCCGCATCACTGAGCCTAACCGGAGTGAATAAATACTCTCCTTCTCTCTTTTAGATGCTCTCGGTGAACCTATAGAACAAGACGTGGGAGGTAAAGGTGATTATGGGTTAAAAAAAATTCTGAAGTTCGCAGCAAATCTTCTGAAAAGTTTTTTTTCCATGATTCTTTGTCGAAATTTGCGTTTTTCCGCGATCTTTTGACGAAATTTGCATTGTTTTTTCGATCATTTGACGAATTTCGCCTCATTTGCACGATTTATTGACAAAAGTTCGCGTTTTTCCGCGATTCTTTGACAAAAATCGTGTTTTTTCACGTTCCTTAGACTAAATTTGCGTTTTTTCCGTGATTTCTTACGAATATTGGATTTTTTTTCGCGATCCTTTGATTAAATTGGCCTTGTTTGTGCGATTTATGGACAAAATTTCGCGTTTTTTTGCGACCTATTGACGAAATTTGCGGTTTTTTCGGGATCTTTTCACGAGATTTGCGGGTTTTTTGCGATCTTTTCACGAGATTTGCGGTTTTTTCGCGATCTTTTGTCGAAATTTGCGGTTTTTTCGCAATTTTTTGACGAAATGTTGTTTTTTCTTGATTTTTTTGACGAAATGTGTTTTTTGCGATCTTTTGACCAAATTTGCTGTTTTTGCGTGATTTTTTTTGACGAAATTTGTAGTTTTTTAACGATTTTTTGACGAAATTTGTGATTTTTCCGCGATCTCTTGACGAAATTTGCGGGTTTTTTCGCGATCTTTAAACAAAACTTGCGCTTTTTTCGCGTGATTTTTTGATGCATTTGTGGTTTTTTCTCAATTCTTTGATGAAATGTGTTTTTTTTTTCGCGATCTTTTGACGAAATTGATTATTTTCGGCGACCATTTGTCGAAATTCGCGATATTTTTTATGTCCGATTTTTCAGACTGATGACCGATGTTTTTTAATTTTCGGAAAATTCGGAACAGAATAATAACCCCTGCTTTGAGGAGAAGCGACTTTGTTTCGTATCGTGAAAAATGACTGAATTATGCAAAGAGATGGCGCGATTTTTATGGAAAATGATCGATTTGGCTCAAGAATTATTATTGAATTGGCGCAGTTGGGCGTAATTTTGTTGAAAAACGATCGTTTTGGCGCAGAAATGCGCAGCATTTTCGATTTGGTGCAATTGGAGCAAGTGACGCAGCTGTTCCATCACTGATGTATGTTTATGTTAATTGCTTTGAATTTATTTTTAAAACAGTTTCGTTTTCGTTTTCGGTCGAAACTAGGAAGGTAACGGAAATTCGGTTTCTGTCGAACACTATTTTTATGTTTGCAAATGGGCAGAAATTTTCGCATCGAACGTAAAAAAATATTTTTCTTGAGAACCGCTTTAAGTATTTACACGTAATCATAATTTATAAATTTCGGAAAATCGATTTTTTATTTTAGCGGCTTTATACAATGGAATTGAAACTTCTTTATGTGGCCAAAATCTGAAATAGACGATTCTATGTAAGTAAAAAAAAAAGAAAAAAAAATACAATAAGCATTCTATTATAATTATTACATAAAATTAAAACTAGTTTTTCTCAAAATTGCATTTTTAAATAGATGACCACGATACGATTACTTTAATAATACTGAATTGTTTCACTTCTAATTTTGTCAGCTTTTTTCTTATATAATTATGCAGCGCATTAAGGTTTTTTTTTCTTTTTAATCATCAAAAATCAGTAAATTTCTACGATAAAAGTTGAATACCCTCTTCAAATAATCAGCATTAAAAAAAAAAAAAAAAAAAAAAAAAAGAGCTTTTCATAATTTCCACACTTTGTCTCATCTAGTCACTAAAATAAGTCATATTTAATTAAAAATTACTGTTTATTTTAATTTCAGATAAGCCAAATTTAAACTACAATGGTCGCCGCAACTCGAACGCACAAAAAAAAAAAAAAAAAAAAAAAAAAACCGCACAAGAAGAGCGGCAATAGCTTCAAATATATTTGTATTTTTTAAAAATAATATGTATCAAAATTATATTTAAGCATTGTATTACAAAATAGAAAACAAAGTCAAAGAAAATAGAAATATTTAAGAGGGCTGTTCACTCAGCTTCGAAATTCTTCTCCGTAATGTTAAGTCTATGGACTTTTGATGCATTCGTATATTTAAAATATCTTCTGGGGAAATTCGCATTATTAACATATTTTTTCTGTGTACTCTTCTTAGGATTTTAACACTTCACACACTCGTAAAATTTTATCACTTCATATAAAATTAAGTCTATATTTTAGAAATATTTTGAGAACTAAGAAAAAAAGAGACATCTTTTAGGAAGTGTACACAAAAAATAGAAGTTAAAAATATTAATTTCCCGAGGAGATATTTTAAATATACGAATGCATCCAATGCCCATAGACTTTACATTTAGTGAGGGGGAAATCGGAACTGAGTGACCAGCCCACTTAATTGCGTAATGAAGAATAATAACACGTTTCTTCATATCGCAATTAAGCTTATATGTGTTCGATATTTTGCAGTTATTTTTTACTGGAAATCATGAAAAAAAGAAATGTATCTAAAAATTGATACGTTTTAATTTCAAAGTTATTTTTCGTTTTCACCTTAATGGGAATTTTTAAAAATTTGATGTATGTATCAATGAAAATTATTTAATAATGTCGACAAAAGTTTTGGGCAGCTAAAAAGATGTAAAACAATTAAGAATTCTCGAGTGAAGAGGAATTTTGTGTAATACACCACTTGTGTTATTACACATTTTATTTTTTCGTTTTTAACGATTCTTTCTTCGCAAATGCCTATATACGCCAAGCGTGTGTCGTGTGTTAATTAGTATTTCATGTGAAAATATATCCACATCCGATGTCTATTTTCTCCAGAAAGATACAGAGCTCTAGAAATCCCAGAATACCGTATAATCAATAAAAAGTGTCACATCTGGTATTACTACAGAAACCACTGAGTATCTATAGAACCCATATCTAGTTATCTTGAAACCCCGCCGAAATGGTAATTTGTCTTCTTAGGAACTCCTACGTAATTGACTAACAGCATTGAAAACTGAACACAAACACACCTGCACTTCTCTTTACTTATATTCATCCATTCTTTTGTAAAACGCCTTTTACAATTTTAATGGTTTATCTATTTATTTTAATTACATGTGTATTTTTCTATTTATAAATCGGGGAAGTGTTTGAAGTTTAAAGCGGTTAAGCAGATCCGGTTTAAAAAAAAAAAAAAACATTTTTAGATATTGGCATTTTCGGATGCTAAAGTATAATCGAATTTTTAAATAGATATGAAAAATTAACATTTTCTTCTTTCAAAAGCAAAATTTACATAAGTTTAAATTGCAAAATCTTGTGAAGAATTAGCCTTGGCGGTCAACTTATATTATCATTAAGAAATTATGGAATGCTCCACTTTAATAGAACTAAGAAACTCAGAGCATCAGTTTATGTGTATGTTTGTGGAGAGTGTGTGTGTGTGCGGAGGGGGGGGGGGGGGGTATTGCTATTACAAAAACACGATAGTAGTTTTTTGAAAGTTATTTTTACCGAGGCGCAGAAAAAATCTGACCAAGTGACCAAGGGCGCCATGATTACAAAAACACGATATTAGTTTTTTCAAAGTTATTTTTACAGAGGCGCTGAAAAAAATCTGACCAAGGGCGTCATGATTACAAAAGCATGATATTAGTTTTTTGAAAGTTATTTTTACAGGGGCGCTGAAAAAAAATCTCACCAAGAGCACCATGATTACAAAAACACAATATAGTTTTTTCAAATTTATTTTTACAGAGGCGCTGAAAAAAATCTGTCCAAGGGCGCCATGATTAGTAAAACGCGCTAATAGTTTTTTGAAAAGCAGTTTTACAAAGGCGCAGAAGAAAATCTGACCAAGGGCGCCATGATTAGAAAAACACGATAATAGCTTTTTGAAAGGCATGTTTACAAAGGTGCTGAAACATATCTGACCAAGGGCACCATGATTACAAAAACACGATATTAGTTTTTTGAAACTTATTTTTACATAGGCGCTGAAAAAATATGACCAAGGGCGCCATAATTACAAAAACACAATATAGTTTTTTGAAATTTATTTTTACAGATGCGCTGAAGAAAATTTGGCCAAGGGCTACAAAAATACGATATAGTTTTTTGAAACTTATTTTTACAGTGGCACTGAAAAAAAATCTGTCCAAGGGCGCCATGATTAGAAACACAGGATAATAGTTTTTTGAAATGCATTTTTACAGAGCCGCTGAAAAATATCTGACCAAGGGCGCCATGATTAGAAAAACACAATTTAGTTTTTTGAAATTTATTTTTAGAGGCGCTGAAAAAAATGTGACCAACGGCGCCATGATTAGAAAAACACGATAATAGCTTTTTGAAAGGCATTTTTACAGAAGCGCTGAAAAATATCTGACCAAGGGTGCCATGATTACAAAAACACGATATTAGTTTTTTTTTACTTATTTTTACAGAGGCGCTGAAAAAATCAGACCAAGGGCGCCATGAATACAAAAACATGATATAGTTTTTTTTAATTTATTTTTACAGAGGCGCTGAAAAAAATCTGTCCAAGGGCGCCATGATTAGTAAAACACGATAATAGTATTTTGAAAAGCATTTTTACAAAGGCGCTGAAGAAAATCTGACCAAGGGCGCCATGACTATAAAAATATGATATTAGTTTTTTTTTTTTAATTTATTTTTAAAGAGGCGCTGAAAAAAATCTTACCAAGGGCACCGAGATTACAAAAACGCAATTTAGTTTTTTGAAATTTATTTTTACGGAGGCGCTGAAAAAAAATGTGACCAAGGGCGCCATGATTAAAAAAACACGATAATAGCTTTTTGAAAGGCATTTCTACAGAGGCACTGAAGAAAATCTCACCAAGGGCGCTATGATTACAAAAACACAATATAGTTTTTTTCAAATTTATTTTTACAGAGGTGCTGAAAAAAATCTGTCCACGGACATCATCATTAGTAAAACACGATAATAGTTTTTTGAAAAGCATTTTTACAAAGGCGCAGAAGAAAATCTGACCAAGGGTGCCATGACTATAAAAATATGATATTAGTTTTTTAATTTATTTTTAAAGAGGCGCTGAAAAAAATCTTACCAAGGGCACCGAGATTACAAAAACGCAATTTAGTTTTTTGAAATTTATTTTTACGGAGGCGCTGAAAAAAAATGTGACCAAGGGCGCCATGATTAAAAAAACACGATAATAGCTTTTTGAAAGGCATTTCTACAGAGGCACTGAAGAAAATCTCACCAAGGGCGCTATGATTACAAAAACACAATATAGTTTTTTTCAAATTTATTTTTACAGAGGTGCTGAAAAAAATCTGTCCACGGACGTCATCATTAGTAAAACACGATAATAGTTTTTTGAAAAGCATTTTTACAAAGGCGCAGAAGAAAATCTGACCAAGGGCGCCATGATTACAAAAACACGATATTAGTTTTTTGAAACTTATTTTTACAGAGCTGCTGAAAAATATCTGACCAAGGGCGTCATGATTACAAAAACACAATTTAGTTTTTGAAATTTATTTTTACAGAGGTGCTGAAAAAAATGTGACCAAGGGCGCCATGATTAGAAAAACACGATAATAGCTTTTTGAAAGGCATTTTTACAGAGGCGCTGAAAAATATCTGACCAAGGGCGCCATGTTTACAAAAACACGATATTAGTTTTTTTTTACTTATTTTTAATGAGGTGCTGAAAAAATCAGACCAAGGGCGCCATGATTACAAAAACACGATATAGTTTTTTGAATTTTTTTTTTTTTTCACAGAGGCGCTGAAAAAAATCTGTCCAAGTGCACCATGATTAGTAAAACACGATAATAGTTTTTTGAAAAGCATTTTTACAAAGGCACTAAAGAAAATCTGACCAAGGGCGCCATGATTATAAAAATACGATATTAGTTTTTTTTAATTTATTTTTACAGAGGCGCTGAAAATATCTGACCAAGGGCGCCATGATTACAAAAACACAATTTAGTTTTTTGAAATTTATTTTTACAGAGCCGCTGAAAAAATTTGACCAAGGGCGCCATGATTAGAAAAAACACGATAATAGCTTTTCGAAAGGCGTTTTTACAGAGGCGCTGAAAAATATCTGACCAAGGGCGCCATGATTACAAAAACACGATATTAGTTTTTTGAAACTTATTTTTACAGAAGCGCCGAAAAAAAATCTGATCAAGGGCACCATGATTACAAAAACACAATATAGTTTTTTGAAATTTATTTTTACAGAGGCGCTGAAAAAAAAAATTGGCTAAGGGCGCCATGATTAGAAAAAAAAAAGATATTAGTTTTTTGAAATTTATTTTTACAGAGGCGATGAAAAAAATCTGTCCAAGGGCGCCTTTATTAAAAAAACACGATAATAGTTTTTTGAAAGGCATTTTTACAAAGGCGCTGAAAAAATTTTGACCAAGGGCGCCATGATTACAAAAACACGATATTAGTTTTTGAAAATTTATTTTTACAGAGGCGCTGAAAAAATCTGATCAAGAGCGCCTTGATTACAAAAATAGCGATATTAGTTTTTTGAAAGTTATTTTTACAGAGACGCTTCAAAAAAAAAAAAAATCTGACCAAGGGCGCCATAATTACCAAAGCCGACTCTGACAATGGGACCAAATGAAATTAAAATGAAAATATCCTGTCTTAAATTGGCATTCTTTTTTTTTTTTTTTTTTTTTTTGACTTTTGTACTTTTACAAAAAGCAGAAGTATCAAACTACCGGGCAGCCACCCAGGGCGCTAAATATCTGACAGAAAATTTGCTAAATACGTCATTAATACTAATATTAATTTATGTGAAAGTTACTATTCTTCGGGGTACTGAATAAAATCTGAACCAGGGCGCCATGACTATCAAAGTCTCTGCCAATGAATCCATTTAAAATGAGAATCTGTTTCTTATACAGTGTTTTGTAATTTATACTTGCACAAAAGGTAGAAATACAAAAATACCTGGCAACACAGGGGCGCTAAATACTTAGACGCAGAAAATATGCAAACTTATTAGAAGCAGACTTATTAGACACTTATTAGAAGCATTCTTAAAGCAGAACTTATTTAGGCGTATATCTAAATAAATGAATACTTAATGTTATTTTTCTTAGAATTTATCACTAGTACAGGCTTTGAAACAAAATATGGTCCAGGATACCATGTGCATATCTGATTGTCGATAACTTATGTTAGCTCGAAATTGAGTTATCTAATTGTCTTTGATCACACATAGTTTGCTTATGCTATACTTTAAAAAATAAAAAGCATTATTTTTTAATTTTCCAACTGAAAATCTTTGAAAATTTTATGCCTTTCAGAATACACAACTTTAAGCGTGCTTAAAAGGAAAAAAAAAAAAAAAAGAGGGACGATGGGCGCACCGGGCATTTGCCTTGCTGCCCGGTGGGCCAGTACGACCCTGGATAACAACAAACAAAAGTTGTAGAAGTTTGCATTATACGCGCCAGCAGTATCCACATTTTGGACTGTCGTTATCAATTCATACGGTATCATCGATTTCTTGAGCAACATGCTTTTCCAGATCTTTTCGTGATGTTATCACATTTCACACATAACAAAGTACATATCGTTGCATTCTCATTAGAATGTTTTTATTTTTCTCGAAATTATTACTGTCAACCCGAGTTCAGTTGGGATGAAACACCCTGTATTTGTGACTCAATAAGTGGTTTTCGACCCTATGTTCCTATATAATTTTTTATTCTTGTTGCATGTCTGATTTGCCACATCATTTTGTGAACGTTTTTTTTTTAATCACCCTGTATATAACCATAGTATGCTAAAATTGAATTCAGTTAGGAGGTTCTTAGCAGAGCTAAAATTTCTCCTGCAGCAATCACTTCATAATTATCCCAAGAAGCCAATAGATGGGCCTTTTATGATTCTTTTTTAGGGTTTCGTTCATCTGACGAAACCCTATTCGTCTCGCTCCTCTGTCTGTCTGTCTGTCCGTCACAAAGCCCGTTCTCAGACACTGTATATGTTGGAGACTTGAAATTTTGCAGACTTATAGCTGAACACCTCACATCAAACGACAAATCCTAAAATTTAGAAAAAGTCTTATATTTAACCCTCTGAGCTCCAACTTGTGTATTTTAATCTTTTTGTTCTAACTGAGCCCCTAATTAAGTTTAAGACTTAAAATATTGCATACTTATAGCTGAACACATCAAATTAAACGACAAGTCATAAAATTTAAAAAAAGTCTTATATTTAACTCTCTGAGCTCCAAAATTTTCAAAAAGTCTTATATTAATTACCCACCGGGCTCTAACTTGTGTATTTTAAGCATTTTTTCTAACCTCCCCCCATTGCACCCGGTGGGTACTTTTCTAACTTTTGCCGACTCCACTTTGACAACTCTTTCATATTATGCACATAGCCTTACATATTTCAGTTCCACTTTTTACCGCCAGGGGGCGCCTACCTATCTCAAGTGCTATAGAACCGATCCCCTCGACTACTCGACTAGTATACCTACGGATAGGTTGTAAAATGGAGTTTCGTTCGGATAGAGGTTTGTGTAGAATAGAGTGCGCCCCCTGATTGCGAAATGTGGAACTAACAGATTTCGCAAAAGGATAAAGTGTTTTGAAAGGAATATTAAACTAAACTCTCTGTGCGATCTGTGATCACACTTACTTCACACTTTGTTCAGTAATTAATTTGCAAAAATGAGGCGAGCATTTGAGGGTTAAACATAAACTTTCTATAAAATTTCAATCGAAGCGTTTAAGATAGGTTATTATTTCTGTAGCTATTTACGGTACTATATAAGTAAATTTTGAATGGAAAACTTAATTTGAATGTGCTGTAAATTTATTCCCTCCCCTCTTCAATTTGCCTTGCCTGATACCGAAAAAAATTTAAACGAAACAGAAACATTTTTTTTTTTTTTCCAGCATAAATTACAAAAAAATTCCACAGATTACTATACTTAAAATGATCAAATAAATTATAATTACTCTTTATAATACTCCAAAACCTTCGGGGTTTATAACTCAGTTCTTTTATTGTTTGTTTGTTTAAATTTACTTAATTGTTATTATCCTAAATATGCCATTTAATTACTATCATTTCGTTTATCCTTAATTTGTTTCCAAGTGAACATTTCTGTTTCAAATAACACGATACTCTTAATCGGTTTGCATTAAAAGTGCAAGCATTATTTTTTTAATAACAAAAAGCAGTCAGGCAGGTTTTAGAAGAAAGTGATTATTCTGTTTGATGGAACATAAGAATGAACTCCACGAATAGTTGAATAATTATTTCGAAACGAGGTGAAATAAATACAGTTTTTTAATTGCAATTTTTCATAATGAGATAGCATTATTTCATTTTTTAAAGTGTCATTAAATTTTAATGAAACGAAAATACATACAGTGACCTCTTACTTACACAACTCTTAATCCGTAATCCCCGCCGCTGTATCGCTGAGACCCTTTGCCTATACAGTAGAACCTCGATTATCCGAAGTAATTGGGACCGACCCTCTTTCGGAAAATCGAAATTTTCGAATAATCGAGAATGCTACAATTTTAAGATTAGGGGGAAATATATGCAATCTTTCTTATTATGGTAACAAGTGCTTAATAAAAGTAAAGCAATAGCAAAATAGAAACAAGAATAAATTACCTGAATTTTAATTTTGAAATTAAGTACCTTTTACATATACCACAAGGGTTTGAGAAAATGTTTTGTTTGTCGCCGTTTCGATTGCCTTTGCTTTAAAGCTCTATCACGGAGTTTTTTAATATTATTAGTTCACCGGTATCACAGTCTTTCTGCTGCTCCAGCCATGCTAAACCTTTTGAAAAACATTAAAAAAATTCAGAATTGTTAATTTGTTCGTTTTCTTCGTTCTACTCCGCAGCTTAAGGGAGCTCAAGTTAAATTCAAAGGAACTATAAGAAAGAGGATCGAAAATATTTATATGGTCTCGTAGTTCGGAAGGGACTGCTTGCAAACAAGGAATATAATAATTAATAAAAAAAAAAAAAAAAAAAAAAAAAAAAAAAAAAAAAAAGCTTTTAAAATGGATTTTGAACACACAAGGAATGTGATAGTAAAAAAAAAAAAAAATGCTTAAGAAATGGATTTTGGTTAACCGAGAGTTTCGGTTAAAAGAAGTTCTACTGTAGTTTACAATGGGCAAAAAAAAAAAAAAAAAAAAAAAATCGCAACACGACTTCTGAGTTAAGGAACTGAAAAAAAAGGTCGCATAACTGAGAAATCATCCTAACTGTACCGACCAGGTGATCCGACCCGGGCTACCCAAGTTAATAATCCCTTCGCGACAAGCGTCTTTTACAAAATTTTTAATCTTTTATCACCGGTTTTGAAAACAGAAAATTTTTTCTCATAAAATCGGGAAAATGCCCCGATTAAATAAGGCAAAGTTTACAATAAAATATAACTGATGGGAATAACCATGGAGTCTGAGCACCCTATGCGTCACGTATACATGACGCGCGTCCCTTATACTATGTTCTCACTGGATACCTTAAGATATCTCAGGCCGCCGAACTCTCTGAGAGAGTTCCACAAACTCTCTCAGTGAGTTTCGACTTACTTCGGCTCGATACAGGAACGACCACTCACTCTCGTTGGCTATGAAGCTTCGCTTTTACTGACTGGTTGTTGCGGCCGTTTTTATTTTAAGCGCATGCGCATACTTTACTTTTGCTCAGATCACAGACACGGTGACGCTACTGAGATATCTTAGGTAAGTTTTTCGATGTGAACAGGCATCCAATTCCGGGAAGGTACCACTTCAAAACTGGCGGTCTAAGATATCTTAAATTTCTAGTGTGAACAGGGTATAAGGGGTTAAAGCTGCCCATAGTCACTCAACTTCCGAATTCCCCTCGGTAGAGGAGACCAGGGAATGGCGACACCTTAAGGGAATTTGATTTTTTTCACCTCAAAAAAATGTTTATTTTTTAATCCTAAAGCTGAATCATGATCTTTAGTATCTGTATAAATTTAACCGTAATCATAACTGTATAGTAAGCACGCATAAAAAAAATTTCTTTCAACCTCTGTACAGTGGCGGGATTACCCAGGATAATAGGGTAACTCCGCCACTGTATCGGTGTAATGACGCCACTCTTTAATGACCTAGTAAATAGATAAAATGGATACTAGGAAACACATAACCTACTAAAAATATTTAGAAAGCAATAATTTAGCAGAATAATGAATAATTACAATGTTCCTTAAGCTAGATTTATTAATGTGCTAAGTTTACAATTTAACTCAAATGGGAAAAGTCACCCTTTGCCATGGTGGCGGCATTACCCCGAGAGGACAATATAACCGAAATTCCCCAGCAAAGCCGAAAGAAGAACCGAACTTGTTCAACAAATTGCATCAAAATGTCGGCGAATGCATGTAGATTACGGGTAATATTATCTTAAGTACCTAATGTTACAATAAAAGGTGTTTACATTCTACTCATTTGAAGCTCCAAAATAAGAAACAATTAGATAAAAACAAAAGAAAAAACGAACTATTTACAAAAAAATCACTCTCACTGTTCGACTGACGATTTTCGTCAAATGATGATTTTTTTATGATTAGCGATTTTTTCATCAGAGCAAATCTGCCTTGCGGTTCATCTGACGAAAAGAAGTGATTTGTTGATTTAAAAAAATGTGCATGTATTATATCAGACAAAAAGTCCTTCCGGCCAGTGCCGGGAGGAAGAGGTATCTTTCATATTCCTTATTTTAAAAAAGCCAACTTATATTATTCAAACACACGAAGCTCAATTAAGTGGAAACCGAATGTAGGAGATTCAATACTAATTTTTATCAATACTAAATCATTATGAATGAGAATTTTGCGAAATTAGTCAGCTTTATCCAAGCTGCTTTTATTTAAAGTCACTTATATTTGGCTGACAAATTCGGCGATTTCTTAAAGTGCCTGCCATTTTAAGACAACATGATAGATGAGGCTAACCAGTGAACTTGGTCGAGACCTTAGTAATTGCTGTGCACATGCTCACTCATATCGGAATCGGTTGATATATACGAGTGCTGTCTCAGGCAAAAAATCAGATTTTTCAAAATGTCACCCACTTTAGAAATTGAAACTGCTATATCTGAGCCATTTTTTAAGATAAAGACAAACAAAAAATGCTCCTGAATCCTTATATCAAGGTCAAATACTTAAGAAAGAAACCTTTTTCAATTTCTAATTTTTTTGCGCCTCACTTTAAATATATATTTTTTTTTTAATTTAATGGCCATCATTTTGAAACAAGATGGTTGATGAAGCTGGCCAGCGAACTTGGTCGAGTGTATACTATCCACATGCCTTCTTCCATCGAAATAGGCGAATACGTGTGGTATCGCGTGACAAATACAAGATCGTTTCAAAGTGTTAGCCATGATAGAAATTCAAAGTGCTATAATTCAACCACTTTTTAAGATACAAACAAAAGAACAAATTTTCAGAAACAAAAACTGCTCCAGAATCTTTGTATCAAGGCCAAACACATAAAAAAAATTTTTTCATTCTCCAATTTTTTAATACCTCATTTTAAATTTTAAATTACATTTTTTTTAAAAATGGCAACCCTTTTGAAACAAGATGGCGAATGAAGCTGGCCAACGAACTCGGTCGAGACATTGGTATGTACTATGAACAGACCAAGTTACATTCAAATCGGTTCATAAATACGCCTGTTATCGCGTGACAAAAATCAGGTCGTTTTAAAATGTCAGCCACAATAGAAATTCAAAATGTTATAACTCAGCCATTTTTTTAGATGTAGACGAAACAAAACCTGTTCCGGAATCTTTGTATTAAGGTCAAACACATACGAAAAAAATCTTTTTCATTTTACAATTTTTTGGTATCTCATTTTAAATTAAATTTTTAATTTTTTTTTTTAAATGGCCGCCATTTTGAAACAAGATGGCGAATGAAGCTGGCCAACAAACTCGGTTGAGTTATTTGTATGTACTATGTACACACCAAGGTACATCCAAATCGGTTCATAAATACGTCTGTTATCACGCGGCAAAAATCAGGACGTTTCAAAATGTCAGCCACGCTAGAAATTCAAAATGCTATAACTCAGCCATTTTTTAAGATACAGACGAAACAAAAACTGCTCCCGAATCTTTTTATCAAGGTCAAACACATAAGAAAAAAATATTTTTTCAATTTTCAATTTTTTGGTACCACATTTCAAATTTAAATTTTTCTTAAAATTTTAAATGACCGCCATTTTTAAACAAGATGGCGGATGAAGCTGGCCAACTAACTCGTTCGAAACATTGGTCTGTACTATGTATAAACGAAGTTACATCCAAATCGGTTCATAAATACGCCTTTTATCGCGTGACAAAATTCAGGACGTTTCAAAATATCAGCTTCTCTAGAAATTCAAAATGCTATAACTCAGCCATTTTTTAAGATATAGACGAAACAAAAACTGCTACGGAGTCTGTATAAAGGTCAAATACATAAGAAAAAAAATATTTTTCCATTTTCAATTTTTTGGTACCACATTTCAAATTTTAAATTTTTTAAAAAATTTTAAATGGCCGCCATTTTGAAACAAAACGGCGGATGAAGTTGGCCAACGAACTCGGTCGAGACATTGATATGTACTATGTACACACCGCATTACATCCAAATCGGTTCATAAATACGAGAGTTACAGTGTGACATGTGTCAGATATATATATATATATATATATATATATATATGTATGTATCAATTTTGAACGGAGGGTGGTTTCGGGATCTGGGGGTCATGATCGATGAAAATATATATTTCTCTGATTCTAGTATAAAATACAATTTAGAAAATCTAAAAAATATATATGTATATTTAAAACAAATAAATTTTATCTTTCAAGTCAAGAAAGTTAAAAGGCTCGATAACTACAAATTATTCACCACAACTCCACAACCGCATGGAGAAATATCATATTCTGACTAAAATATCTAACTCCATACGGCTTCTTTAAAAAAAGTAGTTTAGATCTATTTTAAGTACATTTAAAAATTAATATACTTTTTTGCATATTGTAATAGCATGTACCAAAATATTTTTATTAAAAACTGCTTGCTGTATTTCGAATGTTTTGAAAAGGACCATAAAATATAGAGTTTGTAATATGCGTTTATGGGCGATTCCGTGGAGAGTGTCATACACGTAACGCAGGCTTTAATTTGCACAGAAGTATATCATTTAATTTCATTACTCAAAATGTGCTTTTTCCTACTCCGGAAAAAAGAGCATTTTGAGTAATGAAATTAAATAATATACTTCTGTTTGTTTTATTGCCACACATTTAAATTTAAAAATATGGTAATAACTCATTTATCATACCACTTAAAATCAGAATTAACATTAAAATTTAATAAATAATTGAATAAATGCAAATTAAAGCCTGCGATACGTGTGTGACACTCTGCACGGAATCGCCCTTATTTCAAATTACTTAACAAATAAAGTTTTTGTTTTTTAATTTGCGAAAGCAGTGTATAATAAAAATTATTCATCCAGTGAAACTGGCTAGTTTTTAAGGTAATTATTTCAACAAATGAAGATATTAATCAGTGATTTCAACAAAAATTACATAAAACTCAAAAATTTTATTTTCTCATTTCGCACAAATAAATCTAAAGTTCAGTTCTTGAAATTTTCTTAAACTGAAAGCCAGCCTTAATCTCATTTTCTTTGACTAAATGCACAGCCGTTGAAAAGTGAAGAATCACCCTGTTTATATTCGCAACAGGGGTCCTGCATAACCTGTTACACGTATCTCTCAACTCAACAGCTCCAGAAGGTATCGTCGTTTCAGTACAAAGGTCTTTAACAAAAATTACCTTCGGTCGACATCTCATGAATATTTCATTTGCCGTGGGTGGCACAGAAGGGTTATATTAACTCGTGAACATCTTTGATGTGCTTGTTTTGCTGTCAGCTGTAAAAGAAAAAAAATGTTATAAGGCATAAAATAAAAACTATTATCCTAGATTAATGGCAATATTTAACTAAAACCTGAATTTTATTAGAATTTTCTTTTCTTAAATTTGTGTTGTAATTGCTCATTAATCTTCTTGTTAAAACTGTTTTGAATTGAAAATGATGCAAATGACTATTTTAAACGCTTGTGATGTTGCTGTTGCAAAACTTGTATGATACTTTCGTGTATTTCTTTAAACATCTTAGAAAAGCATTACGTAGGTTATTAATGTTTATGATATTACTTATATATTCTGATTTATGATTATCAATAAGATAAATTGTTGTCAGATGTAAATATTGAAAGCCAACCACTGTTACGTAGAAAAGATGGAATAATCTTTTAGTCAAAAATGACCAATCAAGAATTTATTATGTCAAAAATAATGTTTCATACTGTCAGAATTTATCTAGCTCAGCGCATCTTTTTTGACGAAATGAAGGATAAAATGTAATCGGCAACCACATATGAGGCATTCTCACAATCTTTTGACTTTTATGTCCCTGAATAATAATTTTTTTTTTAATTCACTTTTTTGTGTTTTTTTTATTTCATATACTAGGGAACATCCCATTGCATGATTGCACAACAAAATTAACGAGATAAATGAGTTTTGGACGATGTTGGGGGTCCAAACACCTGGAAAGCTCCTATACCGTCCTGTGTCTCTGATGCTGATTTTTAAGTTTGGAGCTGTCTGGATAAAATTGTTTCAATAAAAATAATTCGATGTAATTTTTTTCTGAAACTAGAACTATTGTTTTATATAGATATGTAACTTAAAATTAACCTACACACATTTTTAGGGTTGTTATTATTTTTTAAACTCTGTCCCTGGGTTTTAGATTCCTTACCATCCCTCTTCTGAAATTATACAGAAAATCATTTCAGATGCAACCACAGAATTTTTTCAAGTTTTTCTCATACAGAAGTATTCTAGAGAAATAATGTCTAAAATTCTTTGGCAGGAAATTTACTGTAGAATTTAAATCCGCATTTAAATATCAATTTCAAACATCGTGGCTTTATTGGTAGTCTCACCGTCCCCAAGGTTTATTCCTGCACTTGTCGAGGTAAATTTACAAAAAGAAAAAAAAAACAAACAAAAAAAAAATTAATCCAATGTTAACAATTGTTTCTAAAAATCAATGAACATTGTGGCTATCACTTAGTCTTAACATGATTTTCCTAAAAATAGGTGGTAATTTTCCTTACCGTTCCATCCTTACCGTCCTTTTTTTCCCATGCATCCCCTTTTTTTACATTACCGTCCCTTCTTTAACACCCCTTTAAGACAATGTTATACAAAAATTCTGTATTAAAAGTACTACATTGTTATTATTTCTTATTTGAATTTGAATGTTCTGTGGGTACTATGCAAATTCATTATAAGTAAAAATTTAGAAGAAAATAAGAAGTTATAGGGGCAAAATGGCAAGGAAAATTAAACTCGTAAGTTTAACTTAAACCTCAGTTAAATAAAAAAAAGTTTCGCTGCTGACCATTTTTTCTTTATTTTGAATCATTAAGGCATTCGTCTATCAGATTAAAATGTTATTTTAGTAAGTTTAATTTTGTCAGATTTTTTTCCCCAAAAGTCAAAAGATTGTGAGAATGCCCCATATCCATTGACACTTAAGTGGTTAGGTGATTTTTTTTTTATAACATAACTGGTGAGGTGGGGTGTATGTAACTCCAAAATTTGATTTCTTGTGCACTCCACAAAATTTACTGAATTCAAACAAGAAAATTTCCTGTGAATTTTGCATTATTTACTTGTATAAAAACAACTGAGAAAGTACTGTAAGTGTACATACATATGTAAGTGTACAGTCCATCTAGTAATGTAAAATGGCAATATTTCAGAATTTAAAATTCCCTGGACTGAAAAACAACGAATCAACAAAAAAAAAGATTATTTAAAAAGACTGCCTGTTAAAAACGAATTTTCGTAGTAAAACCTATATTATAAAGGAAAAACGTGTTCGTGCGTGCGTAACACTGACATCATTTTGACATTGTCAAAACCAGACGATTAAATTTTGCTCTTACCGCAATTTTTTTAACTTCTAAATATCTCACATTTTCAATTTTTACAGCGTCAAATAGGGGGGAAAAGTATCTTTAAATGCAATTTGTTTGTAAACTGCATTAAAATTTACTCATTTTTATGGTTTTAAAGCATGAAGTTTTTTTTAAATCTATATAGCACACAGACCATTATGAAAAATAAATCCGTTTGCAATTAAAACAATATAAATAGTTCACTATTTGTTTCTGGTTAGTATTCCATAACGAAATTAAAACTTCTATTTAAGACATGTGATCGATCTGTGCTCTTAAACAACTGAAATTGTCAGAATCAAAGGAGCTAGCTGCAGCTATCCTTGGCGATTTTTTGGCTATTAACTCCTGGCACGAAGCTAATACGAATGGATACCTTTTAATAAATTTCAAAACTTTATTTGATTGCATAATTGTTATTTTTCATATTAAATGATTTTTGGTATTGTTAGTGCGTAATCTAAAAAATTATTAAGTGTAAAAATTTATTAGAGCTTTCAATTTAAAAAAAAAATGTTTTTCTACTATATTCTGTAACCCGTGAAGTCTGCGTTGTCTCCCCTAGATGATGGTTGTATAGAGTTGAATGCCACAAAATCCCTTTAACCCTGGAGAACTCGCTGCATGAGATTTTCTCTCACTGTCGTACTTTTTTTAAGACTCTTATTTAAACCATTTTTCCTTTTAATTAAAATTTTAAAAAGTTATTTCAATTATTATAATTATTTGTGAGTAAAAGTACAAAGCCAAGCAGAAAAAAAAATGATATTAAGTCAATGTAAAGTAAAAGAAAAGCAATTGGGTACCGTGAGAGAAATTCTCACTAGCGAGTTCTCCCGGGTTAAAGACATGCTGCGCCAAAATAAAAGTTATAACAAAACAACAACATAATCTATACTTATAAAAGAAAGTATCGCTCTGTGTGTGTGAGTGTGTATGTCCGTCTGTAATAGCTAGCCAAATCTAGAATTTTGATGAGTGTAGTTCAATTCAGGTCCTGATGCACCTGAAGCTCGGATTTTTAATTTTTTTTAAATAATTAATCAAGCTATTAATTAAACGCATTCTTATTTCTGGAAGTCGGCAAACATCCCCCACGCATGCTCAGTTCCTGCTTTCTTGAGGACACAGAAGAGAAGAAACAAATGCTTTTTTTTTCGAATATTTTAACGCCCATCCACCAGAACCGTTCGGTCTACGGAAAAAATGAAGACAGATTCTAAAATTTCGTATTTTTATGTCCTAAATGCCGCAATCAGTTAAAAAAAATATGTTTGTTAATCCTTAAAAAAAAAAAAAAAAAAAAAAAAAAAAAAAAAAAATTCTAAAAGTTTTGTTTTCGCGATTGACTTTTTTCTATCTTTCGCGACATTCTCCTAGGGCTCGATTTCAAAGGTGCCAATTCACAAAAATACATATTAAAAGCTGAGACCTTTTCTTCGACGTTGTAATCGGTTTGGAAAAATACAATATTTATCCATTCTGAAAAAAATCGCAACTGCAGGTCACTTCGCGCCTCCCAAAGACGACATTTTTTCTATGCTAAAAGTAGCTAAACGGCCATATTTGGATACGATAATTTTAGAGCATCTCGACAGACCGGATTTACATCACCATACAAAATTTCGAGCGTTGGGACGAGTAGATATATTATAATAATAAAATCCGAGAAATTTTCAATGAAAACCTAAAACGAACGCGGTTTTAACTCATCTTTTCACAACTAATTATACATTTTTTTTTTCAGGAAATTTTGCAGAGAGTTTGGATACAGGTATACTTAAAACAATAAAAAATTCAGAAAGTTTGGAGGACAAGAACTTTTTTTTTCTGGTATGCTAAAGGACCGGACGCGAAAAACAGATTTTTAAAAAAGCGAGAAGAAAACATTTCTTTTACAATGCCAGTATTTTTTCACAAAATTTTTACACGGGCTGCAAAACCTTTATAGTTATAACCGACAGAAATTTCTAAGAGTTCGGCCAACCAGAACTATCTTTTTAAACTATGAAACGACCCTACGTGATAAAAAAGAAAACGTCTTCTTATGAGTAAGACTTAAGAGTAAGTCTTGCACTAAATATCCAAGTCTTTTCTCAAATTTTTCGTTTAAAAATATAAATTCATAACAAAAAGTTCTTTATCATTAGTTTTAGCAGTAGCTTATTTTTGACTACAGCAGTACTTTTTTTTTCACCTTTCCTCTTATGATGTGCAATTATATCATTACTTATTGGTAGAACGTGGAGTGACTTCGGAACTGAGAAATCTTTGGAGTCTCATAACTGCGTAATTTTTACTATTTAATCAGGGTGAAAGATATAAAATTATACAAATTTGAAATTTATTTAAGGTTGTTATCATGGGCTCGGGCAACGCCGGGCGGGTCAGCTAATTAAGGATAAAAGACAAAGGTTAAAAAAAATGCTGCGGGTACATCCTCCCGAAGCAACATATGCTTATGAGTATTCTCTGAGTATTGGTAATTCTCGAATGACCAATTCGCAGAAGTCTCAGTAGGATATTCAGCTCCTTTGGATTTGATAACAGCCTTAATAAATTACAGAGAATTATTTTTCCTTAGGTGACTCAGAGGTAGGTCATTATTGTCGGTTTAATATGATTTAGTTTATTATTATATTCTAAACCCCAAGTTTTCTACCACTAATTCAGAATAAAATGTCTTATTAATATATTTACGTTTGAGAATGGAATCTGATTATCTAATGCAGCAAAGTTCTCTTTTGCTGCCTCGTCTGCTTTCTGATTTACAGGAATTCCCATGTTCCTACCACTGAGCGAAATAATACATTATAACCACGCCTTGTCAGTAAGCTAGATAAAATATACTGTTTTTTTTTACGATTTTGTGATCAACTTTTTTATTTAAAAAACCAGGCAATCCTAACCCGGGCTGCCTAGAGGTTTGCACGAGCCAGGGCTTGGCCCGAGATCCGTATTCGGACTGGCAAACTGAAGGCACACTTTCAAACGAGTCGGGCCGGTATAACTAGGTCAATTTTATTTTAACGGATCGATAAACAAAATAAATGGGCCGGACCGGTCCCACAAAAAGATTAAATGGGCGAACCGGACTGATAAAAAATTAAGCGGTCCGACCGGCTCGATATAAAAATTAAACGAAGCCGATAAAAAATGAAACATTTTCAAAGAATATGACTTTAGCTAGAATATGTATAAATGTGCTGCAACTAATCTCTGTCTCGCCCATCACTACTTCCCGCTCACTCTGAGACAAGGGGAAGTACTATACTTCCATAAGAGGGCTGGTCACTCAGATTCGGAATTCTCCTCCGTAATGTTAAGTCTATGGGCATTGGATGCATTCGTATATTTAAAAAATCTCCTCGGGAAATTAATTTTTTTAACTTCTATTTTTTGTATACACTTCCTAAAAGATGTCTCTTTTTTTTCTTAGTTCTCAAAATATTTCTAAAGTATAAACTTAATTTTATAGGAAGTGTTAAAATCTTACTCACAGTTCGCCCGCTTTTAACACATACAATATTAAATTCAGCATCGATTTTAGAAATATTTTGAAAACTAAGAAAAAAAGAGACATCCTTTAAAAAGAGTACACAGAAAAAAGATGTCAAAAATATGAATTTCCCGAGACGATATTTTAAATATTCGAATGCATCAAAAGTTCATAGACTTAACATTACGGAAGAGAATTCCGAAGCTGAGTGATCAGCCCCCTTAAGCAAGGGAAGGAATCCTCTGAGGCCTCTTCTTACCGCCCGATCTGCCTACTTCCATCTCTATGTAAATTATTTGAAAACTTACTCATATTTCGGTTTAACCACTTTCTTGAATCAAATAACTTACTTCATCATAGGCAATACGGCTTCAGAGAGGGCAGATCATGTGACAAGGCTTTGTTTGCAATCCTCACCTCCTGCGCTCTTGGCATAGCTGAAGGAAACTACACAACCATTGTCTCCTTAGATATTAAAGGTGCTTTCGAGTATGTAGAGTTGCGGGGCACCTTGTTATAACTACGTGAAATTGACTGCCCGAGCAACACAGCTGGAACCATCGCAACATATCTAAAATTTTGTAGCATCTTAATCAACTGGGGCTCAGGCACATCAGTGCACCCACTAGAAAAGGATTGCCCTCAAGGATCGTGCCTGGGTCCAATCCTCTGGCTACTTGTTGCCAATGTCCTATTAAAAGAATTTGAGCAATCAGGTTTCATCTTTTACGCCTTCGCGGAATGTTTCAACTTTTGTTTTCTCAGGCCGCCGTCGTCTGGATCTCGAACTGCAGGCGGCGAGAGCTTTCCCTGCATCTTGCCAGCTGTTGGCTCGCCTTCATCTCCAGCTCTCACCAGGAAAGTCCCAAGCACTAACATTCATTAAACCAAGAGAACTCAAACGCAAACCCGTGATGCGAGTCAATGGGGTTCGCGTCCACCATGTACCAACTCTTAAATTATTAGACATAACCATTTATGAACACCAGAGCTGGATACCACATATCAAAGCACTTAAAATTAAACTTTTAAATTACTACAATAACTCCTGTAAATTAACATAAAAACATGGGGCATTAAGCCCAGTATGTTAAAAACATGGTACCACACAATCATTGAGCGCATCATCTTCTATTGTGTGGGCGTCTGGGGAGGTTCGCTAACCAAATTGGCTAAGCAAAAACGTACCTCTATCCAGGGGATATTCCTTCTACAGATGGTTGGTTGGTTGGTTGATTGGGGTTTTATGGCGCAAAGTCCCTTTAGGGACATGCTGCGCCAATACAATGTCAACATCAAAAACATATTTATAACCAAATAGTTTAGTAAAAAAACACTAACAAAAATATAAGAAAACCAGAAGTATTAAATGAAAAGAGTAATATGTATAGTTTAAAAACATTTAAAAGAGTCAAGTATTATAATTAAAAACTGTGAAGTTAAAAAGTAATATCGTTAAAATATAAACAAAGTCTAAGATTATGTACAAATACCACGTAAAAACAAGTTTAAAAATCACAAAAGTAAAAAACAATGTAAACTTAATTAGGTAAAAATCCATCGAAAACTACATTATCTTCGTCATCACTTGAGTCATATGATTCAGAATCCATTGCTTCATCTACATAATTTTGAAGGTTTTTTCGATCCTTTATATTATTAACTGAAGGGTTGTTTTGACATTTGTCCTTGCCCTTTTTCTTCACAGTTTTCCACTGTGAAGAACCCCGAATTATCTTTTTATCTTTTTGTATGCAAGTTTTTTTGCTTGGATTGTCAGTTTGACTAGTATCATCAGGTCTATGTGGTGTTTTTACAGATGTAGCAGCCTTAGTCTTAGACTGGAGTTCGGAAGCCTTTTTGGAATCACTTCTGCCTTTTTGAATACAGGATTTTTGGGCCGGTTTCTCAGTCTGTGAAATATTAGGTTTCTGCAAATTGCATGCAGATGGTATAGGAGTTTGTTCAGTCTGATGATCGGACTTTTTTGGTAGATTCGAAGATTTTTGAGACTGATTGATTTGGTATACTATTTTAAATTGTTTTGAGGATGGTAGCCAACGTTCTAATAGTGGGGTAGCATAGCATTTAGAACCACAGCTGACATCACGGGTTTCTTTATTTGAAGTGGTTGTTGATTGCGTTTTAGCTGAGTTAGTTGGAGGAAAGGAGTTGTCAGTCTGGGTGCTTATGTGCCTTACAGGTTTTGATTGCTTTTTAAGTATACTGGAGTAAGATACCCCAACAGAGGGGGTCCTGGATTCAACAAGTTTACGGGCTTCAGGGTAGGAAAGTTTTTGAGTAATCTTAACTGCAAGAATTTTCTTTTCACGGATCCAGTTAGGACAAGAGCGAGAGTACGATGTATGGTCACCTTTACAATTAGCGCAGCGTTCTGGTTTTTCGCAAGTTTTACCGTCATGGCCGACTTCTGCACAACGTGGACAAGTAGCAGATCCACGACAGGTAGTATTAGTATGCCCATACCGCTGGCACTTAAAACAACGCAGAGGATTAGGGATATAAGGCCTAACTGGACAGTTTAAATAACCAGCTTTAATTGTAGAAGATAAAATATGGCTATTGAAAGTTAGAATAATGTGTTTAGTAGGAAGTATTTGCCCATTTCGACGGATAGTGATACGGCGTACATCTATGATATTTTGATCACTTAAATTAGCTAGAAGTTCTTCTTTTGTAGAAAATAAAAGATCTGGTTCAGATATTACACCACGGCAAGTATTAAGAGTTGGATGTGCTTTAACAGAGACAGAAAAAGTACCTATAGTATCGCAATTTGACAGAAGTTGTGACTGCCTGGCTGAAGAAACCTCAATTAGTAAGTCTCCAGACTGCAATTTTTTGAGCGAGTGACCATCACCCAAAACAGACTGAAATGTTTTTGCTATTAGAAAAGGTGAAGTTTTTTTGAAAGAACTATCTGAGAGACTATCAGTGCGTTTAATTACAAAAAAACGAGTGAATAACGTCTGTACAGTTTGTTGCTTGCCACTTGGGAGAGAAATAGAAGGAATGTTAGTTTTTCCATCCATAATTGAAAAAAAGAAAAAGAATTCAGACCCCGGCCGCACCACCCACTACCGAGCCCAACAAGGGGATGCACATTCGTGCACCAGTGCTAGCCAGGGCCCATACGGTCACAAGACACTCCTATGCCAGTCTCCACCCTTAGCGAGATGGCTAGTAAGTACTCGCTCACTTGATCCCCAGCCAGTGACACAAGTCAGCTGACCAGCCGATTGATGCATACGGGACCAATATGCACCTCCCGTCTACCTGAAGCAGAGGCCAAAGCAGTGTGTTGGTTACCCTCAACTACCAGGATCCCCCTTTCCAGGGACACGGGTCGCCACGCACGGCAAACACGTGGGTGGTTTACAATTCTCCACAAGTCGATATACAGGATGATATCGGCTCATACAGAATTGCCCTCACCTCCGAAGAGGAAACCACAACGAGAGTGAAACAAAGAGGAAAGAAAGACAAGAGAAATAAGAGGAAAAGGAAAAGAGAAAGATCGCTCAGGAACCCGGGGTTGCGAAGCCCGTGAATACCTAAAGAAGGTATCCCCCTGGGGGGCCTTCTACAGATGGTTAGAGGTTACAAAACTATATCTACGGATGTATTCACAGTACTTACTGGTATTCCACTCATACACTTAACACTCACTTACGAATACCAGAAAAACAGAATACTACATCTAGAACACGAACCAACACAGTTAGTACTCTTCCCTAACATACATTTACAAAGGAAAGTCCATAGTTGGGCTATGCATGGGACGGATGAGACATCCCGTCTTCAAATAAATATTAATAAGCATTCTTATATCCCCTCGAATAATCCAGCCATTTTCACCGATGGGTCGCGCATGGAGACGGGAGTGACGTCCTCCTTCTGCGTCTTCATAGACGGTGTTGTGGCACATCGGTGGGCCTGCAGGATTGGAGGTGACAATTCAGTGTTCCAAGCGGAATTCTTTGCAATCCTACGAGCCTTGGAATGGATTGTTCTCCATCCTCAACCTAACTACTTTCACCTTTATAGTGACAGCCTTTGCAGCTTGCAAGAAATCTTCACCCATAGGACTAAACACCCTCTAGTACTTAAAATAAGTCACTTTAAAAACTCTCGTCTATAGGGTCTCTCTCGGGCACTCGCATCGACACAGCTGGCAATGAGCTGGCTGACACACTGGCCAAGAGAGCCACCTCACGTCCAAACACACATCTCCCCCTTCCTGTTCCCCATCCCATGTTCACCGCTTCCTTAATAGGAACATTCTTTCAGACTGGCAATTCTGCTGGGACCTCAAGTAAAAGCAGGCACACCTATTTCCTAGTCCCCAAAGTCTCAGATAATCTCTTAGCTTTCTCCCCTCCCACATCAGCTTTCCTCTCGGGTCATGGTACATTCAGGACATACTTAAAATATTTTAAACGCTCTGGCACGGACCTCTGCGAGTGTGGGGCTTTTGGGTCCTCAGAGCATTACTATTTATTCTGAACACTTACAGAGGCCTGGCACCTTAGGTATCCAAACCCCAGCCCAGATACTTGGTTGAAAAATATCTTATCCCGCCCAAAACTACTCCGCCATTTGGCAGAAATTTTTCGCTTCCTGATGGACCTGACCAATCTGACCTCATAACTGTTCGGCATCTGCAATCCTGAGACTCGCCCATTATCGCGTTAGAGCCTTTGTCGAGCTCTAGCAGTCCTAGCGCCCCTTGTTACGAAGGAGCAGGCCTCCGGCGTGCGTACTTTCGTGGCTATGTGATCCTGAATCATGATCTGCAAGTTTTCTTTCTTTTTTTTTTATCAATGGACTTCTCCAGCATCAATTCACCGCTGTCTGTCGCGAAGGAGTTTTGTGCTCTAGCGGCTTGTTTATTAAGTGTTTTATGTGTTAATGTTTTTTTTTTTTTTTATGTGCCTTTCCTGTCCGAGAACTGGAAGTTTTTGTAATGGATCCCCAAATTCCGGGGAAATTACCGGGTAGAGCAAAAAAGGGTCTACGCTGGATCCCAGGGGTCTGGTGAGGTGATCTTGTTCCACTTAGGGAGCATAAATAAATAAATAAATGTGCTGCAACGAGCCGGTGCTAATTTGGCAACATCAATACAGATATGTTCAGCGTAGAGATCGGCATCGGACAGTTACATCGTGTCAGAGCACAGTGTTGATTTTTTCAGCAGACTCGTGCCAGGTTTACATTTTTTTCCGGCACAGTCGAGAATAGTCAGATGTACTGGACAGTCAATGTGTTTTATAAAAATAGTAATAACGATAGTGAAATTTTGTTAACGAAAACATTGGAAATATACCTTAAGGTGGTTCTCAAATTCCCTGCTCAAACCCAACAATCTCTGATGCATTTTCTGACTCATTTTTAACTGAACAGACAAAAAATTGATAGACCTGACTTTTGAAACAATTTGGAATCAAATAGCGTTTTTCATTTTTTGATAAATAACTTACAAGTTATGAGCAGTTATCGTCACCTGACGACAGGTTTTCTCCTTTACCGTGCTATCGATTCCGAAAATTCGATTCAAAACGTTAGCTTTGATAGTATTTTCTGAAAGACATTTTGCTTTTATCAAAAAGTGGAAAACGTCGTTCGATTACATAGTTTTTGAATAAAACCAGCTGCCAATTTTATGCGTTTCCGAATAAAAATGACTTCAAAAATGCGTCAGAAAGCTGCTCCTTTGGATTTGAGAACTCAATAAAATACAGAACCTTAATAAATTACAGAGAAATATTTTCAAATATCTATTTTTTATTATATAGCTTCAAAAGTTATGATTTTATTAGTCCTCTTTTATTCCAAACTACATTAATTTTTTAAATCAATATTTATTTGAATGCTGAAAAGACTAAGAGTCTAAGTAATCATTAATGTTGCTATTGTGTATTTTCTGTCTTGCGAACACAAAGTATTCTAAAATATATTTTAACATTTTCTCACACTTATGTATGCAGTATTCTTTAAAAGAATCTTTATTGTATGTTAAGAAAAATCGGAATTTTTTGTATAAATTGAGTCGGGCTGGATAGAGCCTGATTTAATTGATTTTGGAACGGGATGGCCTGTTTTCACTGTTTTTTGTACTGGCCGGGTCGTGAACTGTGAAAATATAAACAGTCCGGTCCGGGCCGGGCGCAGGCCAAAATTTTAATTTTTACCCCGGGCGCAGGCCGAACTTTTAATTTTTACGACGGGCTGGGGCCGGGCCTCAAATTCCGACCCGTGTAGACATCTACCGCTATCCTAATTAAAGATGCCCGATATGCTAACCTACACTGTTAAAAATTTTGCACCATTCTGGCAGGTCATTCGACTGTTTTTTGAAAAAACGGTTTCATAACCATAATTTAACTATATTCTGACCATAAAATGGCCAATAATATGGTCAGAATAGTGTTAAATTCACGGTTGTGTAACCGTTTTCGGAAAAAACTGTCAAATGACCTGCCAGAATGCTACAAATTTTTAACAGTGTATGTACAGAACATAGACGAAAATCATTTTTTATTTTAAACTGATAGATATTTTACATTGGTATAGTCTCTTAAATTGCCCAACAGTTACACCAAAAAACCTTTTTGGTACATCAACAAACCTTTCATTATTTATAGCATACCTTTGTGATTCTAATTTCAGTGTTTAAGCGTGTAGTTATTTGATTACATATTTGTTAAATTGGCATTTTATTTATTAACTAGCAGGCTACACCCGCTTCGCTGGTCCATTTTCCAAATGATCATTGATTAAACAAAATTATGAATTCGACCTTGTATTTTAAATTAATATGGACCTTCACCGGGAAAATCTTTCTGCATTTGCTGAATACTATGCGAACGCTATTTAGCTATTATAATATCTTATGGGTTAGGCAAAATTCGGACTATTCAGAAGAAATTCTTTTTACAGTATATATTTAAAGTAGAGGTTGGGAAGAAAATACGGCCGTTGTGATAATCAGAAATGTTAAAATGTTCTCTAGTCACCACACTACTAAAAGGAGAGATAATTACAATGATTGCAGAGAGTGACCACTGAACATTACTTATGTTCGGATTATTCACTTTCGTTTGGTAGCTCTTGAACTCCGGGCTTCTCAGCTTGGTGCTATGTGTGGTTCTGGTAGCTTAAATACAATTTCTCTCTACGTTGCATTATATTTTGTAATACACGTCTTCTAGCAGGTCTACTGCAGTTTTCTATCTTCGGATTACAGCAGAGCAAAAACGGTAAAAAAAAATGTAATAAATTGTTTGCACACAAAAAGTCTTTAACTGTCATTAAAAGAAATGTGAATCACATAAAAGTGGATTTTTAAAAATGAAGTGTTTGAATAAAATTAAAATAATGTCATTTTCATTACCATTTCCTTTATATATATATATATATACCACTTGCAATTACGTAACTGTTAACCTGAAAAAAAAAAAACTCGATAGCTCATTATGATAGAAAAATAAACCTCTTGTTTTCATCCAATCAAAATCTTCCCAATCGTCCATAATCGGGTGCACAGCTAAGTTTTACGGCAAACATTAGAAGTGTTTGCAAACTATATGGTTACAAATTTACCAGAATTAACACACGTAAAACATACGTAATTATGCGTCAGACTACATCCCATCCCCCTCACTGACAAGCCCGTGTTAATATGTTCACTAAGCTCCAGGTTTCACTGCAATACAAAAAATATTTAAAGTAATATAATTCTATTGATTTAATGTATTTTGAATACATTGAACAATGATTAATACTTCCCAGGATTGCATTCATATTCGTTATTATGTTTTTTTATAAAATGTTCAAAGAATCATTTTTTTTTAGCATTTAAAACAAAATGCAGAGAAAACAACATTACAATTTTGTCCTTTTCCAAGACAGTCGGGGGGTTAAATAAAGTCAAATTGCTGTTGTCTGAATTATAGATATTTCGCCAAAAATACTCTTTGTAAATGACAAATAAAGTCAGTTATACAAAACTTAATAACCTAACACGTTATAATATAACGAAATAATCTTTTTGATGCACCGAAGACCTTTTTTCATTTCTCTAAAGAGTGCAATAACACGGAGAAATAAATACACCTTTTATTTTCAAAATTACATTATTCTTCAGTCTGCTGCCTAAATAAACCTAAAATCGTTGATTTTTTCCTCAGTTTAGCGAATAGGATTGTGCGTCAGAAGAACTTGCTTTATAATAATTTCTATTTTCAATTTTATCTGTATTTCAGGTACTTTTTTCTTATCTAGGCTAAAATGATAAATCAACAAATATTGTTCCACCAGCTACCATTGGAATTTCAATTTTTTCCCCCCCAAGTATTTATTTTTTAGTGACAGTAAAATAACTGCAAATAAAAATATATATAATACTAAATCTTCTGTTCTCCGTTTGCTTCAAAATGAAAAAAACATAAATTTACTAATAGCTAAGTACAAATTTCATGTAATCTTCTACTATCGCGATCACTGTCTGACAGTCACTGTCTGATCACTGATTTGACTCTTTCAAATATAAAAGAAACATCTAAATAGTTCAGTAAATACACTAATTAGCAGGTAACCTGATTACGGAAGATTAATCCAATATCAAAAACCTTAAGAAAAAAACTGAAAATGGGATGACGAATTAAAAAGACACTCGAAAATGTATTTCAGTAAGCAATTTTTATTGCAAAATATTTTCTTTTGTGGTATTAATAACGCAAAATTGCATAACTTTTCTTAAGAATAATCTTCAGTACTTAACATTTGAAACAGTAAACTTTTCTAAAAGAAAAATTGGCGATATATGTTAAAAAAAAAAAAAAAAAAAGAGAGTGGACAATATTTGTTGATCTGAGTTCGAGGTTATAAAAATCATAAGTTTGGGGAAAAACAAAATAGCATGTATCCGTAGTAAAGTACGCGAAAAATATTTTAAATATCTGAAATTAAATTATTTATAATATGTGTGTGTGTGGGGGGGGGGGGGGAGGGCAAACGTTTGCATTAAAATTTAAATATTTGACTCCACTTTATAATATTAACTGCTATTTATGTAATATCATTATTTTTATAATTACATCTGCTAGTTTTTTCTGTAAGAGATACATAATAATAATAATAATAATAATAATAATAATAATTGTTACTCACAAGGAAGGTCTCCTTAAAACGCATACTCAAAATATTTTGAAAAAGGAAATGCTAATAAAATGACTCATGTCTGTAAAAAAGATCGGTAAAAATATAGCGGTCGAATCGCAGTAGAAAATCTGTAAAAAAAATATTTTTTCGAGTACAGACGAACGCTCGACGCTCTTTGGCGAACCAATAGGTTTCCTCGCCAAATGCAAGAGATTGAAATGCATTTATAAATTCCTTGTTAAATAAGTAATTAAATGCCTAATGCTCAATGAATTTAAATTTAAACTGTGGATTAGTTTACTATTTTTGCTGTAAGCTTATATAATATATGCAAATTGCGTGTTACTTGTATTGAGCTATTTAATTTTATACGGTGTCACCGGCTGGATAAGTTTTAAGTGTATTTTAATTAAGAATGCTATCATTAAACATTTCGATATTAAATTGTTGTTTCCATGGCAATAAAACTCTTTTGTTGTCTCTGACACTAACAATATCGAAGTCAAATTGCCAATGCTCAGAATCGGACCTTAATTTGAGTTTGAAACACTTTTAATCCATTTAAATTTCATTGTAAACGGCATAAATACGATCGTTAAATTTCATTGTTACATATATAAATGTATATGACAAAACTGCAGTTATAAATATGTATTTATTTAAGTTAAACTTACTTAAACTAACTTCGTATCGAGAGTTGAAAAAGTTTTTCTTAAAGAATATTTATCATAGTATTATTCAAAATTTTATCGTGTTGCCATCCAGCGCTAAATCGCAAAAAATGAAATTTTCATTATTTTTTTAGGAATGCTAAATAGAGGTTCTGCCGATTTTTTTATGGATATATATATATTTATGAGAAGAATATTCTATATTTTTTTACAAATAATGCTGAGCATGCGCTTATGGGGAACTTCCTTGATATCATTTTATCAATTTTCAGATGCATTTTTCTTAACCTGATGCAAAAGATTAATCGCCAAATATTATTTCAATTGCAATATTTCAACTGAGTAATACTTTAAGTATTACGAACACTCCCTTTCATGTTTAAATTAAATATATTCGTTTTTTAGGTGCGTTCGTAATTATATAAATACGTAGCACCTATAGTCGTCGTTCAGTCCGTCCGTCTGTCCGTCCGTCTGTCCGTCTGTCCGTCCGTCTGTCCGTCTGTCCGTCCGTCCGTCCGTCTGTCCGCATGTAACAGAGCAAAAACTACCCAACCGAATGGTCTGAAATTTCAAATATATGATTGTTGCAAAATGTTGTCGAGCCATTTCAAATTTTATGAAAATCGGATGTATAGTTTAATTACAGGGACAGTCAAAAGTTTTTCTTTGCATTACGGCCAATGGGAAAAATTATTGCAAGTGCATTTTAATGATATTAGAGCCTTCCGAATGATCTGAAATTTTAAAGATATAACTGTTGCAAAATTTTGTCGAGCCATTTCAAATTTTAGGAAAATCGGATGTATAGTTTAATTACAGGGACAGTCAAAAGTTTTTCTTTACATTACGGCCAATGGGAAAAATTATTGCAGGTGCATTTTAATGATATAACAGCCTTCCGAATGGTCTGAAATTTTAAAGATATAATTGTTGCAAAGTTTTGTTGAGCTATTTCAAATTTTAGGAAAATCGGATGTATAGTTTAATTACAGGGACAGTCGAAAGTGTTCCGTTACATTACGGGGAATGGGAAAAATTATTGCAAGTGCATTTTAATGATATTACAGCCTTCCGAATGGTCTGAAATTTTAGAGATATAATTGTTGCAAAGTTTTGTTGAGCTATTTCAAATTTTAGGAAAATCGGATGTATAGTTTAATTACAGGGACAGTCAAAAGTGTTCCGTTACATTACGGGGAATGGGAAAAAATTATTGGAAGTGCATTTTAATGATGTATCAGACTATGCGCTTTATGAAGTGCAAAAAAGTATACATTCAGTACAATATGGGGTGCAAAAAATAATTATAAAAATAGTTATAGTACGAACGCACCTCATTTGCCACGTTTGACGAGCAATTTCCAACTTGTTAATATTATCACTCATTAAAATGGATTTCTTTTTTTTTCTTTTTTAAAGATTTTAAATAAAATTAGTAACAGTTTTTTGTCTTTTATTTTTCTAGGTGTAATAGCCATTTCAATTTTTTCAACAACAAAAAACTTCGCCAAGAAATAAAATGGTAACCTTATCGTCCAAAATAACAGAACTTTCAGTCATACTTCTATAACTAATCTAGGTAGAATGATGTGTTATAGCTTAAAACCTTCCCTGAAACGATACCTATCTAACGGTATAAGTTCCGTAAAAATCCATGCAGTAGAACTCGAAATCTAGGCGTTCGGAACGAAATTTCCGTTTGGATTTTATATGTATAATAGATAATAGAATAGATAATAGATTATATATATATATAATAGAATACATAATAGATTATGTGTTATAAACTATCTCAAAGTTTAAAACAGATCGCATTGTTAGATTTCCTAACTTTAAAAATATCGCGTTATGTTAGTTCCACATTCCACCACCAGGGAGCGCACTCTATTCTTAACGAAAGCGTATCTGAACGAAACTCATTCATGCAACCTTTCTGTAGATGCATGAATCGGGAGGGTGGCGGTCTTAACCAATAATTTAAGATAATTGCTGAAATTACTACGAAAAATATTTTAAAGGGGCTCTACGCGGGCATCTAATAGAGTTAGAGGAAATCGGAAGACGTCAAAATAATCGCGGGGAAAAGTTTGCTTGGGTACTTCGGAGCTACTTTTGGCGCGAGATCTAAGCTCTACGACCAATAGGAGCCCAGATATTTAAGGAAATATGAAGTAACAAAGTCCAAAATAACAGAATTTTCCGTAATAATTCTTAACTAATCTAGGTAGAATGATGTGTTATAGCTTAAAACCTTCCCTGGAACGATACCTATCTAACGGTATAAGTTCCGTAAAAATCCATGCGGTAGAACTCGAAATCTCGGCGTTCGGAACGAAATTTCCGTTTGGATTATATATATATAATAGATTTGTAAATTTTTAATTAAGTTCTTCAGTTTTGTTGTGGGATATTACAGGGAAACAAACCAATTCTGAATTATTTTCATAGTTTTCAGTGCAAACGGATTAATTTTCCATTAGATTTTTAAAAAATCATGCTTGAAAATTACTTTAAAATTAAAAAATTAGAAAATTGAGATTTAGTTTTCAAACAATTTTCCTTTGAAAGTGCATTTCCCCACCCCCCACCACCTCTATTAGACGGTGTAAAATCTGAATTTGTACAATCTTTACACGTTAATAAATTTTCGATAAAACCAAAGTAGATCATTCAGGTTGTTACCAGTATCGATATGACGTCAGTATCACACACTGACATGTTCTTGCTTTATAAAATAGATTGTTATAAGTGTATTAACTGACATTTTAAAGATAAATATAGATTATTTACTTTTAGGTTATCATCTTTCTTAATTGCTTAGTATCATTGGCTTACATCGTACTTTTTCCTACCCTCCTAGGCATGTGAGATGTGACGACGGGCAAAAGTATAATAATTTCAACTTATCTTTTCTTTTTTAGGGGCGTTCGTAATTATATAAATACGTAGCATAACACCTATAGTCGTCGTTCGGTCCGGTCCGTCTGTCCGTCCGTCCACATATAACAGAGCAAAAACTACTCAACCGAATGGTGTGAAATTTTAAATATATAATTGCTGCAAAATTTTGTCGAGTCATTTCCAATTTTATGAAAATCGGATGCATAGTTTAATTACAGGGACAGTTAAAAGTTTTCCGTTACGTTACTGTCAATGGAAAAAAATTATTTCAAGTGTATTTTAATGATGTTGCAGCCTTTCGAACAGAATGAAATTGATATGCAGTTATGAAGTTCACTAAAATATACATTCAGTACAATATGCGATGCAAAAAATATTTATAAAACTAGTTATAGTATGAATGTACCTCATTTGCCACGTTTGACGTGCTGTTTCCAACTTGTTGTTTTAACACATTCCAACCTGGTTGAAAAGTGTTCATGAATTCGGTCTGTTCGTACTCTAACTCGCAAAAATATATCTCGGATTGGTTAGTAATCGATATAGAGATTCTCCATGGTATGTTCGGTATAGAGGATGCAGTATGTAGCATTTATAGTTCGTTGACAGGAACACTCAAACGAATTCCGTTACATTATGGTCTATGGGGGGAATCGTTTTCAGTGTATTTTAATGATGTTACACTTTTTCAAAGATGTTGAAATCGGTATACATCATTAGGGTGCATTATACGATGCATTATATAGAATGTGGAATGCATAACATTTATCGTTCCTTTCCAGAAACATCGGTTCCAAAGCACTGTCTATGAGCAATAACTGCTGGAAGTGCGTTTTGAATTGTGGAATTCGTTTTTAAATTTAACTAATTTTTTGCATCTAACTTGGTGTGTATAAGTTCTATAGATCATATACAGGGCTGCATAAAATAATTCTAGAACATTTTCGCTTATCGTCGGAAATTGCTGAAGGAAAATTTTTAACTGTGTTATGCTTTTCCAAACAGGGCAAATTTTAGCATACTATGTAGTAGATATACAAACCTATAGATCATATACAGGGCTGCAAAAATAATTCAGATTTTTTTTTTTTTTTTTTTTTTTTTTTTTTTTTTACTGTAGATGGTAATTACTGAAATTGTGTGTTTTACAAATTGTTTACTTAGATATCATCTTTCACCTGATTAAACGGTGAAGGTTTGTTGCAGCATGCTGAATAAGTTAGAAAATGTTTCATAATCTATACTTTACGCATGATGTTTCTTTCTTGTTTTGTATTTAAGTGAGGGGGGGGGGGGGGGATAGGGAGTAGGAACACATTTTTAGTGAGAATGTCACAATCCTTTTCCCCTATTCTCTACTGTAATAATGCATTTATTGTAAAATATTGCTAACATTTTCTGATTTAGCATTAAGTTCTGAAAAGCTCTTTTGTTACGAAATTATTTTTAAATCCAAAAGTAAATATTTACAATAAACCGCATGATGCAATTATTCATTAGGATGTAAACGGTCTAAAAATTTTATAAATCTACCATGTATTTAGTTTTTAACTTAATTTACCTTTGTTGTTGCCATATTACACATTGCATACGGCAAGAATAAAGACGAAAGAATCATTTTTAACTCTGTCACTGCAAGTTTTATGCTTATTTCTTTACATGCAAAGCGGACAGTTAAGAAAGATCATAAATAGCGATATATTCTTACCTGTTATTTTTATTTTTAAGATTTAGGTTCTATTAACCCTTTATCTACTGCATTATAATTTACTGCAATTTTTTTCATGTTTTTTTTCAGTTACTATAATGAGAATTAAAGGATAAACATAAAAAAAATACTTACCCGTGAGAAATTTAATTCCTTAGAGGTAATTAATTAAAGTGGTACTTTAAAGTACCGTCAGTACACTATGACTAAAATATCGTAATAGAAAATCCACAAGGTATTTCAAATGGCACCAGAATAGTGGTAAAATATTTTCGATTTAATAAGTATGTGAAAATAGTCCTTTTTCTTAATTACAGATAACTTTTTTGGCAAATTCCGGTGCAAATCATTTATTTCAACACTTTAGCATCGAAAATGCTTTGCCCTTGAAAGGGTTAAAAAAACTATTTTTTTTTTTTTTTTTTTTTTTAGGTTTAGATATTGTTAGCAGCCCTTTAATTATGCGACGTCTACATTCCAGGGACAACATGTTCTCTTGCATCTTCACATATGCAATATATGAATTTATATATGCTATTGCTAGCATAGCAAAAAAGAGCCGGTGCCACAACTTTTTCGATTTCCTATAAAAAATAATAATGAAACAGAAAAGAAATACTAGGAAAATTATTACTACACTACATTTTAGCAATTACATTTTAAAGCAGATGAAAACGATGGATAACTACATAGCTGAAAAGTAAGCAAGAAGTTTTTCTCCAACACCCAGTGTACTGACGTTACTTATAAGTACCACCGAGTAATTAAACTGTTAAATCAAATACCTACACCGTTCACCTAAAATACACTTTGTCAATTTTTATTCTAAGATCATAATGAACACATAAAAAAAAATCCAACACTTATCTTATATCATTTACTGTGTTTGCAGCAATAAAAAGACGAGCGTGACAATCTGTACAAAATGTCGGCAAAAAGCACATCGAATGTTTCAAAGATAGCCTCCTTCCTCGTTAAAATAACAAACCTAGAACTACTGCTGCCATGTATCCCGATAAAATGGAGTTAAAAGAGTGTTTCTGGAAAGTACCATTATAATATTAGTAATATTCACTATGGGATGAACGTTTAAAGTGAGTGGTACTTATAAATACCGTCAGTAGATAAAAGGTTAAAGTAAAACTATCCGTTCAAATGCCAACGTTGATGAGATAACTTTGATTGAAAATCATTGATTAGTAAAAAAAAAGAGAGAAACATATATACGTAATATGTATTTTCTTTCGTAAGACATTTTTAAACACTTTTCTGAAAAAAGTCTACATAGCAAAAATGTTATTTTACATATATCAAGATTGTAAACATTACTTATATTACGAACTGCGCCATGGAGTTTTGAATTACTATATGTCCTATTACATTAACCCGGGGGAACTCGCTGCATGAGATTTTCTCTCACAGTCGTACTTTTTTAAGACTCTTATTTAAATCATTTTTCATATTAATTAAAATTTCAAAATGTTTTTCAATTATTTTACCTATTTTGTGAATAAAAGTACTAAGCCAACCAAAAAAAGTTGATATTATATGAATGTAAAGTAAAAGAAAAGCAATTGGGCATTCTCACTAGCGAGTTCTCCCGAGTTAATTATTATTTGAATTCTAACATTTTCAGAAGAATTACCCATATCTTCCACTTTTTTCCCTTTTCTGATTTTGGAAGCGCCACATTCAAAATAAAAAGTTTTCGCATCTATAAATGTTGCGATCAATCAATTGCTTCAACATCAACTTGTTAACTATCTTTGTTACATACATATCATCTGATATGAAATTCTATGCAAATTTAAATAATTTAAACATTTTTAGAGTTCCAGACTTAAAAGGTAAAAACGGAACCATTATAAGACCTCTCGTGCATCTCTCTGTCCGTCTGTCACAGGCATTTTACTTGTAAACTATGGAACGTGAATAGTTCAAATTGGCTGAAGTAATAAAGGCTATTGACCCATATATTTATAGATTATTAGCCATTCACAAATATATTTGAGGAAAATGTAGAGAGGCTAATTGAGTTATTTGAAAAAAAACTTTTCTTTTTGTAAAATAGTTTTTGAGAAAATCGCACTTTACCGTTACATACAAATTTCGATTTGCGGGCGTTCAGCAAAGGAGTTGAGGAGCGCTGCAGGTACCCTATCGTCGCAGAAGTATAAAAGTATTGTTGATAAAGATTTTCGAAAAACATTGTCGATAATTAGTCGAGATACTCACCCTTAAAGACACGGACGATTTGGACATACATAAAGACACGGATGGCGTACTCTAAACGTCATCAGCTTTTAAAGCCTAGATAATAACTCTTAAGGATATATTTGTGCAATGCAATGACCAGTAGTCGTATAAAAGCAATAACCTTCAAACTGTTAAAACAGATTTATTTAGCTAGAATTAATCCCATAATTACTGTGGGATTTGCAACTACTGGTTTGTATTGAGTGGCTCTTTCAATACGCCTCCATTGTCTTTAAAGGTTAATTAAAAACCTATCTGGAAAAACGCGGCATGGGCCAAGGCGGCATTGCAACTTTGCGATCTCCTTTCGAAATGCGCTTAACACAATGCCAAGTTTGAACAAAGCTTTTGTTTTAGGTACACTGTAAATGAAAAGAATATTACTACGCTGAATTTGGATTTATGAAATACCAAATGAAGTTTAAATATGCACTACTTTTATTGTCAGCACCGAATTAAGTTCATCATACACAGATTAGGATAAGATTAAAAAAAAGAAGTGTTATGCAGAATAGCAATATTTGATACAATTAGGCTTCATATCTCTCTGTACTTTCAAGGTATATCCATTTTTACTTTTCTAGTATATGCAGCTATCCCAACCCTACCTTGTATAGTTTTTTAGTGTAAAGTCTTATTATTCTTTTAGAAATGATTTTTTTGCAATAATGCAGTTACTAATTAATATATTTATTGTACGAAATCCTTTGTACACTAGTAATATTCGCTCTTGACCGGTAATGTTATAAAATAGTACCACGCAGTTAATATAAGATAAATTCTTTAGTGATGTTTCTTCTGAAACTCCAGAATACTTATCATTTTTAATACCAGGGAGCTTGCACGAGAACATTTTCCTAAATATTCTTAAAATAATAATATTAATACAGAATAACTTACATTATCAGAACTTTAGTCATCCGGATAGCCAAATATCTGGAACTATATCAGGAAATAAGGTATATTGCATTTAATCCCTTCGGGACAATTTTTGAATATATGCATCTTCAAAAGATGCTTACAACACATGTTTTTGATACCACTGAAAAATAAAAGTAAAATTTTCCTTATTTAATTAAGACATTTTCTTGATTGATAAACTAAATTTAATTATTTGACAAAAAATGGCGTCAACCGAATAAAATTCATATGGAAGATGCTGGTCCGAACGGGTTAAGGAAAGAAAATTATTATTGATCTATTAATTGCGTGTTGTCGTTCGAAAAAATATAATTGTCTTAAAATACCCATTAAAGCTTAGATTTAATTGGGATTTTTGGAACATTTACATTTGGGTAATTCTAAGCATGTGTGGTCCACAACAAATAAACTTTGCTGAACTCATTTAATTAACACATCGAAATTTATGTGTACGGTATTTTGTACTACTTCTTTTATTACAAGTGATCTTAATAAAAGGTAGTTCTAATAAGTTTAGTACACTAGACCCATCTTTTCATTAAATAAAAACTATTTTAGAGACCATTTTTTCCTTCACAGTATCATTTTTTATTGATATTTTCCCCAATTATCTAAATTTCTGCACATCTGAATTCCGTCCAGAACACAATAGTCAGTATAATAGGAGTTTCATTGTAATAGTAATGATGATGATGACGATGATAATAAAACAAAATTGATCATGAACATCTGGAAACGCCACTTTCGAGTAAAAAAAATATTAATATTATTTATTCTAAAACTCAGAGCATAAATTTTTCTTTGTGCCGCACACATACAAATCCTGTGCATTTTCCAGAATATACCACATTAAAAATGCGGAAAATGGATAATAATAATGGAAAACAAAAACAGAAATGCTCACGAACATCTGGAAACACCACTTTTGAGTTAAACAAAAATGTAATATTATTTATTCTAAAACTCAGAACATAAATCTTTCCTTGTCCTGCATACATCCCAATCCTGTGCATTTTACAGAATATGCCATATTAAAGGTTTGGAAAATGGATACCAGGTAATTTTAAACAAAAACTTCTTACCTCATCCTACACTATGTATTTTAAAATACAAAGAAATAGTAACGACTGGTAAAATTAATTATATTAAAGAACATAAATCTTATTTCTTCTCTAACGATTAATCATAAAGGTGAGAACGGTTATTTGCGAAAAAATTAAATCGTGGCTTTTACCCAGGTGTTGATTTTTGCCCTTGTCTCTAATGATCTCTAGTAACAACGAGATTTGATGAGATTTTTTTGTAATCCGGTTAATTTAACTCTTTAAGTATGTATTTTTTATAGTATGCATAAGTGATAGCGATGAAATGTGTTCCAATATTATTTAAGTATTCTTTTTAAATAACTTTTAAAGTAAACTGAATTGTACAATAATTTATTTTTTATTCTTCCGTTTGAAAGATATACAGAGAGAGGGGGAAGTTAATTTCTTTTCAGTAGGAGATTCTAAATTAAAGCATGCTAAAAAAATAACTTCTTCCAGTTTTTAATGGAAAAAAAGATTTTATTTCGCTGATTCTGTTTGCAGTTACGAAGATATTATTGGAATCACGTATTTTTCAAGGAGAAAGTCTTCGTCTTTCTTTTTTATGAACATTATTCTTCAAGATCTTTTCAAAAATAATTGTCTTTCAAAGTGTCCCAAAGTAACCGTTTAAATTTTTTATCAAAACGCATTTAAGGGGTCTCAGGACTCTTAAAATTGGAAAAAATGAAAAAAAAAAAGACCATTTTCAACATTTAATATCTTAAAATGTATTTGATTTTAAGACACAATTTTAATTGGAATAAAATATATAAGTATGTTCTTCCATTTCGTGTATTTAAAAAATTATAAGATGCAGAATTAGCATTTACAGGGGGCTCCAAACTGTTAGACATTTAACGAGCAAAAAATCGGCATAACACCTTACGCGCACAATTACAAAATAAGTATTGCAACTAGAATGAAAATTTTTATGCCTACGTATACTACAGATTGTAATAATTACCCTGAACCTAAATAAATTTGTATTTAAAGCTTTTTTATATTTTTAATACAAAGTTGTATTTAGCTAATGCAAAATTAAGAAAATTTCAACAGTATAATCACCTAAAAAGTATTGTTTTGAAAAATAAAAAGAAAATTTTAGGTTCAGTTTATACAGACTAACATGAAACATATGTTTTGAAAATTTTATGAAAAAATATTCATAAGTTTTTGAGATATCGTGCGCGTTATACACGAAAATGTAATTTGGAGAAAAGCGGCTTCAAAGTTTCCGAAACGACGTTTCAGCTATTGAACGTGTATAAATGTAAAAGCCATAACTTCACTTCTAATAGGAATTTCAAGGAAACAATTATGTCAAAATGTTCAGAAAAAATAGAAGTTTAACATCTAAAAAAATTAAAATTTAGAAAATTTTAAAGCTTTAAGAGTCCTGAGACCACTTAAAAAAAAGATTCTCCATTTTTAAAGAGAATTTTTACTATTTGACCGCGTTGTACGATTGTGTACCTTTCCAAGATTTAACATCAATGGTAACAGGTAACAGCAAATAAAAATCTCTACTTTGATGTAACTACGAAAAAAAATGGTAGCAAACTAAATATCATTTCATTTTTGATACTCTTTAGTTCTATTTTTTAACACTTTCCAACAAAGTTGAAAAGTGTTTATGACTTCGGTTCGTCTGGCCGTCAGTCAGAGCTCTAACTCTGGTAAATATGCTCGGATTGCCCTGAAATTTTAGGATGTTGTTGACATTTATCATAGCATGATCCCTATTTCAAATGAGGTTTGTGTCATGCTTAGTTCATTTACAGGGGCAGACAAAAGTATTCCGTTACATTACGGCCAAAGGGAAAAAATCGTTTCAAATGCTTTTTAATGATGTTACACGCTTTCGAACATAATAAAATTGATAGGCAATTATGAAATGCGCTAAAATATGCATTCAGTAGAATATGCGGTGCAAAGAATAGTTATTATTCATTTATTGAGTCACAGAAAAGAATTCCGTTAGGTAATGCTATAGGGGGAGGGGGAATTGCTTGCGGCGTATTTGAATTATGTTAAGGGGTCTGATTACTCGGCTTCGGAATTCTCCTCCGCAATGTTAAGTCTATGGACTTTCGATGCATTCATTTATTTAAAATATCGTCTTGGGAAATTCATACTGTGCACTCTTCTTAAAGTATGTCTCTTTTTTTCTTAGTGATGTCGCTGAGGTTTACTATAACTTATTTCATATATATTACGAAGTGCATAGCATTTACAGGGACACACAAAAGATTTCAGATACTAAATTGGATCCAAAGTAATGTACATTAGCGATGATTGCTCGAAGTACATTTTTAATTATGATGCGCGCTTTTATGTTTCACTATATTTATGCATACTATATGGTGTAACTGCTATAATTCATATACAGAGCTACACAAAAGAATTTGTAAGGGTTAATGGGTATGAGCGCAAATTGCTTAAAGGTGGTTTTTAAACAAGTTATGCATTTTTACGCTGAAATGCATTTAGTTTACTAAGAAATGTTTGTAGAATATAGATAAAATGATATACAGGGTCACGCAAAGAATTGGATACATGGCCATCTATGGATGATCATTTCTGGAAATGTGATTTCAGTAGTTTTAAGAGTATTTTAGTTTGAATTAAATTTTAGCTAAATAGTGACGTGTAATAGAGGTACTAGGTAAGCTACAGAGCTGTACAAAAGTATTCAAGTATGTTTCCATTTATTAGTATAAATTTCTGAAAGAGAAATTTCAACCTGTCATGCGTTTTCTTGCTAAACTAAATTTCCCCATTATATAGTATATGTAACAACATACAGATCAAATACAGGACTGTTCAAAAGAATTGGAATATACATATTTGGCTATGGACGGTAACTGCTGAAATCAGTTTTTTAAATAGTTTATGTGTTTCTAAAATGTTTACTTAGTTATCTTATTTACCTTATTTCACTAAATAACGAAATTTTGGTAAAGCATTCAGAATGTGTTGGAAAGTGTTTCATAATCTATGCTTAATGCATGATTTTTCTTTCTTGTTTATTAATCATATAGATACTTTTCAGGGAATTAGATTACTATGAATATTTAAAAGCCGTTTTTTATGCAGTACTTTTTTAAAGATTACTTTTATATAAATTAAACAAATTACATATAAAGAAATATTTTTAAATGTCGCAGTGCTAGTTCATAATAAAAGAATGGAAGCTAAATCCTTCTATATATAAAAAAAAGTTTTGATTTGGAAATGGACCAATGAACATCTGCGTAGATATTCCGGGTAGATCGGCATCCAATTTGAATGCTTAAGCATGGCCTTTCATCCTTAATATTAAAAAAAACTGTTGCATACAAAAACATGAAAATCGGTGGTATTATAGAGAAATGTTTGATAAACACGCTGATGTAGACAGTTTTCAAATCGAAGAATTATTTTAAGAGATATTTAATGCTAAAGTTGGACAAAATCGTTCCACTAAAAAAGTTTTATTGAAGCAAAAACTATACATGAGAATTTAATCATTTTTCGATCATTTTATACGTTATAAGTTCCCGGTGTGCAGATTGTATTTATTTTTCTTATTTGACTCATTTTTTGAGGTTTTATTTCAATTTTAAATTCAAATTTTCAGCATTTCGAGAGATATTTTTCACAAATTTTAGAAAACGTTATTAATTTAAACTGTTGCCAGTTGTATAAACAGCGCAAACAATAATGTTTACTTCAAATTAAAAATTTTATTTACACGTGACTATTACAAACAGAAAAAAAGCTTTAAAATTAGAATTAAATGATTACATGTTAAAAGCAGGAAAATTACGTCATAAGAACCATAGGCGCAAATGTCATATACGTCATATACATATTGGTGCAATTTTTTTCCGACGCCAATTTGGCGAAAACATCAATAGCATAAACAACAACATACGGGTTACCATATCAAGCAAAATAACGACACTTTAGCACCAGTTAAGTACCCGTTGCGTATATGAAATTGGCGTCAGAAAAAAATTGCGCCAATGACATCTGTGTCGAACCATATTTACACAAAATCTTAAAATAAGAGAAACAAAGTCTTAAAAAAAAAAAAAAAATCATTATTATGCGTTAAAACTTGTAATTTGAGGAAATTACGTCATATTTAAAATGCAAAAAATATAGCAAAACAATTTAAATTGAAAAATATGTTTGCGCGAGATATTTTGAGATAATTTTTTCAACTGTTATCGTGAATTCGAAGACAGCGCAAATAATATTTCCTTCTAACAACAAAAGTATTTTCACGTGAATATTAATAAGAGAAACAAAACTTTGGTGTAAATTACGTCAGATTTGAAACGATACATTTAAAATGAATTATTTAAAAGAACTATCTTATAGCGCTGTTAAAAAATACCGGGAAACAATGATACTGTTTACTTAATTTATTTTACATTAGTTTATTTTCAAATGTTTAACTAATTTTTTTAATTAAATACGAAAACAGCCATTGTATCTCTTAACAGCAGCAGATTTGGCCTTAAAAATCCCCAATCCAAGGAAAACGAATGGAAGCCCAATTACAGAGAAATCGCTACTGTTTTTTTTTTTTTTAATTTTAATTCAATATTTTAAAAGCCGATCAAATTAGCGTGCTTTTTGGATTTTGGTGTACCTGAACGGGGGTTGGCGAGCGTAGCTCGTAGGGGGCAGAGCCCCCAGTATATACAAAAATAATAAAAATAAAAAATCCACCTTACAATGATTAGTCTAAATCACCAAATACATATTATTTTAACCAAAAGTTAATGAAGTTATATTTTCATTAACTTAGACTGTTAAAATTATTGAAAAATTAAACTTTATTCGTATAAGTAATCATTAACATATAATCAAAATAGATAATTACGATGCAGTTATCACTTTGACAATCATAGAATTTTTCCCCTTGAATCTAAACCTAGCATCATTTTCAATGTCTCATATAAATATTTACCATTTAAAAATATATGGTGGTCCATCTGTTACTTCTTTTTTGAACTATGAATATTTCACAGGTTATTTGTGTCAGCTGTCATGGGTCATGCATGTATGAACTGTCTAATGTATGCCATTTGTAATTATGGACTCGATGACCACACAACAACAGTGCAACGGCACACACTGCTCGTCAAACCGTCAACTTAATGAACGAGAAATTACCAGGTCTCGTAATTTCAAGAAATTCTGATGTGAATTGGTCGCCAAGATCGTTCGAGTTAACCCCAATGGATTATTTTCTTTGGAGGTTTCTGAAAAGTAAAGTGTACGCCAATGCCACCCCCCCCCCCCCCCCCGCACAATCCAAGACCTCAAACGTAACATCCGGGCTGAAATTTTGGCCATGGATATGCTCATTCTGCGAAAAGTCATAAAAATTTTGATGTTCGGATGTTGGCATGTAAGCGGAACCGCAGTGGCCACATGTGCGATATTGTAATCCATACATAAATGGTATAGACACACCTTCCATGTTCGATTTTCAGTCATAAAACTGCGTTTTCTTTCATAATAAAAAAAGAGCCAACAGATGGACCACCCTTTATGTGTTGAGATTCTAATCTCAGTACCGGTGCGTAAAATTTCCAGAAATTTATGACTTAGACGTATTTATGGTGAAATATTTCGATTTATGAAAGAAAATTATCGTTTTCTTTTAAATATTTTCATTTCACTCGCTGAAATATTTCACCTAGCGTTTTGAACTCATAATCAGCTGTTTAAAAATATAGTAAAAGTATAACAACTTTATAAAGGAAAGTGTGTGTTTCATAAAGCGTGATGTCACTTTCTGCTAAATTTTTAGGATTTCGTGAGATGAACGAAACCCTTATAGTCTGGCTTCTCTGTCTGTCCGTCACACGCTCATACTTGAAAACAATTTAAGTTACAGATTTAAATTTTTTTTTACATACAGATGTATACCCCTCTGTCACAACCAAAATAATAAAATTTTGAAAAAGTCTTATATTATTAGAGTTTTTATGAATTCGTCCATTTTTGTGACACTACATAATCTTAATTTCAGATAATTCATTCTTAGATGTTATGGCCCAGTTGGTAAGGTCATTGGGTTCGTATGTAGAAGGTTGTGAGTTCAAATCCCGCCGATTTCGGTTGAAATTTTTCAAAACTTAAATTTGCAATTTTTTGCGCAATTTCTTTTTAAAAATAAATTTGCGAAGTATTTTGTGTCCCCCCCCTACCCTTCCCCAAAAAAAGAAAAAGACATTTTAAAAACGGAGTGTATTGAAATATTTTTTAACTGTAATTTGTAATTATTTTAGCTGAGTTTCTTTTAAAAAATAAATTTGCGAAGTATTTTATGTTGCTGTTCCTACCATCTGGGGGTTGCAACAGCAAAACATGTTGTAGTTTGCGCTTTTTGCTGAGGGGACTAACATTTTGAAATATGGCATGGTATTTACTTACAAGATGCAACTGCTTTCTAAGAACAGTCGAAAGAAAATTTCAAACTTAAAAGAATGAAGTGAGCGAAAAGCGTTCTAAAAGCGTTCTAAATTACAATTTTTATGCAATCTTATCAAATATCAAACCGATTTAAAAAATAATGGTGACAAATTGTTAATGATGGAACTGTGATGTAGATCACATATAATTGGATTTTGTAGAACTTAAAAAGTACATTAGTTACTAAATTATTTCATTTCTTTTAATTAAACTCTTAATTTTCTCTAAGATGCAATTTATCCTAATCGTAAATCACTTTTTTTCAGTTTAAAGTACTTTTCAGTTTATTCGTAAATTTACTACTATAATAATTATAGATCGCGCTATAATTCATTTCATCTTTGTGAATGTAACATTTCCTCTTGTAACGCAAATATTTATGTACATCTGTCAGTAATAACTTTTAGCCGTTACATATTAAATATTAAAAGAAGTTGATTACACCATCGTTACGTTTTAAATCTTTTGTTTTTAACATTCAGTTAAGACACTATGATATTGATTATAGCTATCATAAATTTTATTTATCCGTTACTCTGCTAAATCAGTTGGCCATAAATTTAAAGGTTTAACACTAGATAGCTAACTTGTTAATTCTTTTCACTCTAGGAATAAATTATAGCTGTAATTTCCCAGTAATATTATTTTGTTTACTTGTATCATTTAAAGGTGAAGTTCATATCTTTAAGCAAATGTGTTTATCCTTGAAATGATGCCAAAATCATTAAGAGAACAGATAATGCATGTTCAGTGCCAAAATTAATATTAGAGTGGTTGTTTAAAGAATTCATTAAAAATATTACACTATTTTTCTCTGTGGGGTGAGGCAATAAATTCTCAAAATGTTATTATATTAATTTTGAATTTGGTTTGGCGCTAGTCTCGCTAATGATTGCGCCTCTTTTTACCATATTGGCGAATTGTAGATCTTTACATGCCAATGTACTAAATCTGTATTGCTTGATTATGTTGGCTCTCTCTTGCGATTGGATTCGCAACTCTGATCATGTAACAAACGTTTGCTGTTTTAATGGGCCATCCCTGCTGAAGCTTTATCGTAAGGAAATAAAACATCTTAAAATTTGAAAACCTTTCTACTCATTTTTCCTACTGTTTCAGGATTTGAACCCAATAATGGGTTTGCGAGAACGTCGTCGTGTATATACTACATTATACGAACCGGCCTGTTTTATTCGCAGTGAATCTTTTCAACAAAAAAGTATGGAGGGCTTTCGCTCTACCATAGGAACCTTCTCAAACATAAGCTATATTTTATGTCTCTGCCACTACCACGAGAGGGTTGCAGGAGCAAAAAACTTTCCAAATTGCGATTTCTGTGAAACTGAAGAGGCCAGAAACTTTAAATATGGCATGGTAGGGACTTATAAAATATAAATATCCTCGAAGGACTATCGAAAATAAATCCGAATTAAAAAGGGGTGAAGCGAAGGGGAGGTGCGAAATGCGTTCTAAAAAGTCCTAAATTACGATTTCTATGTAATTTCAGGGAATATAAACCGATTATAAATGTAATAGTTGCGAATCAATGGTAACAGTCTCTGATCCTACACAGGCAATATTTTATGCAAATGATTCTACCACCTGGGGTTCACAGGAACAACAAACGTTCTAAAAAAGGCCTTTAAAAGCTTTCTAAATGCGTTTCTGTGGAATATTGGGAAATAACAAACTGATTTCAAAATTAATGTTGGCAAATTAATGGTGACAGTTTCGATTTCAACATGGCCTTTTATGGAGTATTCTCACAATCTTTTGACTTTCATGTCCCTGAATAATAATTTTTATTTTAATACACTTTTTTGTGTTTTTTTTTTTTTTTTTTTAATTTCATATACTGGGGAACATCTCATTGCATAATTGCACAACAATATTAACGAGATAAATGAGTTTTGGACGATGTTGGGGTTCAAACACCTGGAAAACTCCTATACCGTCCCATGTCCCTGATGCAGATTTTTTAGGTAGCTTTCTTTACAAAAAGTTACCTATTGCAGCCGTTCGGAGGAAAGCGATTTCAAAAAATTTTGGTATATTTTCATCGATCATGACCCCCAGACCCCGAAACCACCCTCCGTTCAAAATTTATATATATATATATATATATATATCTGACCTATGTCGCACTGTAACTCTCGTATTTATGAACCGATTTGGATGTAATTCGGTGTGTACATAGTACATACCAATGTCTCGACCGAGTTCGTTGGCCAGCTTCATCCGCCATTTTGTTTCAAAATGGCGGACATTTAAAATTTTTAAAAAAATTTAAAATTTGAAATGTGGTACCAAAAAATTGAAAATGGAAAAATATTTTTTTCTTATGTATTTGACCTTTATACAAAGACTCCGTAGCAGTTTTTGTTTCGTCTATATCTTAAAAAATGGCTGAGTTATAGCATTTTGAATTTCTAGCGAAGCTGACATTTTGAAACGTCCTGAATTTTGTCACGCGATAAAAGGCGTATTTATGAACCGATTTGGATGTAACTTCGTTTAAACATAGTACAGACCAATGTCTCGAACGAGTTCGTTGGCCAGCTTCATCCGCCATCTTGTTTAAAAATGGCGGCCATTTAAAATTTTAAGAAAAATTTAAATTTGAAATGTGGTAGCAAAAAATTGAAAATTGAAAAAATATTTTTTTCTTATGTGTTTGACCTTGATAAAAAGATTCGGGAGCAGTTTTTGTTTCGTCTATATCTTAAAAAATGGCTGAGTTATAGCATTTTGAATTTCTAGCGAAGCTGACATTTTGAAACGTCCTGAATTTTGTCACGCGATAAAAGGCGTATTTATGAACCGATTTGGATGTAACTTCGTTTAAACATAGTACAGACCAATGTCTCGAACGAGTTCGTTGGCCAGCTTCATCCGCCATCTTGTTTAAAAATGGCGGCCATTTAAAATTTTAAGAAAAATTTAAATTTGAAATGTGGTAGCAAAAAATTGAAAATTGAAAAAATATTTTTTTCTTATGTGTTTGACCTTGATAAAAAGATTCGGGAGCAGTTTTTGTTTCGTCTATATCTTAAAAAATGGCTGAGTTATAGCATTTTGAATTTCTAGCGTGGCTGACATTTTGAAACGTCCTGATTTTTGCCACGTGATAACAGACGTATTTATGAACCGATTTGGATGTACCTTGGTGTGTACATAGTACATACAAATAACTCAACCGAGTTCGTTGACCAGCTTCATTCGCCATCTTGTTTCAAAATGGTGGCCATTTAAAAAAATTAAAAAAAAATAAATTTAAAATGAGATACCAAAAAATTGGAAAATGAAAAAGTTTTTTTTTTTGTATGTGTTTGACCTTAATACAAAGATTCCGGAACAGGTTTTGTTTCGTCTACATCTAAAAAAGTGGATGAGTTATAACATTTTGAATTTCTATTGTGGCTGACATTTTAAAACGACCTGATTTTTGTCACGCGATAACAGGCGTATTTATGAACCGATTTGAATGTAACTTGGTCTGTACATAGTACATACCAATGTCTCGACCGAGTTCGTTGGCCAGCTTCATTCGCCATCTTGTTTCAAAAGGGTTGCCATTTAAAAAAAAAATGTAATTTAAAATTTAAAATGAGGTATTAAAAAATTGGAAAATGAAAAAGATTTTTTTTTTTATGTGTTTGGCCTTGATACAAAGATTCTGGAGCAGTTTTTGTTTCTGAAAATTTGTTCTTTTGTTTATATCTTAAAAAGTCGTTGAATTATAGCACTTTGAATTTCTATCATGGCTAACACTTTGAAACGATCTTGTATTTGTCACGCGATACCACACTTATTCGCCTATTTCGATGGAAGAAGGCATGTAGATAGTATACATCAATATCTCGACCAAGTTCGCTGGCCAGCTTCATCAGCCATCTTGTTTCAAAATGGCGGCCATTAAATTAAAAAAAAAATTATCATTAAAGTGAGGTGCAAAAAAATTAGAAATTGAAAAAGGTTTCTTTCTTAAGTATTTGACCTTGATATAAGGATTCAGGAGCATTTTTTGTTTGTCTTTATCTTAAAAAATGGCTCAGATATAGCAGTTTCAATTTCTAAAGTGGGTGACATTTTGAAAACTCTGATTTTTTGCCTGCGACAGCACTCGTATATATCAACCGATTCCGATATGAGTGAGCATGTGCACAGCAATTACTAAGGTCTCGACCAAGTTCACTGGTTAGCCTCATCCACCATGTTGTCTTAAAATAACAGGCACTTTAAGAAATCGCCGAATTTGGCAGCCAAATATAAGTTACTTTAAATAAAAGCAGCTTGGATAAAGCTGACTAATTTCGCGAAATTTTCATTCATAATGATTTAGTATTGATAAAAATTAGTATTGAATCTCCTACATTCGGTTTCCACTTAATTGAGCTTCGTGTGTTTGAATAATATAAGTTGGCTTTTTAAAAATAAGGAATATGAAAGCTACCTCTTCCTCCCGGCACCGGCCGGAAGGACTTTTTTAAGTTTGGAGCTGCCTGGATAAAATTGTTTCAATAAAAATAATTCGATGTAATTTTTTTCTGAAACTGAAACTATTGCTTTATATAAATATGTAGCTAAAAATTAACCTGTACACATTTTTAGGGTTGTTATTATTTTTTAAACTCTATCCCTGGGTTTTAGATTCCTTACCATCCCTCTTCTAAAATTATGCGGAAAATCATTTCAGATGCAGTCACAGAATTGTTTTCAAGTTTTTTCTCATGCAGAAGTATGCTAGAGAAATAATGTCTAAAATTCTTTGGCAGGAAATTTACTGTAGAATTTAAATCAGCATTTAAATATCAATTTCAAGCGTCGTGGCTTTATTGGTAGTCTCACCGTCCCCAAGGTTTATTCCTGCACTTTTCGAGGTAAATTAAAAAAAAAATTATTTAATCCAATGTTAACAACTGTTTCTAAAAACCAATGAACATTGTGGCTATCACTGAGTCTTAACATGATTTGCCTAAAAGTAGGTGGTAATTTTCCTTACCGTTCCAACCTTACCGTCCTTTTTTTTACCATTTCGTTCCTTTTTTCCAATACCATCCCCTTTTTTTACCTTACCATCCTTTCTTTAACACCCCTTTAAGTCAATGTTATACAAAAATTCTGTACTAAAAGTACTACATTGTTATTATTTCTTATTTGAATGTCCTGTGGGTACTATGCAAATTCATTATAAGTAGAAATTTAGAAGAAAATAAAAAGTTATAGGGGTAAAATTGTAAGGAAAATTAAACTCACAAGTTTAACTTAAACCTCAGTTAAATAAAAAAATTTTCGCTGCTGACCATTTTTTCTTTATTTTGAATCATTAAGGCATTCGTCTATCAGATTAAAATGTTATTTTAGGAAGTTTAATTTTGTCAGAATATTTTTTTCCCCAAAAGTCAAAAGATCGTGAGAATGCCCCTTATGTTGAGAGAATTGGAAGGACTTGGAATTTGACATGATGGTTAATTTTAAGATGTAAGAAGATGGTTTTTAAAAAATTCAAAACTTCAAATGAATACTGAAATGAACGTAATAATTCAGCATAAAAGTTTCAAAATCTTTTCTAAATTATCATTCATTTAGTGTTAGTTCTTTTTATTAATTTAAGTCTCATTTCTGCCTAATGCAATGTAATAATGAAGTTTAGTCAAACTGTGTTTTAAATAGTAATTTTTGGATTATTCCTAAAAGTATAATTTCTTTCAATAAAAATTAGACATATAAATATCACTTTGCATATTTCAAATACTACGTGAGCAAAGCCGCGTGGTTTGCTGGCATAAAAAAAAAGTTTTGATTTAGAAATGGACCAATGAAAATCTGCGTAGATATTCCGGGTAGATCGGCATCCAATTTGAATGCTTAAGCATGGCCTTTCATCGTTAATATTAAAAATACTGTTGCATACAAAAACATGAAAATCGGTGGTATTATAGAGAAATGTCTGATAAACACGCTGATGCAGACAGTTTTCAAATCGAAGAATTATTTTAAGAGATATTTAATGCTAAAGTTGGACAAAATCGTTCCATTAAAAAAGTTTTATTGGAGCAAAAACTATACACGAGAATTTAATAATTTTTAGATCATTTTATACTTTATAAGTTCCCGGTGTGCAGATTGTATTTATTTTTCTTGACTCATTTTTTGAGGTTTTATTTCAATTTTAAATTCAAATTTTCAGCATTTCGAGAGATATTTTTTACAAATTTTAGAAAATGTTCTTAATTTAAACTGTTGCCAGTTGTATAAACAGCGCAAACAATAATGTTTACTTCAAATTAAAAAGTTATTTACACGTGACTATTACAAACAGAAAAAAACTTTAAAATTAGAATTAAATGATTACATGATAAAAGCAGGAAAATTACGTCATAAGAACCATAGGCACAGATGTCATATACGTCATATACATATTGGCGCAATTTTTTTCCGACGCCAATTTGGCGAAAACATCAATAACATAAACAACATCAGGGTTACCATATCAAGCAAAATAACGACACTTTAGCACCAGTTAAGTACCCGTTGCGTATATGAAATTGGCGTCAGAAAAAAATTGCTCCAATGACATCTGTGCCGAACCATATTTACACAAAATCTTAAAATAAGAGAAACAAAATCTTAAAATAAAAAAAATCATTATTATGCGTTAAAACTTGTAATTTGAGGAAATTACGTCACATTTAAAATGGCAAAAAATATAGCAAAACAATTTAAATTGAAAAATATATTTGCGCGAGATATTTTGAGATAATTTTTTCAACTGTTATCGTGAATTCGAAGACAGCGCAAATAATATTTCCTTCTAACAACAAAAGTATTTTCACGTGAATATTAATAAGAGAAATAAAACTTTGATGTAAATTACGTTAGATTTGAAACGATACATTTAAAATGAATTATTTAAAAGTACTATCTTATAGCGCTGTTAAAAAAACCGGGAAACAATGACACTGTTTACCTAATTCATTTTACATTAGCTTATTTTCAAATGTTTAACTAATTTTTTTAATTAAATACTAAAACAGCCATTGTATCTCCTAACAGCAGCAGATTTGGCCTTAAAAATCCCTAATCCAAGGAAAATGAATGGAAACCCATTTACAGAGAGATCGCTACTGTTTTTTTTTTTTTTTTTTTTTTTTTTTTAAATTTTGGTGTGCCTAAACGGGGGTTGGCGAGCGTAGCTCGTAGGGGCAGAGCCCCCTAGTTAATAAAAAAGAAAATTCATTAAACCGCACCACTAAAAAGAAAAGTCAAAGAGGAAACTTATAGAAGCTGCTCTTGCTTGATTTAAAATTGTTTAACGTAAATAGAATTTGTGGTGAATCAAATGTCACCACTCTACTGGTCGAGAAATAGCAGTCCGTGAAAATCTTTAATAGATATGAATGTATTTAAATGCAGTTCACATTCCTATGCTTCTTAAAAGTCAATAGGATTATGTACGAAAGAAAAAAAAAAATATTTTTTAGAAAAATTGTTCAATGAGCATATTTCGAAAAAAGGAATTTTTCCCAATTCCGTAGAAGTGTTTTTGAAACAAATTGACTCGTTCAAATTTATTACAAATTAAATTCTACGAGAATAAATGGTAAGAAGTGTAGTGAAATTCTGGTTTTACGTTTTTCTTCAATTAGGTTGCGGGCGGTAGTCAAAAAAGGTCAGAATTTCACAAGAGACCATTATACGTTTTATTTGTTAAGCGCTCAATTCAAACAGCACTTTACTAAATTCGACAATACTTTAAAAGCAACATTTGAGCCGATATGTCACAGAATATTAATTAAAAATTGAATTACAATTGGAAATATGCTGTAATGGAAATGTGGTGTGACATAACCGTACAATGCATGAAATAATTAAAAAGTAAGAATATTACTTTTTCATAAAATATTTTTCCACAGATGCAGACAAATCATGTCCGTGAACAGTTACAACTTTAGTTTATACCCCTAACTGGGTCTATAAAGTTGATTTACATTTTCTTATTGATATATTACTTATTTTTATATCAGTGCATTTTTAAGCTAATCTCAGATTCAATTTGAAAGGATAATCTGTTTATAATTTCATTAGGTAATTATTTGCTGCCACAAAGACTGAATAAAATCTATGGACAGAAAGTTGACAACTACTAAATAGCTCATAAGATGACAGCTAAATAAAAACTTCAATTTGAAACAGAAACTTGTTAGTCATTTTAAACATAACAATATGTTGCAAATGTTATATGACTGAAAAATTTATTTATATATATATTTTAAAAACTGTAAAAAATTTATGAACTTAGTATTCCCGGACGCCACTATCCAAACACTCAAGAGTACATCTTTGGTGAAACTCAAAGAGTGCCACATAATTTGGCGAGATGAGCGCTATTCCGTACGTGCGCAGCTGCAGTATTTTCAGTTCAGTGTTTAGCTGAAATTGTTTATTCGAGTGTTCAGTAATATTTCCATGAGTATTGGGATAATATAGATTTATAATGGTATTTTGTAAAGCGATATATTTTTAGCTTTACCCTCCAAGTCTGATGCGTGTGTATCAATAACGAATCTTCTATAAAGAAGACGAAATTGCGTTTATTTATCTTTCGAATAAGCCAGCTGTTAGCATGTGCTTCTTATTAAAACCAGAAGATATCTTTGGATAAATAAGACTTTACTTAAATATTAAGGGAAATGTATGCTTCCCATTAATTATTAAGGAAAACAATTTTATACTAATGAATGATGAATAACCCCAAGAGTGAAATGACATCACATTTGTATAAAAATCCTCCCTTTAAAAAAACAAACATTTTCCTATAATTGCTTCAAAATAACATCATTTTCAAAGATTTTTCGTTCTAGAAGCTTCGAAATTCGAGGCTATCTCTCTCTTCAATAGAAGAATATTCGTTCATAAGTGATAATGACGTCATTTTTAAAAGCATGAGACTGAAAACAAGATTTCAAAAACTAATAATAATACATTCTTTTGAATCAGTTAAATTTTTCTCGGATTGGACAATATTCGTAATTTTTTTTAATTTACTACCTGTATAAATGAGAATGAAAGAAGGAAGTAGTGAAAAAGAATATTTATTTATCAGATAAATGTTTTTAGACATTTGAAGAAATGTATCGGTATATAACGTTCAGGCAGCAGCGTAAAAATTCATTTTGCATTGACCATCCCTCGAAAGTAATTACAAGCATCACCAAGAACTGACAAAACTTTCACTTTTTTCTAACCAAACCATATATAACTTCGAGATGTAATCCATCATTTTGAATTATATTCATTTATTTAACATCCTAATGCATTCACTTGCATCATTTTACATTTTAATCCGGAAAAATTTTCTAAATAAAATAAACAAACATCAAGTCACGTTTGAGAAACACTTTCAGGAAGGACGAAACCACTTCCGCAGGCTTTTACCGACGCAACGTGGTAAAGATCAGAGTTCATGAAACTCTTTTGATAATTAATAGATTTTTTTATAAACCATTTTATGGGGATTCAAGATTAATCTGTAAGTAGGTTCTCTTACTCTTTTGTGAATAACTCAACCTGTGAACTTCTAGCTACCATGACTTCTGATGTTTCGCCGAAAGTGCAAAAATAATGAATGCTTTGCTTTGACTTTAGAAAACTGTGTAGTGGAAAACAGTTTTGAGTAAACTTTTGTTTTTTATATGTAGTCGAGCTATGTCATTGTATTAAGGCGTTATATACGTTCTTAACTTTCAAAAAATCGATTTTTGTTTTTGGCGGAACTTAAATTTTTATAGTGTGTATAATTATGGGAAAAAAGATTTAAAGTGATATCTCAATTATTAAGAAAGATATGAGTAAAATTGTGAGCGCTAACATGATAAAAAAATATTGAATCCTAAAACTTCAAACGCAATTTTCTGGAAACTATATTTTTTAACATGGGCCGCGTAATAACATGAACAATTTTGAACACTTTTTAATAAAATTTGCGCTCATCTACGCTTAATTAACCCCTTAATTATCGCTCCCGTCAATATCACAGGTTGAGGAGTCGTTCGTTATTTCTCATGCCCGTCATATTTCCGGGCTGGAGATTTATTGCTGGAAAAAACTTCTGAAACTAGAAAAATTTAACTGGCATTTCCGTGTGAAGTCTTTGAAAATCAGCGTTTGGGTTTGGTTTTTGGCGCTCATTGTGATGTTAGACTTTGTATTGCATGTTTTGAAATATACCACACTCAAAAAAAATATTAATAACCAAAATTTAATGTATATTATATTATTTCAAATATTATTTGTAAAAATTTGTTTGATGATGATAAATAAAGATCTAAGATGTGAAAAGTAAAGGTCTTAATCGCATTAATTTGTATGGTGTAAAACAAACATTAAAACACAGGATTCTCGCACAGGATTCTCGCAGGATTCCACAAATGTGAATTTGTACTACAAAATCTTTTTTTTTTCGTTTAAAAAAACTAATTGCATATTTTATATAAAAACCAACCTTATAATTATCCAATTCCTGTAATTAAAAAAATAGGTACTTTTTTATGGTTTTTTCAAATATTAAGCGAAAGTTAAGGGGTTAAATTGTCTAAGAGGCATCGAGCCATTTTTTTTTTTAATTTTTAATTTTTTATATTTTTCCAATAAGTTTAAAAATCAAAATTTTAAACGAACACGAAAGAAAAATCACGCGTTAAGCATAGATTATGAAACACTTTCCAACACTTCTTGAAGACTTTAACAAAACTTCGTTCTTTAGGGAAATACGGTAAATAAGATAACTAAGTAAACACTTTAGAAAACGTATAAAATATTTGAAAAACTGATTTCAGCATTTACCGTCCATAGCCAATATGCATTCCAATTCTTTTAAACAGCCTGGTATTTGATCTGTAGGCTGATATATATACTATATAATGGGGAAATTTAGTTTAGCAAGAAAACGCATAACAGGTTGAAATTTCTCTTTCAGCAATTTATACTAATAGATGGGAACATACTTGAATACTTTTGTACAACCCTGCAGTTAACATAGTACCTTTATTACACGCCACTATTTAGCTAAAATTTAATTCAAACTAAAACACTCTTAAAACTAGTGAAACACATTTCCAGAAATAATTTATAGACGGTCATGTATCCAATTCTTTGCGGGACCCTGCATATCATTTTATCTACCAATATTCTACAAACATTTCTTAGTAAACTAAATGCAGTTCAGCGTAAAAATGCATAACTCATTTAAAAACCACCTTTAAGCAATTTGCACTCATACCCAGTAACTATTACGAATTATTTTGTGTAGCCCTCTGTATGAATTATAGCACTTATACACACCACATAGTATGTATAAGTACGAAACATAAAAGTGCATATCATAATTAAAAATGCATTTCCAACAATCATCGCTAATGTACAGTACTTCGAATACAATATAGTATCTGAAATCTTTTGTGTGTACCTGTAAGTGCTATGCACTTCGTATTATACATGAAATAAGTCATAGTAAACCTCAGCGACGTATAACAATTTCATTATACATGAAATAATTTAATATAATTAAAATATGCCGCAAACAATTCCCTCCACCCCTATATCATTATGTAACGGAATTCTTCCGTATGGCCCTGTAAATGAACAATAACTATTCTTTACACTGCATAATGCATATTCCGCATAATGCATATTTTAGTGCACTTCATTAATGCATATTAATTTTATTGTATTTGAAAGCCTGTAACGCCATTAAAAATCATTTTAAACGATTTTTCCCATAGGCCGTAATGTAACGGAACACTTTTGACTGTCCCTGTAAATGAACTAAACTTGCTACAAACTTCATTTGAAATAGGGAACGTGCTATGGTAAACGTCAATAACATCCAAAAGTTTCAGAGCAATCTGAGTATATTTACGGGACAGACGAACAGACTAACCGAAGTCATAGACACTTTTCAACTTTGTTGGAAAGTGTTAAAAATGAAACTTTTTTTCAAAATAGCGCAATTTTCTTATTTTTCAAAATTTCAAAAATTTGAGCTGATGGCTCTTAGCTAAAACCTTATTTTACAAGTAGGAACTAAGATTTTAATAATTTTTTTATTTCTGCAGGAAGTTAGTATGCTGCCCATCGAGGCCGGATATTTTGGTACAGTTCAAAACGGCTGCAGGTTTTTGACGTAATATGTGACCAAATTTAACAATAAAAAATATTTTTAAATACTTGAAGCAATACAAAACAACGTGGAATAATTAGCTGTTCAATTAATTTTACTCCCTTCCTAAAACAAAAAATCCAAAATATGTCAATTTTTCGCCGCCGAGAACGTATGTAACCCCTTAATAATGATAGTACTCGTATGTGATAATTCTTTTTAGGAAAATATTCCGAAGGTGCGATGTTCTTTAAACAATACTATGTATATAGCAAATTAACACCTTTATAATATTACATTAATTTCAATTGCTAAAAGGTGTAAATTAAAACTTTAAAACCAGTAAAAATACGTTCATTTTGACTGTTTACATGTATCAACTCTACCCGAGTCATTTACAAAACAAATAAAATATTCTAAAATTGTACGGTCTATTAAACGCCGTTATTCAATTTTTCACGTATTGTTTCATATTATGCACGTTATTTTTATTTTACTTGGATCCTTATTTTATTTTCGTACCCATTGAGTATGAGTATTGATACCAAAATTATGACTCGAGCTACTCAATGGGTACGAAAATAGAATATAAGCATCCAAGTAAAATAAAAATTACCAAATATGCATTTTTCGTACAGATTGATTAAGAATTTTTTATTTTATCAAAAAATCGATTTTTAAAAAGAAAACCAAATGCTTTCCTATATAGCACATTATTTAAATATTAGCGTTTCTCTACTAATTATCATTATTTTAAGTCCATTTTTTTATTATAGGCTATATCAGATTTGGGAAATTTTGTAATTGTAATTATCTGCAATTGCTCGGGTACTGATGTTATATTTTTATATTTGACGATATATTTTAAGAACATATATAAATATTTCATGTTTGATAAGTTGGCCGTCATTATAATCTTAGATGGTATAATGGTTCCAAGTACTTTTATATCCGAGTATTAAAAAATAAAGGACATACACTTAAATTAAGCAAACTGAAATTTAGTACAATTATTTATTTAAAGAAAGTATAAAGTAAATTAAAACCTAACAAAAACATAGCTGTGAAAAAAGGGAGCCAAGTTCTGTAAAGACAATGGCAAGAAAAGAAGTGATATCTAAGTGGGTGCCAAGTTCAAATAAAATTCACTCAACTTACCTACTGAAGTATTGTAGCATTTTTTAAATTGTTTAGAAATAAAACTCATTGATAGCATATTAATAATAAATCTAGAACTTGGCAAGTTTTTACCTACGAGTCATTTCTTTTTTATAATGACATTATTATATCAAATCTTGTTATTTCATGATTGGAAGCCTTAATTTGAGTGAGCTCCTTCCCCTTGAAGGGCTGTAGGATAAAATATATCCCACCTAATTTAACTGCAAAATGCCACATTGACACCAGAATTCAGGACTAAAAAGTTTAATTTTATTAAATACGCGAAAAGGAGCTTTTACCCATTTTCGAAATAGATTTGTTTTTAAATTCTGCTGTGATTCAATTATTTCAGCATGTCACGAATAAAAGTTATTTGCCCCTGAAAGGGTTAAAGGGGTGGAGTCGCTAGAGTGATGACCAAGAACAAGCGTAAGTACATCTGTCTCTTTGTCAGGCATCTTAGTATGTTTGCATTGAGGTTTCTGGAGAGTGATTGCTAGAGTGATAACCAAAGACGAGCGGGAGTGTATCTGTGTATTTATTGATTTATCAAATCTTTAACATGAATCATTTGTTTATAATAATAACTATATTATTTTTTTTGTAATGCCATTGAAATTAAAATTAACATCACCATTTTATTAAGACATAAAATTGATAGGCATAACATTTATCAAAAACTTGCCAAGTTCTAGATTTATTATTAATATGCCATCAATAACTTTTATTTCTAAACAATTTTAAAAATGCTATAATACTTCAGTAGGTAAGTTTGAGTGAATTTTATTTGAACTTGGCACCCACTTAGATATCACTTCTTTTCTTGCCATTGTCTTTACAGAACTTGGCTCTCTTTTTTCACAGCTATGTTTTTGTTAGGTATCATTACTTTTTGTAAAGTTACAATATATACCCCCAAAGGGTTAAATGTACGACTTTTTGAAAATTTTATGATTTGTCGTTTGATGTGAAGTGTTCAGCTATAAGTATGCAAAATTTCCCGCCTCGAACCTAATTAGAGGCTCACTTTGAAAGAATTGTTTAAAATACACATGTGGGAGCGCAAAGGGTTAAATGTACGAATTTTTCAAAATTTTATGATTTGTCGTTTGATGTGAGGTGTTCAGCTATAAGTATGCAAAATTTCACTCCTCCAACCTAATTAGGGACTCACTCAGAAAGAGTTGTTTAAAATACACATGTGGGAGCCCAAAGGGTTAAATGTACGAATTTTTCAAAATTTTATGATTTGCAATTTGATGTGAGGTGTTCAGCTATAAGTATGCAAAATTTCACGCCTCCAACCTAGTTAGGGGCTCACTTAGAAAGAATTGTTTAAAATACACATGCGGGAGCGCAAAGTGTTAAATGTACGACTTTTTCAAAATTTTATGATTTGTCGTATAATGTGTGGTGTCCAGCTATAAGTATGCAAAATTTCAAATTTGCAACATGTATAGTTTCTGAGAACGGGCTCTGTGACTGACAGAATATCTCAATTTGTTGATTTTCTGTAAGCGTGTAAACCCAGATAAACCCCCAGTAAGTAGATAGGTTTACAATAGAAGTCTATGGGAATTTGGCGAAATATTAGAGATATCGCCAAGGTGGCGTCCCTTGTGGCGCCTAATTTTGGTCGCCAAATTTGGCGATATATCGCCATGTTGGCGAGAAATTCGCGGTATTTGGTGACATAACAGCGTCCCCTCCTACGGAAAATTAAAATTTCGCCTAATAGACGTAATGTTAAAGTAAAAATACACACCCCCAGGTGTGTAATTCATTGCTTTTCACAATTTTTTTATTTTCTTCCTTAGTTTCATAGTGCAAACGAACTTCGCACCGAATTTGAAGTCTGTAGCTGCTGTAGATATATGAGATCTTTTTGATGAGTGAGTCAGTCAGTCAGTCAGTCAGTCAGTCAGTGGTAAAATTATCGATTATCAGACTTTTTCAAATGTCATTATCTCGGAAACTAATTATGCGTTATTTATAAAATTTTGGATTTTAGGTAATTAGGGTGGCCTTACTACACATTTCGTAAAATAAGTATGTAGGTCTCATAGATTTTCAGTAGTAGAGCATTGAAATTTGACGAAAATAGCTCCAATTGGTTCGTGTAAATAACACACGGCTATGTCAGGCGAACTTGGTTGACACACTGCCGTGTGTCTAGATAATTGGCCATAACAGGAAATTAGAATTAACATTAAATATCGGAGAATTCAAATCATGATAATTTATCATGAGAAGGCCTCATATTATTTAAAAATAATTCAAATTAAATTAATAGATTATTGCTCGGAAAAATAAAGAACTAGCTTACCCCAAATCAACATGACGGTTGCTGGCATCTTATCTCTCATGGGTCCTTCAGTTCAGCACTATCGAGGGATTTACTCCTTTCTACGTATATATCGAAATACACTTATCCATTCCAAACTATATCTTTTTAACTCAACTTTATTTCTCTTTCTATCTCTCAAAACTTCTCTGCGCTGACTTTTTCTTCACCAACTATTTAATTATTTCCTCCACCTCTTTTCGTCCTTTATTCACCTTATCCAACTAAATCCTTTCCTTTTTGCTTTTCCCCTTTTTACACTTTATGCTACTGGCTACCATATTTTCATAAAATCCCATATCCCTTGATATTGGATATCTTAAAACTCTCCCCTTTCTCTTTTATTTCTCTTTTTTTTTTTTTTTTTTTTTTTTTTTTTTTTTTTTTTTTTTTTTTAAATATCAAAATATGGGTACCACTTTCACTCCAAATATTTCTCACACTTTTTCTTATTCATTCTCACATCCCCCTACACCTTTGTAATAAACTTTATTCAACAACATCCATTTTTCGGCAACCGCTTTGATCGTTACCTGTAAATAATTTCTGCTATACATCGAAGAGTTTTCCTTACAGCGTTACCCGCTTTGATATTTCCTGAATACATTCTGCACGGTAATAAAACTAACTTTTCTAAACTGACCACCTTGGTGTCATGTTTTGTACTTGCTAGAAAATGGTTATTTTTCTTAGATTTGTTACTATTACCATAGCTATTTTGTTATTCCAGTCCTGCTAAAATTCAGCTGTTCATTTTTGCACCTGGATTGCATTTCCTAACTTCTCTTAAACTTCAAGTTATTTTGTATTATATAACCAATTCATTTCTTTTCCATAGTAATGTTTCCTGTACAAAATACCTTCTTTATATTTTCCATACCCCGCTTTTCCTTTTTCTATTCATCTTAACCGAAATACTAAATCCAAAATAGCCTTTCTACATATTCCTTGCCGATTGTAACTAAAAGCCGCTTTTCAATTACATTCCTTATAAACTTTTTTACCAAAAATAAAACCGACTTCAAAAACTACTACAAAGTAAAAAATAATTTTTTTACATAATAGTTAATAAGAAATTAAATTAAGAGCATTGTATTTACCATGCGTATTATTATATTTATGTACATTAATTTGATTTTTTGGAGTCGGTGCCAGCCAAGCCAAGTTAAATATAATTATCCAACAGACACACATCCAAATATCTACGAGTTTTTTTACGATTTGTTATTTAATTAAAAAATTTGAATTTTACCATTTTTGAAACATTTCATCTGATTTTATAAACGTGTATTTCCAAGTGAGATTAGTTGTAATTATGTGTGCTAAATTAAGTGTTATTGTAAAGTTAATGCGTTTATACAGGCTATTATGTAAAAAAATCGTAGCCAAACACACAGATTTTCAAATGCAGGATGGTGTCAGAGTTGATTGACAATGGATTTTTTTTCCTAAACGGTTTTGCTGAATCTTGTTACGATTTGTATTGGATAAACAATTTAAATTTTGAACTTGGCTTGGCTGGCACCGACTCCAAAAAATCAAATTAATGTACATAAATATAATAATACGCATGGTAAATACAATGCTCTTAATTTAATTTCTTATTAACTATTATGTAAAAAAATTATTTTTTACTTTGTAGTAGTTTTTGAAGTCGGTTTTATTTTTGGTAAAAAAGTTTATTTTTCACTTTTTAGTTTTCTTTTAGTTAAAATTTTTGCATGATTCTTTTGGAGCAAATTACGGACTTTTAAAGATGTTATTTTGATAAGTAAATACTTTTGTCCAGATTTGTGTGTACATTAATAACACAGGTTTTTCGTGAAAATTCTTTATATATATATATATTACATTTATTCTTCTTCAGATTTAATAGCTTTATTTTTTAATTAAATATTTTTGTTTGGACATGGGTAGAACGACAAGAGATGCTGCTCGCATGAAAAAATATCGAACATTGGAAAGTGACACTAAAAAGTTCTTCGGTGCTCTATGAAATAGAGAAGAGAGACCCAATGACTTATTTTTCATACTTTCTAATCGGTGACCAGGCCCTTATCTTCCGGGTTGCCCTTCATGAACGAGTTTGATACTAACTTGGTATCGGCGTAGGAGACCACCTAATCGCCATAAACCTGATGAACGCCGAGTATTTCTTAATTGTGAACTTTTTTATGCCAGTTACTTAACATTTATATCTTGTTGTTTAGCACTGCGCATTGCTACTCATGTTGATCTCGTAATTTAGAAGCTTAATCAGATGACGAGACCTTCATCTGGCAAGGCACCTCAGAGGTATAATTCATCGGTAAATTCGAGGTCTTCGCACGTATCGACCGAGTTTACATGCACTAGGAGCCATTAAGGTACATGACAACCGAATAACTTATCAAAAAATGATCGTGAAAAGACCACAGGGGGAAGTCTTAAATGGCGTTTCCACAAATGGCTGGTCAAATTTCTATGGTGTCAAAAGAGAATTTATATATAATTCATTTGAGGTTTCAAGAATTTAAAAACAACTTATTTTTTGGTGGCATTAATGTTTTCTTATATGGAGATATTATGCAAGAGCCAATATGTAATGTATAACGTATGCGTAATGCCAATGTGCTTAAATGTATGCTAAGCATTTCTGCATGGTACTTTTATTCATAATTTAAATTATTTGCTTAATCTTTCGCCAAATCTAAAGATTCTGATAGAGAAATTGAGAACTCATTGCATCATGACGGCATTTTGTTTATTTTTGTTTGTAATCTTTCTTGGCAAAGCAGCTTAACTCACTTGGGCATTTATGCTTCTTATTGCATCATCATTTGCGATACGTTGGGCAGTGGAGATTTTAAAACTATTAAGTAATCTACCGTTATTGCGTCCACTGCCAATTGTTGTTTCTGAGCTAATATGATTTGGTGCATTGAAGCGTTTTGCGAATTAAATATTTTATGATACCCACATTTGCATTAAACCAATTGCTGCTGATATTTTTTTTTGTTTCACGCTAGCCTTAACTGTGGGCTCGATTACGGAAGATTAGAAATTCATCGTCATACTCATTTAATAGTCTTGATTAAAGTGTTATATGTCTGCATAGTAACTGACGTATTTTAGTGAGTATATAGTACTGCAAAACATATAGAACTTTCGGAAGCAACTTATGATATTCGCATTTCCTTTAAACCATGTTTGCTGTTAGTATCGCACACTTTTTGCTTTTATCGGGCAATCTGATCCATATTTATTTGCTCTCATTTCTTGATACAATTCAAATGTTTTCATGACTGCGTAACTCACTGACTTTCTTTCGCCATTATGCTTATGCCTACTGATGTTTAAGTTCTGTGCCATGTAAATACAACGCACCATAACAATGCCGTCTGTAATACTAATTAGAGTAACTCCTTTTATTTATTTCTATGTTGTTTATCTTGTACTTTAACAGCATAGGGATCTTGGCTCAACTTCTGTTTGCATATAAAAGTAGACAAATGGTTGTTTACAATAAATATATTTATAAATATTGAAAAACTTGCTTGTGTATATGAGACAGTGGTACTACTTAGTTATCCCGTCGACCAAAAATCTATCGTTCACCAAACTATAAGATTAAATGCCAATAATGGTTGATCGTAAATATCACATTCACTGACTTTAAGCAAGATACATGTGTTTACGTCATCAAGTGATTTTTATTTCGACGTTTTATTTGTATTTTTATTAATGTTATACTAATTTATTTGTTCTTTCGTTATTTAAAATAAAAATTATGTCAATTTGTATAATTTGGCGATTTATATAATCTGGCGAAATTGGTCGACGGGATAACTAAGTAGTACCGAGACAGTTAATAGGTTGTCAGAAAATATGCGTGAAATTTTCATTTTCTCTCCAAGGCCCCTATACAGGAAAGTTATCATTAATGTTATCTAGTGGAAATATTAAAGGCAATCAAAAAGCATTCATACATATAACTGTTTAATATAATATAATATAGGTATTTATATAATATTATGGTACTTCTTAGTTATCCCGTCGATCAATTTCGCCAAATTATATAAATCGCCAAACCACTCGCCAAATTATACAAATTGATATAATTTTTATTTTAAATAACGAAAGAACAAATAAATTAGTAAAACATTAATAAAAATACAAATAAAACGTCGAATTAATGGTTTATTGGCCATTATTGGCATTTAATCTTACAATTAATTCATTAATGGCAAACCATGGTACAGATGTCATATTCGCCCCATATTGGCACGATTTTTATCTGTCGCCAATATCATATAGGCAACGGGTACTTAACTTGCGCCAAAGTGTTCTTATTTTGCTTGATGTGGTAACCCGGATTATGTTGTTTATGCTGTTGATGTTTTTGCCAAGTTGGCAACCGAAAAAAATCGCGCCAATATGGGGCGAATATGACATCTGTACCCAAATCATTATTGGCATTTAATCTTACAATATGGCGACAATAATTTGGTCGACGGGATAACTAAGAAGTACCAATATTATATATATATATATATATATTATGTGCCGCTAGTGTGATGTTATGTGTTTAATTAAACTAAACTATTGTATACTAAATTATTGTTTTGTATTAAGGGTACTTATTAGTTATCCCGCCGACCAAATTACAGTCGCCAAATTGTAAGATTAAATGCCAATAATAGTTGATCGTAAATGTCACATTCACTTGACTACACGTGTTTACGTCATCAAATGATTTTTATTTCGACGTTTTATTTGTATTTTTATTAATGTTATACTAATTTATTTGTTTTTTCGTTATTTAAAATAAAAATTATGTCAATTTGTATAATTTGGCGATTTATATAATTTGGCGAAATTGGTCGACGGGATAACTAACAAGTACCGTATTAAGTTAGTTTGTTTCTGTATTATTTAGCATTTGAAATAATGGTGTATATTTAATTAATGTATATTAAATTACTATTTTGAATGCGATTGCCAATTGAGAATTTTAAATATAACTGTCGATTAGAAAATACGAAGAAACAGATTGGGGAAGATCCATTACTGAATTTGAATGGGAATATCGCCAAATTAGTCAGTTACAGCCAAGTTGGCTTGATTTATGGCGACTTATTTTGGTCGCCAAATTTGGCAATAATTAACGTAACTGCGCCAAGTTTTGCGACAACTTGGCGCTAACGTATATGAATACATAGTTTTATGCTTATGATTGAGAAACCGGTTACAACAATGAAAGATAATTTGGGTGAAATCCTTCATTTTATTGGTTTTTGTTGAATTACTAAAAAACTACTCAACCAATTTCGATGAAACGGAAGTGGTACCAATTCGAGAGCATCCTCTTTCAATTAAAACAAAAATCACATAAATCGGACAAAAAGTTCCGGAGCAATCGGTGAACATACATAAAAAAAAAAAAAAAAACATACATACGCGTCGAATTGATAACCTCCTCCTTTTTGAAGTCGGTAAAAATCACCTGGGAATATCTGGGAGCATGACAGCGCGTCCGCCAAGTTCGCACAAGCCGTAAGCTACCTTTCCCTGAACCATTTCGGCATACTTTTCACCCCCTCATAACGTCGTTTTAGGGAGAGATATAGAAATTTTTCTTTTATACATATGTTCGTATGGTCAAACTGAACTAAGGTTCCATGATTTCATGTTTCTATATTTAGTAGTTTTCGAAATATTAAATTCCGAAAAAGCGCTTTTTTGTCACTGACTCACTTCGCATCATCAAATAACTAAGGTACTTCTAAAAGTCGTAGAATCATGAAATTTCACAAGTAAGTCGGGTTCGTAGCACAATTAACCAGAAAAATCTGAAAACACGAAATTTCCGCCTCTAAACCCTTCAAACAGGGGGTGTTCATTTGGCCGTAAACAGTTCCTTAACACATTCAATTGTGCCAATGTTGGTCGCCAAAACTCGATTACAGAGTTTTGAAGAGGGTCACGTGATTTCAAGCAGAATAACATTTTATATGTATGCTTTTCCAAAGATGTTTGTTAAATAGAAAAAATGAATATATCTAAACATTTTAATTAGTATAGGTTATGATATATTTACGATATTAAAACAATAAAACATTTAACAAAATATAACCGTAATTCGGTACGCTTCCGATATAGTAGCCTTGGCGAAATACAGAAAATAGCCTTGACGAGAAAAGAAATTTGATAATAACGTATTTTCTGGCAACCAATTTACTGTGTCATATACACAAGCAATTTTTTCCATATGTATACAATTTATTTAATGTAAGGAACCCGTTTATTTATTTTTATATACCAACATAAATAATTTGTATATAAAAAATAATATTTTATACATGTATAAATAAAATGTTTATATGTATATAAAGACATATATAAATAACATAAGAGTTCATCAGGTTTGTTTTCACAGTTGTTTATATCATTTGGCAACATATCTCAGTTTCTGAAGTCCGAATTGTGCCAAGATTTTTAAAAAATGCCAAGGTCCCTATAGTGGAAAAATATCCTAATTCCATATGAAAGTTTAAAAATCTGCTTTTAATTAAATGAAATGTGTAACTAATACAGCTGTCTTTAACGATGTGCGACAGATGCGGCGTCCGAAGACCGCTGCTAATGTTATTACATTGTATTATTAGCCTACTTACTGTTAATTTATTGTTAATTTTAAATCTGTAAAAGAAAGATTATAGTTATAGATAAGATATGTTGGTCGCCAAAACCCGATTACAGAAAATTAGCCTGAGTTATAAAGGTGTTACATGATTTCAAGCTGAATGAATTTTTATATGCTTTTACAAAAATCTTCATAAGGAAAATCTTTCAGTTTATCTGTCCATCTTTCTATCTTTATTTCCTTAAAACAAATTTTATTAAAGACCGGGAGGCGTCTGCAGAGATCATCGCCTCATCGAGTTGAAGGCTGAAATTTTAGGATTAGTTAAACATCGATTAGCGTATTGAAATGTAACTGGTCTGCCAAGTCATATCTTTGTGGAAACCACCTACAGACCCGATTTTACGGGTTAATTGGTGGATTTTCCATTGTGTTTGCCTGCACCCATTCCTCCATGTTTCCAAACTTTTGGATGGAGGAAAATACAATAGTAAACCTATCAGTTAAACACTAAAATTAGGTCTTCAGGTGGTTTCTACCAAGATATGACTTAACAGACCAGTTGCATTTAAATATGCTAATCTAGTTTTAACTAATCCTAAAATTTCAGCTGTAAACTCGATGAGGTGATGGTGTGTACAGACGCCTCCCGGTCTATTATAAATGTCGAAATTCTAATCTCAATAGCACTCTGGTCAATCTGGCAATTATCCCTACTATTTATGGAACACTGTTCCTTTAAGTGCGTTTTAGTGATGTTAATGAACTTATGCATATGCATCATACATATTATACATATGCATATAATACGTATTACATTTGCATCATACATAATATAGCTATGTGTATAATAGATAATACATATGCATCATTATGACGTCAGAATATACAAAACATTTTTTGTCGCCAAATTTGAGAATTGACATGATATATTACCAAGTTTGGCGAAAATTTGCTAGTGGCTTTGACGCTAATGGCTATTTTTCAATGAGTTAATGCGAGCCATCTATTTTTATTTTTCCGCATATCATCTGACTAGTTCAATGATATAACGTACTATATTTCCAAAGTTCTAATAGTTTCGTCACAGCCCAAAACCTCTGCTATTGTTATTACGAGACTCGTATATTGTACTGTTATTATACTTACTGTGACTATGTTGTTAATCTTTACACCACTAAAACGTCTGTATTATATAAAGAGAATTTACGGAAACTATTAAAGCATTGAAACTGCCAGTTCTCCTTATGATTGCTATCATTCTATAATATGTAACATGTTAATCGATATGTACGTTAGAATGAATCTTCTATAATCCGGTTCCTCGCATTTTAGTTTTCAGGTTTCAAATAAAATTAGCTAAAATCTTAAAACCATGGCACATTGACTAATTCTTCAACACGGTGAGATGAGAAGAATGATAGATTTTCAAATGGATCATGGCAGTGAGCCGGTAGACCTTCTATTCTTCCGTAATCGAGTCTATTGAAAAGGTTAACGTGAAACAAAAAGATATTAGCATCAATATGGTTTAATGCAAATGCAGATATTGTCAAAGGATTTCATAAGAACCATTTCACTTGTACCAAGCCGTATCAGTTAAAATACAGCAATTGGCAGTGAGCCCAATTAGAAAAGATTACTTAATAGGTTTAAATATTTCCGCATTAGAGAACGAATCGTAACTGCTAAGGAAACATGTATAAGTGAGTTAATTTGTCATGAAAGAATGAAATACATAACAACACAAAATATATGATGTGCTTCCATGATCGTAAAGAGTTCTTGATTTCTCTATCAAAAGCTTCCGACTTGGCGAAAGAATGGGCAAGTAAATTAAATTATGAATAACAGTAACATGATGCAACGTTTAACATGGAATTAATATGGTAAATACTGCTTGCTAGAAGCGGCTGGTACTTTAATATAAAAAGAAATAAATTATAAATTTGTAAAGCTCAATAAAATAAATTTAGGTATTTTTATGTTAGCCGGGCGCAAGTGGCAAATCGCCAAATACTGTTCTCAACTCCATTGTTCATATTGCATTCATTTCATTTAAAGATAGACACTTTTCAGTCATCTCATTTAAAATAGATGCATTTCCCTCATTTTATTTAATAGAATATTTAACATAGAAATAAATAAATAAATAAATAAGAAATAATAACATAAACCAAAATATTTTATTTGAAAATCAAAGCATTGTTTCTAATTTACACATGTGAAAAATGAAAACTGCTATTGGCGAAAAAACAAAAGGCTAATGAGGAGATTTGCTCCCAGCTAACATAAAAGTACCGAAATTTAAGTTTTTTCATATTAATATAGTTTAGAATAACAAACTTGAAAAACATACAAAAAGTAGTGATATCCCAACAAAAAGTTTTCTGTAAAAAAAAAAAAAAAAGCGCCAAGTTCTCCTTAATGTTTCGGCCAGAAAAAGTAGTGATATCTGAAGTTCGCACAAGTTAAAAGCCAAACATCCCAAATCTTTCATTGAAAATGGCTTCCTGCGACTTGGCCGTTAATGCCTTCGAGAGAGTTTTTCAAATTTTTAAATATGTATAAGTGAGTTACATTCCAACTACATTTTTTGATTATTTTAGGCATTTTGTGGCACAGAGTACAGAAATAAAATACACATTTGAAAAAAGTCTATCAGTCTATTTAAATGCTTAGAAGTTAAAAATAACAAAATACTTGTATTCAGGAGATAATATCCCTAACTGCTAAAACATAATTAGTATCAGCTTTTAACAGTTTATAAATCGAATACCTCTTAATGTATGCAAACAAACTATAATAAATGATCAAACGAAAAAAATCTCTTTCGTCAATACACAAGATTTCAATATTATACAATAAAATATAATGTAACATATTGTAAGATTTGAAGTAAGTAAATTTTGTTTTATTTCTTGGGTTTTACGTTAATGACTTTAGCTTTAGACCGTACAAAATGGCAATTAAATCACAAGTGGACTAAATGATCTGTAATCAAAACTAATGTTTGTTGAAACTGAATGGTAGTTATCAGAATCTTTTACTTATAATGTCTTTATGTGAATTTGCCTCTTTGCATTCTAATATTACTTTTAATATTTAAATAATTCATAAATGCGTAATTTCCAATCATTAATTTTGAAACGCTATAGAAGGCATTAACGGCCAAGTCGCAGGAAGCCATATTCAATGAAAGATTTGGGATGTTTGGCTTTTAACTTGTGCGAACTTCAGATATCACTACTTTTTATGGCCGAAACATTAAGGAGAACTTGGCGCTTTTTTTTTTTTTTTTTACCGAAAACTTTTTGTTGGGATAGGGTTTTGCTAGACACATTGTCCGAGCATTTTTGCTTTTCCCCTTTTTACACTTTATGCTACTGGCTACCATATTTTCATAAAATCCCATATCCCTTGATATTGGATATCTTAAAACTCTCCCCTTTCTCTTTTATTTCTCTTTTTTTAAATAAAAATATCAAAATATGGATACCACTTTCACTCCAAATATTTCTCACACTTTTTCTTATTCATTCTCACATCCCCCTACACCTTTGTAATAAACTTTATTCAACAACATCCATTTTTCGGCAACCGCTTTGATCGTTACCTGTAAATAATTTCTGCTATACATCGAAGAGTTTTCCTTACAGCGTTACCCGCTTTGATATTTCCTGAATACATTCTGCACGGTAATAAAACTAACTTTTCTAAACTGACCACCTTGGTGTCATGTTTTGTACTTGCTAGAAAATGGTTATTTTTCTTAGATTTGTTACTATTACCATAGCTATTTTGTTATTCCAGTCCTGCTAAAATTCAGCTGTTCATTTTTGCACCTGGATTGCGTTTCCTAACTTCTCTTAAACTTCAAGTTATTTTGTATTATATAACCAATTCATTTCTTTTCCATAGTAATGTTTCCTGTACAAAATACCTTCTTTATATTTTCCATACCCCGCTTTTCCTTTTTTTATTTATCTTAACCGAAATACTAAACCCAAAATAGCCTTTCTACATATTCCTTGCCGATTGTAACTAAAAGCCGCTTTTTAATTACATTCCTTAAAATCACCTGGGAATATAGGGTTTTGCTAGACACATTGTCCGAGCAAATGTAATTACAATTTATTTGTTGTTAAAATTACATACCGTAAAAATGTCTTGCAGCACTGAAACCAGAACCGCCCCCATCCCATTATTTGACAAATTTCTGTGTTTGAATGCGTCTAACTATAATCAATTACATGCAATTAACTTGTAATTACATTGCGGATAATTGAGATTACAAATTTGCCCAACTCTGGGCTATATGCAATTATAAAAAATGTATTATGGTCGTGACTATTGTGCTACACCCTCTATTTAAGAGCGATAGGAGCCCCCGGAGGGAGCAATTTTTCCCGAACCCCTCATGTGATATATCACTGCAAAGCACTTTGACGCATTCCAATATTAGCGACAGACTTCACACTAAATTCACACCTGCTTAATTCTTAAACTTTTAATACCTATCCGGGCTCTAACTATTGTAATCCCTCAATGTTAATTATCTTCGCTCCTAATTGATGCACGGCGAGGAAAGACCCCTTTGAAAAGCTTGACTAACGTTCCAAATCGTTGTGGGGGAGCTTTTAGTGCCCTCTATTTTGACCTCAGACAATTAAAGGGCGTCCCCTCCAATGGACGGGCCAAAATGGATTTTATCGTATGACATATTGTTGCAAAGTTTTTCGCCTCCGCATTTCATTTCGCCTACTCTCCCACCTCTTACTTCCTTTTTTACCACTAAAGGACGCTTTAAAGTTTTAAATTATAAATTTCAATATCTTTAATTTGCCCAAAACATCTGGAAAAATTTGTCTTAACTTGTCTCCTCTACTTTTTTCCTTAGTTTCATCTTTTTGCCGCATGGGGGCGCTCCATTTATAAAATCCTAAAAATCTTGAATCTTTCATTTCTTTCCTTAGCCCCTTCAAGTTGGGTATCAATGTTTAGCTAATTATATTTCCAGTCGTTGACATTTCTAATTTTCAGTCGATTGAATATAACAATTGAAGATATCAGTGAAACCTCTAAATAGTTAGGGGCTAGGTCTGAGGCATTGTCTGACATCTGCTGCCGGATTTGTCCAGCCTGCTTTTCTTTACTTTTCCTACACCGTTCAATTTAAGAAAGGTAAGATCGTAAAATTTACATGGATTACACGTAACGAGACTTCCGATCACCAATAAACCGGGACCTCATGCAAAGACCATCACCTCATCGAGTTGACGGCTGAAATTCCTAGATTAGACAGAACTCGATTCACATATTAAAATGCATCTGGTCTGCTAAGTAATGTCTTGGTGGAAAACATTGCAGACCTGATTTTAGTGGTTGTTTGTTTTATTGGACAAATACATCAGACTTGTGTGCTTGACAACAAGGCCTGCTTATTAGTCATCGTCGATATACAGGAACGAGATAGCACAATGAAATTTACAACACAGAGAATTTTTATATCCGGGAGCTCCACAAAGAGTGTGCAAAGGAGCCAGCGGGAGTCGAACCCGACAAGCCTCCTACGCTCTAAAGCGATTAGCAGCGTGGTGTCTTAACCACTCGGCCACAGATTTTAGTGGTTGATCGGTAGGTTTATCATACACTGGTTATCAAAAATTAAGGAAAAGTCACAAAATGCCAATTTTTAAATACGGGAATACTCAAAAGCAAGTAATATAATTCGAATAATTACTATTCCTGCAGAACAGCTAGTCCATATAACATCTCATTCAGGTCACATATGGTCACAAGAGTCACAGTCACTACGGCGAAACGAAAATAGGAAATTCCATACGTCTCTTTTATGAGTCTCAAATGACTACTATATGTGACTCCACTGACAGGTCACTTTGACTGCTGCTTTCTGGCGAGTCACCAGGTGACTTTACAATGTCATTTCATTGAGACTCTCGTGGGACTCTCATCTGGAGACTCAATTTCAAAGTCATTGTGAACGTTGCATTATGATAAATCACCAAATAATGTCAAATTAAAGTCACATGGTGACTTTTCACCACTTTTCACAGCGGTGACTTTACAGTAGGGTCTCTGTCACCATTTGGCAACGTCATGTGACAGAAAGTCACCATGTGACTTTAATGTGGCATTATTTGGTGATTTATCATAATGCAACGTGCACAATGACTTTGAAATTGAATCTCCAGATAAGAGTCACATGAGAGTCTCAATGAAACGACATTGCAAAGTCACCTGGTGACTCGTCACAAAGCAGCAGTCACAGTGACCTGTCAGTGGAGTCACATATAGTAGTCATTTGAGACTCATAAAAGAGACGTATGGAATTTCCTATTTTTTGTTTCGCCGTAGTGACTGTGACTCTTGTGACAATGTGTGACCTGAATGAGATGTTATATAGACTAGCTGTTCTGCAGAGATAGTAATTATTCAAATTATATTACTTCCTTTTGAGAATTCCCGTATTTAAAAATTAGCATTTTGTGACTTTTCCTTAATTTTTGATAACCAGTGTAGTATTTTCCTGCACCGAAAGGAATGAAAACATGGAGGACTAGGAGCAGGAAAACACAATGGTAAACCTACCGATCAACCACTTAATTCGGATTTGCTTCACTAAGATTGTTCAATAATTTAAAATAAAAATATTTGAACAATATTTATAAAAAGAATTTTTTTTTTGTTACTTTATGTGTGTAAAAATATTACCCTGCGGCCAAATTATCAAAAATAAAGTTGTTATCTAAGTAAAGAAAGTAATTAATTTATCTTAATTTATTATCTTCTTTATTTAAATAACTGCAAAAGCATAATTGACCTGACATAACTTTTAACAATGTAATAATATTTAATCATTACCGTTTTATTCACAAATTATTTCACAGCAGGATACAACTTTAATTTTTTTCCGACTTCTTTTTAAGAAGTTTCTACGATAAAATTACTTCTAAAGTGTTAAAATAATTTATATTTCAACTTTCATCTTCTTCTACATATAAACGTTAACCTCAAGTTCAAAGAAGTGATATTTCATCAAAAATCACATTGTTATAAATGAATGAATAAATTTCATCGCATAAATTTTTCATTTCGCATTCTTCAAAGTCTCTTATTTAAACCTCAACGCGCGTCTATTAACCAATCTTCTTTGTAGGAAACCTTTAATCCTTTGAAAGATACTTTGTAACACACCCTTTTTATACTTAGATGGAAAGATGCAACATGTTATTTTCTGTAGAACATGAGTTCTTATCTATTACACTGTAATAATATTTAAACCGCTGTGCTTTTCCTTCAGCTACTTTAAGTAATATAATCAGGAAAGAAGAGATTGGGGGTAAAGCTGATATTAATAAATATACTAAAGAAGGAATATTAAAGAAGAAGGTCACAGATTACATACTGAAAAATGCACCTCAATACTAATCTGTTCATCCAAAGGAAATCTAGGAGCACGGTAGGGAGTCCGCCACGTTCCCATGGTTGTATGTATATCTTTTCCTCTTCTGATTCGGGAAACTTTTCACCCCTAATAACTTTTAGACCAGGAGCCGGCAGCGGAGACAATCACCTCATCGAGTTCACGGATGAAATTCCAGGATTAGTTAAATCTTGATTCGCATATTAAAACGCAATCGGTCTGCCAAGTCATATCTTGGTAGAAAACACCGGAAAACCCGATTTTAGCGACTGACTCGTAGGTTTACCATTGTGTTTTCCTGCACCAAAAGGCATGAAAACATGGAGGACTGTTAGCAGGAAAACACAATGGTAAACCTACGAAGCAGCCGCTAAAATCGGGTTTTCAGGTGTTTTCCACCAAAATATGACTTGGTGGACCGATTGCGTTTTAATATGCGAATCAAGATTTAACTAATCGTAGAATTTCATCCATGAACTCGATGAGGTGATTGTCTCTGCTGCCGGTTCCCGGTCTATTTGTTTTAGAGAGATTTACAAAGTTTTATTTTTTTCTCTTTTATATATGGACACTAGCTAACCCGCCGGCGCAAGGTTCTTCTACAATAAGGTTGTTCCATTTGAAGGATAGCCAATCAGAGTAGAGCAGGACTGAAACGTCACGTGGCGGACAAGATCGGAGCTCGATCAGCCGTGAGACAGTAAATAGATGCGTAAAAAGACCGAAATACGAAGTAAATAATTTTTTTAAAAGCAGATTTTCCAAAGTAAATTGAACAAAATTACTTTCCTTAAAATAATTTGGACAAATACTGATTGGAGTTAATCAAATATAAAATACATAATGGTTAAATAATATCGCGATACGTTTGTTAACATTCAAATACTTAAGTAAATTCGCGAAAAAAATTACCTTTTTAATGTGCAAAATTACAAATGAAAACTTTTAAACTATTCTAAAATAAAATGAACGAATGAATTATATGAATATGATTACACAGGAGTAGTAATGAAAAGACTAGTATTATCAAACAGAATAAATTAAACAAAACTCACACTTCAAAACTTTTAACAATAATGCATTGTCCAATTACTAGATATAAGTTTTCAAAAATTTTCGAATGTCATTATGCTTATACAGGATGAAAATAATACAAAAATATTACTCTATAATTAAACTAATTCTATTATGAAAAAAATATGTACTATACATATTATTTACATTATATTATTAAAATAACAATATCGTTATTTCATACAGTGTTGAATTCAGACACTTTTCTCCGGGAGGGATTTCCGTCAGGGGTGTAGTCGTAAAAATAACAGAGGGCATACGTTCTAAGCAGAGGGTATACGCTCAAGGCAGAGGGTATACCCTAGCGTACATATACTATAGCTTTCTTGAGAAACAGAGGGTATACGGTGTTCCTTAAAAAAAATCCAGACTTCCACTACATCCCTGATTTCTGTGGCTCCGGGGGGGGGGGGGGGGGATTGCACTTTTTGACCATTGAAAACCCAAAATCTCAAATCTTCCGGAGGGGACATCGCATTGCTCCGGGGGAGGGATGTCCTCCCCCCGGGCCACCCCTGAAATCAACATTGATTTCATGTATACAAAATTTCAGCAAAAACTTAAAACAACTTCAGTATTAAAATTTCCATGTTATCTTATAAAACACATCAAATATAACATTTCTTCATACAAATAGGAAACCATAGAAAGAAAATTTATGGAAGCACAGTAGAGAGCCGATTATTGGAACCCCAATTAACCGAACTTCCAATTATCCGAACAGTCAATTTCTCTCTCTCTCTCTTTTTTTTTTTTTTTTTTTTTTTTTTTTTTTTTTTTTTTTAGATTTGTAAAAGGAACTCTGTTCAACTTTTAGCCAAATACAATGAATTTTCTCCTCTGCGAGTTTTGAACTTTGAACTTTTTTTTCCCCATTTCATGGCGATTTGTCTGCATTTGTGAAAGAAATCCGGCTTTAAAAGTTTAGTCCAATATAGTAAATGCCTCTTCTTTTTCTTTCATTAAAGTTTATTCGGAATTTCTCTCGATTCTCTTATGCAATTTTTAGAGATTTTGCCGTTCTGCAGAAATTTTTTGACATTCGTAAAAGGAATTCGGTTTTAAAATTGCAGCAAATTTTGTCCTCTGCGATTTTAGTGTTTTTCTTTGCGATTTTCCAGAATAATAATCGCCAGGATGTCGATGCTCGGATTCGAGACTATGTACTGTATTGTTAAATCTGTATACTTGTTCTGTGAGAGTTATTAGAACACGTTGATATAGCGCATTCATTAGATTTTATTCAAAAAGTCTGTTTAAATAATAGAATAATTAAAATCATTCACAGAAAAAAAATTCCAACGCAGAACAGCATACAGAATAATACTGAAACGAGCGAAGCGAGGCGAAGTTGTCCGCCACGTGACGTAATGCGCGAGCAGTTAAGAAATCTTTAGAGTTGGCGCATCGCACGAATGGTACCCCCCTGCGCCGGCGTTGCCCGGCCCCATGATAATATTCTTAAATAAACCTTCAATTTGTATGATTTTATATTTTTTGCGCATGCGCAGCTCAAATGATTTATCAAACAGCTGCCAGATAAAAAAACACTCGAAAAATTAAAATTGTTAATTAATGTATATTCGTTAATTGCGGTTGCATTTGAAAGAAAATTAGATATTTGGATTCGTTGTGTTAATTTCAAATCGATAAAAGCAATATTATAAAATACATAATGCCCCTTAAAAATTCCTAGTGTACTTTGAAATGTGTCAACCTGGCAAACTGCAAATTCTGGTATACCCTCTCCATCTTAAAGAAGAAATTAAGAAAGAATTTTCTTTGAAACCCGATTAGGATCTATGCTTTTTCCTTATGCAAACCGCTATCCTCGATGAGATTACAAGAGGAGTGTTTGATTGGACAGTCGTACGCGACCCTCGCATCAGGGTTCAATTCTAGTGAGCTTGTGGTTTTGAAGAAAGAAATACTTTTTTTAATTGGGTTGCTTAATGAGTTTTTAAATAATATCCCAGCTAATTATTAGAAAATTAAAGTTATGAGTGTCAGGGGCATTAGGAGAGGCCCTGGACTATCTTGATAAAAATTTTCAACATCGTACGTGCAGTAGATATCGCTAGCCATCGCAGACACGCACACAGACAGACACACAGAGCGAAACTTTCTTCTATTGTATAGATATATACATATTGGTATAAACAAACTAAAATCGCTTCTTCGATTTCATGATTCTGCATTACTTCATATTTTCTAACATTCTCGTTATTTAAATAACCGCATAAACGTTAATATTCTGACATAATTTTTAAGAATATAATGTAGTAGATAATAATATAACTGTAATCATTATTGTTTTATTCGCAAATTATTACACGACGGGATACGTCTGTAAACTTTCTCCAACTGCTTTTAAAACGTTTGGACAGTAAAATAAATAACTTCTAAGCTGTTAAAATGATTTATATTTTATTTTATTTTCTCCTATGAATGTTAACCTCAAGTTCAAAGCAATGATATTTCATCAAAAATTACATTGTTATAAATGAATGAAAATGTTTCATCACATAATTTTATTTATTTTGTTTTCTTTAAAATCTCTTATTTAAACCACAACACTCACCTATTAACAAATTTCCTCTCTAAGAAGACTTTAACCTGTTGAATGAATTTTTGCAACACACCTATTTATTTTTTTAATTATCTTGAAAGATGTAACATGTTATTCGCTCTATAACATGAATTCTTCCCTCTTAACAGTGTAATCATACTTAAGCCTTTATGCTTTTCCTTTAGCTACCTTCACCTCTTCAAACACAAGGTATACATACAAATGTGGACACCTTTTCCCCATAAAAACAAAACATTTTTTTTTACATGTTGACTTCACTTCTATATTGCTGAATGTGTTTTGCATAAAAACAAAACCAATAAATGGGGCATTCTCACAATCTTTTGACTTTTCTATATTTTTCTGTCCCTTAATAATAATTTTTATTTTAGTACATATTCTTGGCTTTTTTTAATTTCTTATACTGGAAAACATCCCATTGCATGACTGCATTTCAATATTACTGAGATAAATAAGTTTTGGACGATGTTGGGGGTCCAAATATACCACGAAATTCCTATACCGCCCCGTGTCGCTGATACTGATTTTTAAGTTTGTAGTTGTCTGTATAAAATTGCTTCAATAAAAGTAATTCGATGTAATTTTTTCCGAAACTGGGACTATTGTTTTATATAAATATGTAGCAAAAAACTAACCTGCACACATTTTTAGGGTTGTTAATATTTTTTTAACTGTGTCCCTGGGTTTTAGATTCCTTACCTTCCCTCTTGCTAAACTTATACAGAAAATCACTTCAGGTGTAGCCACAGAATTTTTTTCAATTTTTTCTCGTGCAGAATGAAGTATGCTAGAGAAAGAATGGCTAAAATTTTTTGACAAAGAATTTACTGCAGATTTTAAATCAGCATTTAAATATCAATTATAAGCATCGTGTCTTTATTGGTAGTCTTACCGTCCCCAAGGTTTGTTCCTGCACGTTTAGAGGTAAATTTTTTTTATTATTATTTAATCCACTGTAAATAGCTGTTTTTAAAAATCAGTGATTGTGGCTATCACTTAGTCTTAACATGATTTGCCTAAAAATAGGTGGTAATTTTCCTTACCGTCCCATCCTTACCATCCTTTTTTTTTCCTTACCATCCCTTCTTTAACACCCCTTTAAGACAATGTTATACTACAATTTTGTACTAAAAATACTATATTGTTATTATTTCTTATTTGAATATCCTGTGAGTACTATGAAAATTCATTATAAGTTAAAATTTAGAAGAAAATAAAAAGTTATAGCGGTAAAATGGTAAGTAAAATTAAACTCCCAAGTTTAACTTAAACTTCAGCTAAATAAAAAAATTTTCGCTGCTGACCATTTTTTCTTAATTCTGAATCATTACGGCATTCGTCTATAAGTTTAAACTGTTATTTTGGAAGTTTAAGTTCACCAGATTTTTATTCCTAAAAAGTCAAAAGATTGCGAGAATGCCCTAAAGGACAGCATTGATGCTGATTTCCTCATAAAATAAATGTTAGTTTCATCTGAGTTTGTAATATGCCTTCAAGAGAGTGCGGCTAAGAAAGTAAGTAATTTTCATAATTATTTAACTTAAAAACTCAAAAATAAAATTTTTTGAAGATTTGCATATCATTCACTTCTTTAAGTCCTTAAACTTGTGATTGTAAGAGTTTAGGCTATTGATTGATATTTTAGGGAGCCAGTAATTTTATATGAGTATTTGTGAACCTAAATTAGAAATTTGCTATTCAAACACTGCTAAAAAATGGAATTCCTTAAACGTGCAACAATGCTGAAATCTGACGAGCCGATCGCAGCGACATCTGCGGGATATTTTCAAATTTCAATGTAAACTAGAGGTCTGCACAAGCTCAGGCTTGGCCCAAGGCCTATACCCGGCCGGGCCCACGGGCTGGGTCGGCAAAAAAAAAATTCAACGAGCTGCAAGCCCGATAAAAAATTAAACGGGTCGATCGGCGCGATATAAAAATCTAAACGAAGCCAATAAAATATTAACCATTTTCAATGGATATGACTTTCGCGAAAATAAGTATGAATGTGCTGCCCGAACCAATGCTAGTTTGACAACATACAGAAATATAACATATCTAGCGTAGAGGTCAGATCAGACAGTTACATATAGTGTCTGAACCCGGGCTTAAATTTTCCAGTTGACTCCGGCCGAAAACAGGCTTACATTTTTTTTCTCTACATAGTCCAGACGGGCCGGAACTAGATTTATATTTCATTGCTACACAGAGGATGTTCCTAGCATGTGTCGGGCAGGCAGTATGTTTTGTAAAAATAGTAATAGCGATATGAACTTCAGTTAACGGAACAGTTGGAAATGGAAATATACCTTAAGGTGGTTCTCAAATTCCCTACTCAAAAACGCGATACTTTCTGATACATTTTCTGACTCATACTTAAATACAAAGGCATAAAATTAATGGCTATTGAAGTGATTTGGAGTCGAAAAGCGTTTTCTATTTTTTTGATAAATAAATTACTTAACGAGCTATAAGCAATTCTTGTCACATGTGACAGGGTTTGCTCCTTTCCCGTGCTATCGCGTCCGGAAATTCTATTCAAAACGCCAACATGACAGTATTTTCTGAAAGATCTTTTGCCTTTAACAGAAAAATGAAAACGTCACTCGAATACATTGTTTCTGAATAAGAACATCTGTCAATTTTATGAGTTTTCAAAAAAAAATAATAATAATTCAGAAATGTGTCAGAAAGTAGCTCATTTGGATTTGAGAACAGCCTTAATAAATTACAGATAAATATTTTTAAAAAATCAACTTTTTATTATACAGCTTCAAAAGTTATGATATTTTAACCCTCTATTTTTCTTTTATTCTAAACTACATTAACTTTTTTAATGAATGGGATGTCATGATTTCATGTCAGTTCAGGCAGGCATGTAACCCACCATCACAGATTTTGATGAATCTGCGTGTGTTTGTTCCTTTTATTAAGATATGATTCCCAGTATTTTTTTTTACTCCTTGGTCAAATAGTTTCTGAGGAAAAAATTGTCAAAATTTTGAAAAACTGCCGTCAGTTGGCATTCTTGACTGCTCGATTTTCAAATGTAGCATGACATAAATATGATCATATTTCAATATCTATTCTACAAATCATCTTCAAATAATTTATGCATAATATATAGGGTACGCAGTTTATGAAAAAAAAATACTGTTACGCTTATAACATTTTAAGTGTGTCTAAAAAAATGTTTAATCTTTGAAGTCGTGATTTTTTTTATGAAAAATAATGCATTAACTAAAACAGCATTATCAACAAAAGGCGGTATTTTTATTAAATTTATTTTTTGTGGGGGATATACTTAAAGGTGTCCTTTACCTGATTCTGAAGTAAAAATAGTGGGATTTTGGGTGTTTTTAGTAGTATTTCCTATTTAAAAATATTTTGAGGCGTATTTCAAATCAAATCAAGCAGAGTCATTCCATGTCAGTTCGACTAAGACATTTAATACACTGTCACAAATTTCAATGAAACTGGGTATGTTTATAGCTCATTTTAAGACAGGATCAAGGAAATTAAAGGTGATTACAAGTAAAATATTATTTAAGATAAAAAAAATATCTAAATTTTGAAATTTTTTTAAAAATGTTTTTAATGACAGATCTATATTCAAAGACTGCATAAAAAAAAGTCATTTCAGCGTAAAATTACTAAATAAGTTTCAAATAATGTATATGTGACAAATAATTTAGGCAGATTATTATTTATTGTTGTTTATCATGTTTAAATGATAAGAGTGTGTTTAATCTTGTGAATTCTTAAAATCAAGAATTTTGTGAATAATAATGTGTTAATCAAAAATTTATTATTAACCGAAGGCAGGCTGTTATTACTTTTTTTAATTGTACGTAAAAATCTTTTCAATAGTTATAAAATAAAAATAGTGAAAATATGAGAAATTTTAACAAACTTTTCATAAAATGTGAATGTTTAATGATAAATATTGAAGCTTTTCATGCTAAGATGTACTATAATGACTACGATATCGTGTATTGCTACTCTTGCTTAAATATAATACATACAATAATAAAATAACAAATGTTATTTACAGTAATAAAAATTAAATTAAATAGTACCAGTTCCTTTACCAACACTACATTGCTCAACAGCCGACTTAAAATCAACAGCCTACTCTTATTGAAAAATACTTTCAACTGTTCAAATAATAAATAAACTGCATTTAAAAATCTTAATATCAACTTATTATCTTAAGACGATAATAATAACTAAACAACATAATGAATTTATAAATCAGCTTTTAATTGAAAATTCATGAAATGGTCTCTTTAAATTTTGTTGTTCATCGAGTCAATCAAAACAAATTATAAAAAAAAAAATAGTGAACCTAATATGCTGACTGCAATGACACTTCTAACAAAACTAATTAATTCATTACCATCTGAAATCAAACCCGAAAGATCAAAAAGAAAAAAAAATCATCTGTAGTGTGAATGTGACATACTCATTCGTTGTTGAGATAGGAATGTCTTTGTGACATTTTCACCTGTACTTCAATAAAATATAAACATGTAAGCTTTTTTCAATCATCCAAATTAAGTAAAACAATTATAAAATTTTGTTGTCATTACACCAGATGTTAAATTTTTCGTTACATACTGTTAGATAAGTTCTTTACTTTTAGACATTATTGACATAATATCATAAAATTTACTATATGTATTTTCTATAAGTGTATAAATAATATATATATGCTTTATTAAACATAAATGAATAATTTTTAAATAATTTGTTTGAGAACAGGGATATATATACACACATATATATGTTGAAAATCCATCTTTCAGCAATACTGTGATGAAATAAATCAAATTACCGTAATTTCCGGTGTATAGCCCGCGGATCAAACAATCGTGTTTCGAACCAGAAATTTTTTAAAATAAAATGTAACTTTTTAGATCACAGTAAACATTGGTCTTCAAATACTGAATAAAATTTCTGGGTCCAAACTGAATTGTTTGATCTGCAGGCTATACACCCGAAATTACGGTACATATCATTAGAAACTGAATAAGGTTACAAAAGTGCAACTCATTAAGTTTTAAATAATTTTTTAGATATAGTTATTTGAAAGATATAAATATAATGGATTATGCATTTTTTGCATATATTTAAAGCACAATACGTCAAAATTTTCTTCAAAAGAGTGAAATTTGGTATTTTTTTCAATATTAGCAGCTCAATGCTAAATTTTCAATATTAACAGCCAAATATGAGTTTAAAGATTAGGACTGTCATTTTGAAAATTTCTATTGGGCGGTGAGGAGCTAGTGATTTTTCTCTTTTTTGGAAAGGGATAATTGCTCTTCGCCCTAGAAGTTTTACTAAAAAACAATATTGTTTATTTTTTTCCTTAAGAAACGAACATAAAAGATAATATGAAAAATAAAATAAATGTATAAATAAAAATATTTCCAGGGATGATACATTGGATAGATTTTACATCTGAAAATATTGATAATTTTAAATATGATTTAAATACTACTAAAACCAACCAAAATCCCACTATTTTTCACTGTAAACTGAAATGTCTGAAATTCAGACACATAAGCGTCTGAAACGGAGTGTTCAATTTTCAGACATTTTAAAGTGTCTTAATTTTTAAGACGCTTGTATGCATCTGAATTTAAGACATTTCAAACGTCTGAATTGCATCCATCTTTGACCACCTTTCATTTCTATGCAAAAGCAGTCTTTTTCTTTTTTTTCTTTCTTTTTCTTTTTTCTTTTTTCTTTTTTTTAAATAAGCATTATACACTTTTTAAAAAATCTATTATAATATGGAAATTGTACCGCCAATCAAAACACTAGTACAATTTACATCAATTTACGTATTTTAATGGGAATTTTCTTCCGTTGAAAAATTTAATTTTTTTTTTTGGAAATTTCTGTATTTAAAAAAAAAAAAAAAAAAATTAAGCTTTTACGGAAAGGGAAACTGAATATTTAACTGCCAAAGTCCATTACATTTTACAGGATTTATTAACTCACTTTACATCAGAATATCAAACTTACCCTTGACAGGATTCGAACCCGGGACCTGCTGGCTTCCAAACTGTCGCTTTATCCACTCGGCCACGACTGCGTTAGCTGGAAACTCAAATATTGTTACTTATTATGCTACACAATGAAACGGTAGTGGTAGATATTTTTCCGATCCAGTTAACGTTTTACACATTTCCCCCCCCCTAGAATTTTGAATATTTGTTTAATTTCATGCGTTAAAGACCAGCAAAAAGGTTTTTTCTTCTAGCGGAAAAAATTTTTTAGAACAAAAATATTATCGTTTTATACAGAGGAAACTTTATTTTTGAAATATTAAGGATGTATTTTAATCTAAACTATTTATTTTCTGATTCATTTTTAAATTCATTTTTGCTCTCAATCGCATCAAACTAAGAAATTTTCTTATTTAGAAACTACACAATGTGCCGTGCTTCTCGATTTTTTGATAAATGCACAAAATATCGTAAAAAATGTTGTCAAAGTTGTTGTTTTAAATCGAATTTTCAGAGGCGGGAGATCAAGGAATAAAAAAAAAATGGTTATTCTGAGAAAACAATTGTTTAAAAATTAAATTGTAAATAATTGAGCTAAAAATGAAATCACATGGCCTCTTATACATCTCTTCAAAAATAACCTCAGCAGGTTTCATGTTTTTACTTTTAAAAATGAGCCTGAAAATATCTCAGAAAATTTCAAGCTGATGAGGGTGGAAAAATATTTTTATTGTTTTAAAAGTGTATATATTATATATGCACTGTGAAAACATTTAATTCGGGACCTGTACCGTTCAGCGGTGAAAAAAAAAACAATCTTTCATTAAAAAAATGAATTTTTTATTGCCCAAAGACAGCGTATAAATTTAACGGAAAATTATTGAGGGCTCTGTTTTCTTTCTTTCTTTTTTTCTTCTGTTGATTGAATATAGGGCAAAATTTTTGAAATTGGACTGATTAATTCCTTCCTGTGCTGCATATTCTGAACCAAATTTCTCAGTTTTAAATATTGTGTATAATTTTTCTGCCAAAATATTGACATTTAGTTATAAAAATCCTTGTTTTACGCATATAATATACATCAGTAGAAATCCAGAGTAAAATTTTTTGATTTTCAGAGTAATTTTTCTGACAATGAAATGCGATTACTTCTGAACTCAATCTTTAGCTAAAAGGTTAGTGTATAAAATTTCAGAGCTATTGTAAGTAATTCCAAAAAATTAAATAAGTACTTTGAGTTTTTTAATTATATAAATAATTAAACAAATACTTAAATATAATAATAAAAGAAATAGATAATTAAATAAATTCTTTAAAAGTAGATGGCGCCACATTCATATCTTAAGAGTATACTAGTATGATTATTTTCAAATCCAAAGAGATTCTTATGAAGCATGTATGACAATTTTTGATGAATAAATTACATATCGAATTATAAGCGATTAACAAAAATTTGAAGTTTGAATACAAATAAATAAATTATGTCTAATATCATGTCTGTATGGGTTCATGTCTGTATGATTAGACATAATAAATAAATTATGTCTAATATCATGTCTGTATGGGTTCGTCTTTGAAAGATTATATTTTACTTTTAAACGGAACCTTCTAAATACAGAAATATGCAAAAAATGGAAATTTTATTGGAATTTACGAAAAGAAAAAATTACATTTTTTAATGTAATTTTTTCTTTTCGTAAATTTGCGTCTCGACTGGCAGTACAATTTCTATATTTTAAACGGATATCTTTTCACAGTGTTAGAAGGTCGAAACTAAGGGGGGGGGGGGGGACAGAGGGAGCATGTTGCCCCGGGCAAAGGTATTGTCTGTCGATTTTTCGCACATTTATGTAGCACAGTATTGTTAAAATCATCGGTCTGGGGTATGCCAAAGCATAGAAGAATCTAAAGATGATATGGTATGGCATAAGAATCCTGTATAAAGCGGAATTTTTTTCGATTCCGTTTTCAAGATTTTAATGAATAAATATTTGACAAAGCAGATTACGTAGTTCAGTATTACATATTTTATGATTACATATTCTAAATTTTAAAATAAGTAGGCTATTAGAAAATTAGTAAAATTCTCTTTGTAAGTATACTTTGCGGAGGAGAGGGGGGGGGGGATGCTAAATCCATGTTTGTCCCGGGTGCAAAAAAGGCTAGTTTCAGTCCTGACAGTGTAAAGCTTACAAAAAAAAGTGAAAAAACGGCTGCCTATGCCTATTGCCGAACATGCAGGTTGATCAAAGATGGATGCGATTCAGACGTTTGAAATGTCTTAAATTCAGACACATACACGTGTCTTAAAAAATTTAGACACTTTAAAATGTCTGAAAATTGAACACTCCATTTTAAGTCACTTATGTGTCTAAATTTCAGACATTTCGTTTACAGTATTTATACTATGATCATGGTTAGACACTTAAGTGTCTTAATTTCAGACGCCTGTGATGTCTGAAATTTCATATTCAGACACTTAAGTGTCTGAATTACTTTTTCAGTCACATATGTGTTTGAATTTAAGACGCCTTTATTTGCAGTGTTATTTCAGATCCAGTTATAATGTAGTATTATGTACAATTTAAAATTGAAAAATTAGTCATAGAAACTCCGCCTCTGACTGATAAAGCTTTTTTAATAATTTCATTATTTTTTGTAAAATATTTTTGATTTCAAAGATTATACAATTTTTTAGACACATTTAAATATTTTTTTAACATTACAGCAATATTTTTTTCATAATCTACATACTTTATTTACCTTGCTTAAATTATTCGAAGAAGATTTCTTTATTAGTTATTGAAATATGATTTTATATATAAAATGAGGCCTTTGAAAATTGAACAATCATTAATGGCAACTCGTGGCATTTTTCCAAAACTTTGATAATTTTTTCTCATATTTTCAATATTTTTATTTTATAACCATTTAAAAGACATTTTTACGTACAATTAAAAAAAGCAATAACACCCTGCCTTCGGTTAATAATAAATTTTTGATTAACACATTATTTTTGAGAAAATTCTTGATTTTAAAAATTCACAAGATAAAAGACACTCTTAGTGTTTACACATGATAAAAAACAAGAAATAATAATCTGCCTACATTATTAGTCACATATACATTATTTGAAACCTATTTAGTGATTTTATATTGAAATGACTTTTTTTTTTTTTTTTTTTTTTAAATGCAGTCTTTGAATATCGAACCGTCGTTAAAAAAATTTAAAACAATTTTTCAAAATTTTGATATTTTTTATCTTAAAAAATATTTTACTTGGGATCAAGAAAATTAAAGGTGATTACGTCTTAAAATAAGCTATAAACAAACCCAATTTCATTGAAATTTGTGACAGTGATTAAATGGCTTAGGGGAACTGACATGGAATGACTCTGCTTGATTTGCTTTGAAATGCACCTCAAAATATTTTTAAATAGAAATACTACTAAAAACACCCAAAATCCCACTATTTTTATTTCAGAATCAGGTAAAGGACACCTTTAAGTATATCTCCCACAAAAAATAAATTTAATAAAAATACCGCCTTTTGTTGATAATGCTTTTTTGTTAATGCATTATTTTTCATAAAAAATTCACGACTTCAAAGTTTAAATATTTTTTTAGACACACTTAAAATGTTATAAGCGTAACAATATATTTTTTTCATAAGCTGCGTACCCTAAATATTATGCATAAATTATTTGAAGATGATTTGTTGAGTAGATATTGAAACATGATTATATATATGACATGCTACATTTGAAAACCGAGCTGTCAAGAATGCCAACTGACGGCAGTTTTTCAAAATTTTGACAATTTTTTTCTCAGAAACTATTTCACCAAGGAGCAAAAAAAATTACTGGTGATCATATCTTAATAGTAAGAACAAACACACGCAGTTTCATTAAAATCTGTGATGGTGGGTTACATATTGATATTTTACTGCCTGATTTGATGTGGAATGCCCCGAATCTTTCTTTATTTGAATATTGAAAAGTCTAAGGGTCTAAGTAATCATTAATGATGCTATGGTATATTTTCTGTCTTGAGAAGACATAGTATTATAAAATATACAATCTTAATTGTATGTCTAGAAAAATCGGAATTTTTTATAGGAATTGAGTCGTGCCAGACAGAGTCTGATTTTATTGATTTTTGTACGGGCCGGACATGATTTCACGGACTTTTGTACGGAACGGGCGAGGCCATGAACTGTGAAAATATATACGGGGCGGGCCCATCAAAGATAACCTTCGTTCTGGCCTGGCCGGCACGATCCAGGAAATTCCGTCCCGTGCAGACCTCTAAGTAAAACATCGTATTATTACAGAGTCTAGATTAGCAATCGTGGTGCAGTTTTAGAAAATATCCTGCAGATGTTGTTGCGATCGATTCTTTGGATTTCAGCATCTTTGGACATTTAAGGGAAAACAAGACTGGGTGCAAACCTATAGGAAATATGTGAGCATTAAGTCTCTTTTCCTCAGAATCTACCCGACTGATTTTGATGAAATTTGTAATCCATGTTCACTAGATTATGCTCAAGACTTATGGCAGACATTTTTTTTCTGCGTCTAAAACTTTTTATTTTAGAGCAATGCCAATATTTCAGAAATTTTCTATTTCCAGAAATGTTTTTTTCTGAAACTAACAAGGTAACCACTTTTGGTGTTGCTCACACCTAGCATTGAGACCTGGTGCATTTTAAAGCCCTATATTATGAAGTTGGAGAATCAATAAAAATTTTCTGTTCAAATAATATTTCTTGATTATACAGCAGCATAACTTTCTGTAAATGCAATTTTCGAGACATCGGACTATTAACATTGAATTTTTTTAAAGAAAAGCATTTAAAAATAAAAAATAGTTAATATATATAGATAATATAAGTATAAAATATTGAGAAAAGTTTGAAAATTCCTTCAAAAACCCACGAATTTGATTTTGAAAAATTGCAACTTTATATTCATGTTTTTGGTGGGCAAACAGCGTTTATTTTCAAAAGTAGAACTTTCCGGCAACCCTAGCCAAATGTCATAGCTGAATTTCTAATAGCTAGAAATTTCAATGTCCTACCTATTTCGCCACAGTAATTTTTCTAAATTGTGTAAAAATATTAATTTACTTTATGATTACTTTTACCGAAGGACCATTTAATACAGCAACATTTCATTTTAAACATTCGAAACTTTATTTCATTCGATTTTAAAAGAAAATAGTTTGCTTATTTTGTATTTCACTAAAAAATAGTTTTCAATAATCTTCGAAACTCTTATAGAATTATATTTATTACTTATATATTTATCGTCTGCATAGAAAAAAAAATAAAAACCTAATATTTGTTTCTTATGCTATCAATTATATAAAAAAATATTGCAATCTGATATAATTCTAGTAATATGTTCTGTTCATTTTCTCTTTGGATAAAGCGGGCGGAAAAATTGTAGCGCCATATTTGGCGACTTAACTCACTTTTGGCTTGAAATAAACACATAAATGTGTAATAATAAAAAATTAAAAGTATAAAAAAGTATATAAAATATTATTTTAACAGAGAAATTTTTTCGGTTCTCTAACTTTTATGTGTAGCGCTACAAAACGCACCAAGTCTCGATGCTAGGTGCGAGCAACACCAAAAGTGGTTCCCTTGTAAGTAATTTTTTTAACTGTCTGCTACATATGATCATATAATTATACTCTACCACAAAAAAAAAAAAATATATATATATATATATATATATCGAAATCGCTCAAGTATTTTAGGAGATAATGGGATTTTTACCTGAAAAGTTCGATTTTTCAGGAGAGCCAAAAAACTTAGACACTTCTAATTTGTGTGAAGTTCTTGCACAATTTTATCAAACAAATGATTTAAAGCACAGTAGAACCTCGAAACTCTTTTAACCAAAATCCATTTTTAAAGCCTTTTTTTTTTAACTATCACATTTTTTGCGTGCAAAATCCATTTTCATAGCTTTTTTTTTTTTTTTTTACTATTGTTTGCTTGTATGCAAGCGGTCCTTTCCGAACTACGAGTTCACATAAATATTTTCGATCCCCCTTTCTTAGACTGGCTTTGAATTTAACTTGACATCCCGTAAGCTGCGGAGTGGAACGAACAAAACGAACAAATTAGCAATTCTGAAGCTTTTGAATGTTTTGCAAAATGTTTGGAATAGCTGAAGCAGCAGAAAGACTGTGATTCTGGTGCACTAATAAAATTAAAAAATTTCGTGATAGAGCTTCAAAGCATAGGGAATTCGAAACTGCGACAAACAAAACATTGTTTCAAATCCTTGTTAAATATGTAAAAAGTACTTAATTTCAAAATTTATTAAGCACTTGTTACCATAATAAGAAATAGCGCATATCTTTCTCCTTAATCTTAAAATTGAAGCATTCTCGATTATCCGAAAATTTCGATTTTCCGAAAGACGGTCGGTCCTAATTACTTCGGATAATCGAGGTTCTACTGTATATATAAACACTTGGATGTAATGACCCTTATCGGTTCTATGTCATTTCCCTCGTAACTTCGGGACCAGCATCTCTTACATGAATTTTATTCGGTTAGCACCACTTTTTTTTTTAAGAAACACTTTTATTTGTACTTTGACAACATGTGCATATTAGAAAATTTATTTTAAAAATAGTATAATAGTGCAAATAGAATATAAAATAAAATCAAGTATAAAATGTTAGCGTATAATTAATGGGAGTGGGTGTGGCTTCCCAGTCTTGTCTTCCCTTCAATTTTTACAATTATTTCTAATAGTCAGAAAAAAAAAAAACTCGGCACACTAATGGATTCAGGAAGGTTCAAAGAATTTTTTAAGAAATAAAAAAAAATCATTTTTGTAAAAAAAAAAATTCACCTCATGTCTCGTCTCCTTTTAAGGGATTCAATATTTTTGTCCTTTTTTAAGTATTTTTGAGGAAGCCTATTTCCGCACTATTTATTCTAGACGCTATACCTAAAGTATGAATTTCAGAAAAGGGTTTTTTTCTGTCATCTATGATGTCATTTTTCTTGCGCAAAAGCACTGGATGAGTATAAGTATTCTTTTAGCTTCAGATCTCAAGTGGTTAAATGATAGATTGTGAATAAGAAGTTATGCACAGTACGTTTTTTCTAAAGAGAAGAAAAAAAGAAAAGAAAAGGAATGTTTAGGAATTCCGTCAATATCACTTAAAAAAAAAAAAAAATTAAAAAAAAAGAATCAGCATTTTAGTGATCTGTTATTGAGCAATTTCAAGCCAGTGACATTTTGCTAAATGTGTGCAGGCACCTAAACAACCCATACTCAACCTTTTTTTTTTCTCGCGAGCCACAAGCATATGTTTGAAACGCCAACGCCACTTATAAAAAGCATAAAAAAAGAATAATTAAAATTGTAAGATAACATAAGTAGTATAGAAAAGAAATACAACAAAGTTAATATTACAAATAGATTTGAACGTTTGTTTCGGAAGGAATGTTACCATAAAATTTTAAGACCACTATTTCCAAACAATAAACTTTGTGATAGATATCTATTGCCAATGTTGTAGAAATATGCCACGAAGTTTTTTGTTTGGAAAGAGTAGTGAAAAAATATTTTGGTGCCAATTTTTCCGTGACAAACGTTCAACCATAAAACGCAATAAAGCTATACAGTGTGTCCACGTATAACGTGACCGACCTTTATTTTCGCAACCGTTGGTCCTAGATGCATACTTCTAATTACAAAAAGGGTTTAAATAAGGTAAAAAATTATTTTTAAAGCGAGTTGTGTCAAGAAAAACATTTATTAAAAAATTACGAAATTTAAATTTTTATACGGTCCCCCGGTCCTATAAGTGATATTTAGTAAAAATTTACTGTGACACTAACAAGTAAAACAAAAAAAGTCCCATTCATTTAACATTAAAATTGGCCTAGTTATGAAACTTTGAAATCCATGACTTATACCACTTTTTTGCATATCAAAACAGATGATTTCGACCATGCTTTCAGGGGTCGTATATAAAGTACTTAAACTTATTTCAAGGTATCTGTGGTTTGAAAGAACTCTTACAACTATTACGATTTAGTTAAATTTATTAGTTAAGTTTCAGATTAGTTAAAATAATTGTATTTTAAAATGTGTTGTATTTTGTAAGGATTTGAGGCTATGATTTCTTTTAACAAAAATTAAGTTATTTTCATAAGGTTTTATTTGACTTGCAACGATCGTCTTTCCAGTTTAAAATTTGTGCTTGAACTTTAACTGACTTTCAAATGTCCGACCGAAGTTAAAATTTTACATACTGACTTAAATCCGATTACAATGTAATATTATTATGATTTTCGTCGCTTACCATCTTATCCATATTTATATTAGAGGATAACACAAAAAATTCGGATAGATTACCCATAAGTATAAGAAATGGTTTTAGATCAGTTAACATAAACCTGCCATGGTTGTGTTTTTTAACTTTTATAATTACGTTTTATGTATTTTTTAACGCTAAATAAAAAAGTTACCTTCATTTTTAACCATCATGTCAGAATATTTTGCAAATCGTAAATTTCAAGGTTAAAAAATAGCAAAAAATCTGATACTATAAAATATGTGTAAGACTTTTTTGTTCAGTTTAATTTTATTTAATTCAATAATTTATTCAATTTTGTGACTTGTACTGTGTTTCTTACAGCTAAACAGCTCAGAGGTCCGATGAGGTTGGGAGGGGAGGGTGGATCAATTTTAACTTTGAGCTTTTTAACTTTGAAATTGGCATTTGAGAAAAATCCTGACGTGATGATTTAAAATGAAGGTCATTTTCGGATTCAGCGCTAAAAAATACATGTGAATCAATTTTCAAAAGCTAAAAAACATGGCACAATCCAAAATTTGAAAGACAGTGTAATCTAACAGCATTTTAAAATATGTATCATTTTTGTAAAGAATTGAGGCTTTTGTTTTTCATCCTTTTATTTAACAAAAATTCTGTTTTTTTTTTATCCTCTTATATGTTCAATACAAATTGCATAATTTTCAGTAATATGTCAGAATAATTAAAGATTTCAAATTTATATTGCAATGCTAATTTTACTCTCAACAATTTCTTTAATATATCTGACGAAATTATATTTCTACTAAATTTGTGAATGACCCCAAATTTGCAGCAAAAAATATGCTCCAACTTTAAACGGCTATTACTCGGTCAATTTTAATCATAGAATAACGGGACTTTTTATGCCTTACTTGTCAGTGTAACAGGAAAATTTTACTAAATATAACTTATAAGACCGGGGGACCGTATAAAAATTTAGATTCTGTAATTCTTCGCTAAATTGTTTTTCCGCTTCAAACTTTTTTTATCTTAACTCTGTACCTAATTTTGACCACTTTTGTAATTGGAAGTATGCATCTAGGACCAACGGTTGCGAAAATAAAGGTCGGTCAGGTTATACGTGGACACACTGTATATTAAGTATAAAACGTTATAATGTAACGATGCAGAATTTCAAATTCTATTTTTTTTTTTTAATCAGGTGACTTTCTCTAATAAATCGATCGTTTACTCAATACAAAATCTTTTATGTTTATTTTGTTTTGTTTTTTTAATGTAGAAACATATAGTGCAAATTAATTAATTCTCAATAATGTTATATTAGTGTTGAAGATTACAAAATGTATACACCACTGTAGCAGAACTAGAAATGCATTTTAAAATAACTTTTGACTAAGCAAAAGGCATTTCAGAAGTTTTGACATAATTTTAAATTAATTATGAATAACAACAGTGGCACCAACTTATATGGGCCCGCGGGATACATGCCCACCCAATAGTTTAATCCTTCCGCCCACCCAATTTCTATTGATTTATTTCGTTGCTTATTTATTTATTTAATCAGTGAAGTAAAATTTGGTTTTGTTGGCGTTCTCGAAATAATTTTGTTTGAAACATAGTAAGGACATCCATTATACTTGCAGGAGCACTGAAAGCCCCTTTAGCAGATGTATAATTAAATTTCTCTCAAAAACAGATTTCTGCATATTTTGCTATCTGTTTTAATGTCTCGAATTGATACAAAAGTAACTAAAATGTAACCGTTGGTCCTTTTTTTCTGCTCTTTCAATAGTTTGTAATTTTTATGCTATCTATAATAAATAATATATTTATAAGGAAGAACTTATGGGAATATATCTTAATTATAATAATTTTATATTAGTTCTCTTTAGGCCCCATTCTCCACACGCATACACTAACAAGTAAAAGTACTTATAGTCTGTGAGGGCGAATTTCGATTTTTAAAGCTCCCTCTATTCGTCTCATTGAGCTAAGTAATTTGTTACCTCGCTTATCAGCTATTGAGTCTTAATAATGACAAGGGGTCGGGTCAAAATTCAAAATTTACATAATGCGAGCTCCCGAAAATAAAACAGTAGCAGAAAGTCCCTTCACATGCAACCGTACGCACAGACGTTCCGTAAGTTACGAAGTGACCGAAAAACTGACAAAAGAACTTACAATGTGTGGTCCCATCATAATTCGGGAAAAAGTATTGATGGGAAGCACAAAACTAAACATTAGGCGAGGATATCATAACTTACGAAAACCTGCCTGTCAAGTAGCATACGTTTCTACAGGAAATTAATACAATAGACGAAAACATAAAATTCACTTTGGAAATAGAAAATAAAAAGACCTTACCGTATTTGGATGTTGAGTTAACGAGAAATGAAGGAAAACTAGATAGAAATGTTTATAGAAAAATCAACAGGTCAAACCATACCATACCGTATAACAGCGTTTACCCTTTTGGATACAAGATAGCAGCCTACAATTTTTATGTTAAGCGAGCTTTTGAAGTATGCACTGATAATTTTCTTGATAGTGAAATAAATAGAATTAAATACATCGCCAAAGAAAATGGTTTCCCCCTTCATTTTATCAATAAACTGGTCTACGAAATGAAAAATAAAGTAAAGAAGAACAATCCAGTTAATAAACTTAAATTTTGTAATTTTTCCTATATTCCTGGTTTATATGAGAAATTAAGATATGCAGTAAAAAAGTTCAATATCAATTTAGTAGCTAAAACAACAAATAAACTCAAAGACGTTATCCATAGCAAGATTGACCCTGTTCCTAATGAAGAGACCGCAGGCATTTACATTATTCCATTGTTAACGGAAGAACAAGAAGAAAAAGTTTATGTCGGAATGACGGGAAGAAAATTCAAAGATAGATTAAAAGAGCACATGAGTGACATTAAGTTTAATAGAGCCTCCACAGCGTTAGCAAGACTTAACTTGCAGCATAATTTAAATATCCGTTTTAATGAAGCAAGAATAATTATTCCTTCATCCCGTTATCATTTGTCGTTGATAAAAGAGTCCATTGAAATCTTAATATGGAATAATAAAGCTATTAATGATAATATGTCATATAACATTCCAAATATATGGTTAAATCTTTTGAAATAGATGTTGTTTTGGTTTGTAACGCTCAACTTTTTGTCCGTTTCACTTCACCCCCCCTCCCCTCCATTTTTCGGAACTGTTTTGCTGTCTCCCCTCCATTTTTCGGAACTGTTTTGCTGTCTCCCCTCCACTGTAAAGTTGACTTGCCCAGTTGTCCGACCGAGGATGAAAGTGCGTTAGAGACGTATCAGTTGTACTCAAAGCGGCCCAGAAGATCATCAAGGTTTTGATCGAAAGCGCTCGGCGCGTGTATTATATTTGTAAGCTCTTTTTAAGTTTTTAAAAAGTGTAATATGTGTTAACATCTTTTATATTGTGACATCTGTTGTATAAAAATGCACCTTTTAAGCAAGTTTTTTATTTTATTTCGATAGCATACGGATATTTTATCTGTAATTACAAATTCTTGTAATAACAGCAATAATATAACGTTATAGTAGTTATTGGCAATGTATGGCACTGTAAAAACAATTAGTAAATTTAAATCGCTTTTATTACTTTGAAGCATCTGTTTTTCAATGAACGAAATTTTGAACTTTGACCCGGTCCCACAACCTGATTTTTTTGGTGCTCCCAATTTTGGTGCGCAATTTTTGTTAAGTTGATAATTTAAATCTTTTACGACATTTTACTGATTATAATCAATATTTTGAACTTCAGGAGTAGAACAAGATTAAAACAAAAAATATTTATCTAAATATTAGATTTTTAAAATTTGTTTTATTTTTAATCTTATTTTACTGTAAAAGTTAAAAATATTGATTATAATCAATACAATTTCGAAACATTTAAAATATAAGCTTTACAAATATTGCACATCAAATTTGTGGACACTAAAATCGTAGGGGGGCGGGCACGGCCCAGTATGCCCATCCTTTAATCAAGAAGTTCTTTTGCAAAAAATGCAACCCTGCATTATTGTTATCTCAGTTGAGATGTCCGGTATTCGGGAGTATCCATTGTGGAGGTTAATGGACATTCCCGAATAGCTATTCTGAAACATCTATTTAGCGAATACTTTTTTAATCCGCATGGCATACATATTTGTATATTTTTACCTCACAAAAGCAGACATCTCCGATTATCGGACAAATTCAGCGGCAAGGGCTATTGAGGGCTTTTAAAGTACATGGATAAATATATAAATTTCTTATAATCTTGTCCTACTCTACTTCACATAATTTAAAAATAGATTTTTTAAAAAATTATATTGCCACATCGGCAATTTTACATATATATCAGATGATAATCACAACAGCTATTTAAATATGAATAAATAAATAAATATTCTACTTTACCCTTTGCACTCGAGGGCTCCGGAGCGGAGCCATTTAAAATTTGTCTTCAAACTCGAGGGCTCCGCTACGGAGACAATGCAAATAATTTTGTGATACCTGTCTAGAAAAGCCAAGATTACATGGTATCACAAAATTATTTGCGTTGTCTCCGTAGCGGAGACCTCGAGTTTGAAGACAAATTTTAAATGGCTCCGCTCCGGAGCCCTCGAGTGCAAAGGGTTAATATTGGGAAAATAATTACTTCGGTATTTTGTTTATTTATATTTTGTGTTTTTTAATCTTCTCCTACTCTAAAAGTTCAAAACTTTCATTATAATCAGTGCAAGATTTAAGGTATCAACTTTACGAAAATTTCATACAAAATCCCCCTCCCCCCTCCCGAAAAAAAAATAAAAATCCTTATAATTTAAAAATTAGATTTTTAAAAAATTTATATTGCCACATGGGCTTATTGTTATCATTCCTATGAGCTACTAAACAAGACATCTTTAAAACCAAAAAAAAAAAAAAAAGTTAGCACATGATATCACTATGATACAAACTTGCGATGCTTATCAGTAAAGTCTAATTGGAAAATGACCTTCGAATCCACACATGCAGCGAAATCTAAATAAACAAATGATTTCCTTTTTCCTGACTGGCTTACTTCTATGTTTCCAATTCAAAAGTTTTCACACATTAAAGGATTTAATAGCTTTAGAAATATATCTAAGAAATACTTGAGATAAACATTCATTTTCAATTATATATAAATTTCATGAAAAGCAATTGATTTTCTTTTCCAAAAGCGAAAGTTTATAAATATATTTTTTAATTTCAGCTGAATATTGTTCAATGGAAAAAAAAAAGGCAATCCCGAAAATCCCGGAATTTTCCAGTAAAAATTCCGGGATTTTCGGGGTCAAAATTAAAGCGGGATCCCGGGATCTCAATCCGGATCCATTGAAACTAAGAACTGCCATATTGAAAACAAAACAAAACAAGAGAATGAACTTAACTTTTAAATATGTCTGTTTTAGGTAGCTTTCATTACAAAAAGCTACCTATTGCAGCCGTTCGGAGGAAAGCGATTTCAAAAAATTTTGGTATATTTTCATCGATCATGACCCCCAGACCCCGAAATCACCCTCCGTTCAAAAGTTGATATATATATATATATATATATATATATATATATATATATATATATATATATATATATATATCCATATATATATATATATCTGACCTTTGTCATACTGTAACTCTCGAATTTATGAACCGATTTGGATGTAATTCGGTATGTACATAGTACATACCAATGTCTCGACCGAGTTCGTTGGCCAGCTTCATCCGCCATTTTGTTTCAAAATGGCGGCCATTTAAAATTTTCTTAAAAATTTTAAATTTGAAATGTGGTACCAAAGAATTGAAAATGGAAAAATATTTTTTTCTTATGTATTTGACCTTTATACAAAGATTTCGGAGCAGTTTTTGTTTCGTCTATATCTTAAAAAATGGCTGAGTTATAGCATTTTGAATTTCTAGCGTGGCTGACATTTTGAAAAGTCCTGAATTTTGTCACGCGATAAAAGGCGTATTTATGAACCGATTTGGATGTAACTTCGTTTGTACATAGTACATACCAATGTCTCGACCGAGTTCGTTGGCCAGCTTCATCCGCCATCTTGTTTAAAAATGGCAGCCATTTAAATTTTTAAGAAAAATTTAAATTTGAAATGTGGTACCAAAAAATTGAAAATTGAAAAAATATATTACCTTTATATATTTGACCTTGATACAAAGATTCGAGAGCAGTTTTTGTTTCGTCTATATCTCAAAAAATGGCTGAGTTATAGCATTTTGAATTTCTAGCGTGGCTGACATTTTGAAACGTCCTGAATTTTGTCACGCGATAAAAGGCGTATTTATGAACCGATTTGGATGTAACTTCGTTTGTACATAGTTCATACCAATGTCTCGACCGAGTTCGTTGGCCAGCTTCATCCGCCATCTTGTTTAAAAATGGCAGCCATTTAAATTTTTAAGAAAAATTTAAATTTGAAATGTGGTACCAAAAAATTGAAAATTGAAAAAAAATATTTTTTTTTATATATTTGACCTTGATACAAAGATTCGAGAGCAGTTTTTGTTTCGTCTATATCTCAAAAAATGGCTGAGTTATAGCATTTTGAATTTCTATTGTGGCTGACATTTTGAAACGTCCTGATATTTGTCACGTGATAACAGGCGTATTTATGAACCGATTTGGATGTACTTTGGTGTGTACATAGTACATACAAATATCTCGACCGAGTTCGTTGGCCAGCTTCATCCGCCATCTTGTTTCAAAATGGCGGCCATTTAAAAAAATTTAAAAAATTTAAAATTTAAAATGAGATACCAAAATATTAGAAAATGAAAAAGATTTTTTTTTGTATGTGTTTGACCTTAATACAAAGATCACGGAACAGTTTTTGTTTCGTCTATATCTAAAAAAATGGCTGAGTTATAGCGTTTTGAATTTCTATTGTGGCTGACATTTTAAAACGACCTGATTTTTGTCACGCGATAACAAGCGTATTTATGAACCGATTTGGATGTTACTTGGTCTGTACATAGTACATACCAATGTCTCGACCGAGTTCGTTGGCCAGCTTTATTCGCCATCTTGTTTCAAAAGGGTTGCCATTTAAAAAAAATTAAATTTAAAATTAAAAATGAGGTATTAAAAAATTGGAAAATGAAAAAGATTTTTTTATGTGTTTGGCCTTGATACAAAGATTCCGGAGCAGATTTTGTTTCTGAAAATTTGTTCTTTTGTTTATATCTTAAAAAATGGTTGAATTATAGCACTTTGAATTTCTAGTATGGCTAACATTTTGAAACGATCTTGTATTTGTCACGCGATAACACACGTATTCGCCTATTTCCATGTGAGAAAGCATGTGGATAGTATACATCAACATCTCAGCCAAATATAAGTTACTTTAAATAAAAGCAGCTTGGATAAAGCTGACTAATTTCGTTAAATTCTCATTCATAATGATTTAGTATTGATAAAAATTAGTATTGAATCTCCTATATTCGGTTTCCACTAAATTGAGCTTCGTGTGTTTGAATAATATAAGTTGGCTTTTTTAAAATAAGGTATTTGAAAGCTACCTCTTCCTCCCGGCACTGGCCGGAAGGACTTTTTTAGTGATGTTATTACTTTAAATTTGAGAAAAAAGATGAGAATAAATAATACATAATTTGTAATAAAAGACAACGTCATAAATTTATAAATATATACTTCTAGAATTAGTGTCTTTTTTGCAAAAAGATTCAAAACGAATTAAATTTCATGTAAGATTTTGTTTAGTACAATAAATAAAATCATAAAAGACACTAATTTTAGTACTATAAAGAAATTATAACACTTACTTCAATCGCTGTTTGCAAGAGGTAATAAATATTCCTCGATTTGAAATTTTAAAAACTACCACAACCACAGTGAGGAAGAAAGATTTTCATCAGTTTAAAAGGTAATCCCATAATACATCCGACTAGCCATATTTAAAGAATGAGATGTTTCATCCTCAAAACAGGGCCCGCCAGACAAAAGTTTCTTTTTTTTTGCCAGCTTCGACAGAACGAAGATGAATAACACAATATTATTGATATAAATTAATACGAGTTAACACTAAGCCCATTGCACACGCTTTGTAGAATTTCCGGGTGTAATCTTCAACCGTCGTCTACTTCTGTTCTGTGTCTATCCCGCCCTTATATCGACGACAGCTTCTAAGAGACATTTGATGTCGAGCACACACGTCAGATGTATGTATTCAATAAATAAATAATCCAAGTTAATACGAATTAAAATCGCAGTACTTCACTTTTCGCAAAAAACGAATTAAAATACACGCGTACATAAAAACAAACTTTGTTTGAATTACAACGTATACCACTTCGAACGAAGACATCTAAAACACATGCGCAACTGGGAGTGCTAGTGCCCCCGTGTGGTTATTGCGTCGGAAGAATCAAAACGTCTTAAATTAAGACACGTTTAAAGCAATGAAGTGCCTTAAAATAAGACGTTTGCGGATATTTTAGACATTATTCTCAGTTCGTTTACACCATGGTCATAGTAAGACACTTATGTATCTTAAATTAAGACATCTATAATGTCTGAATTTTCAGATTAAGACACTTAAGTGTCTAAATTTCTTTTTCAGTCACATATGTGTCTAAATTTAAGACGCTTCTATTTGCAGTGTAAGTGTGTCTCGGGCCGTATATAAAAGATCACTGGGCCGCAGTTTGAGTACTGCTGATTTAAAAGATCAGAGATTACTCAAGCGATCTGAGTGGCATCCTCAGTATTCAAAATTCTCTATACTAAAAAAGAAAAAAAAAACATTCATAGTGAGTTACACATATGTAACCATCTTTGTTGTCAACTTCCCCTTAAGCAGTCAAACTATGCATAAAACTTAACAAATCTCATAAATATCTGCAGTACCTTTCAAGCTAGCGGGATTCCCAAAATTTTAATACGGGTATTTTTATTTCCTCGCGTCAGATTCATAAAATGTTTAGAGGTACGTGTAACCCAAGAATTCCCCCAGAAAAAAAAAAAAAAAAAAAAAAATTCCTTGATTATGAAACACATCACAGATTTAATTTTGAAGAATGGTCCTGAACTCTTTAATCTGCTCATTCGATATAATTGAAATGTATTTCAATTAAAATTTGCTAAGTAAACATATGTTTCTAATGATGTATAAAGCATTAACCCCTTCACGGTCGCTTAATATTTGGAAAAACTATCAAAAAAGTACCTATTTATTTTATTACAGAAATTGAATAATTATAAGGTTTCTAAATAAAATATGCAATTAGTTTTTTTTTTTTTTTTTTTTTTTTTTTTTTTTTTTTTTTTTTTTTTTTTTTAAGGCGAAAAAAAAGATATTATAGAACAAATTCATATTTGTAGAAAAGCCATCATGCGAGAATTCTGTGTCTTAATGTTTGTTTTTCACCGTACAAATTAATGCGAATAAAACCTTTATTTTTCACATCTTAGATCTTTATTTATCATCATCACACATATTTTTACAAATAATATTTGAAATAATATATATACATTAAATTCTGATTATTAACCCTTTCATTCCCATGGTAGAATACGTTCTAGAAATTACGTAGTTCAGAGAATCCAAATTTACACCAAAAAATTTCTATGTTAAATTTCGCTTTATTTAAATACGGAATGGTCTGTTATTAAATAGACCAAATATTGCTATTTTAATTTTCTGGTATGAACTTGGAACATCCGAATTAAAAAATCCACTAACATCATGATGCCGTTTGGACTCACTGGGAGTGAAAGGGTTAATAATTTTTTGAGTGTTACATATTTCGAAACATGCAATACAAAGTCCAACATTACAAGCAGCGCAAAAGTCAAACCCAAACGGCAATATTCAAAGACTTCACACCGAAATGCCAGTTAAATTTTTCTGGTTTCAGAAGTTTTTTACAGCAATAAATCTCCAGCCCGGAAATATGACGGGAGCGAGAATTAAGGGGTTAAACACTCTTCAAACAAAAATGAGATATCATCAAAAATTACATTAAAACTTAGAATGAAAATTTTTTTGACTGTATAGGGAGGGGAAATGTGCGGTGGAAAATTCAATGCTGACCTATACAATTTACTTTTGCTTAAAATCTTGGATGAATCTTCATGAATCATTTCCAATTAAGTTGTGTCCTAAACCCCATCCATATTCATCTATCATCTAATGTTTAAAATGAAGCTTCAAAATGTCAAATCAGATTGCACTCTATCTACATCTAGTTATATGTCATATTGTATTATGTCATGTCTTTTAAATTTCGCTCCAGGTAATAATATCTTAAAACCTATGCACGTGAAATATAAGAAATTCATTATATGAATATATATTTATTTATTTAAGGAGGGGGATGAAAACAGTTTTTCAAAATAAACTACCGTAAAACGGGGTGAATAGGAACAGTGGGGTGAACAGGAACGAAACTTACCAGTCATACAAATAAATTCAAAATAAATATACGTGGGAATATTTTTAGTTGTCAATTTTTTTAAGAAGGTAATATCATGAAGTGCTGGGAAATTCAGTTTTGTCATGTTGGCACCACTACTGTGTTATGAAAAAAAATTCCAAGTGGATCCTCGAAAACCTCCTATTTTCAACATCTGCAAAATTTTGTATGTAACTACAAACTTTTTCGTATTCCAAACCTAAGAGTAGCGTTTTTTTATTAGGGATAGACCTATAAACGATATCCTGTATTAGATTTTATGTATTTCTGAAACTACATAGTGATAAAGTGGAAAATTTCTTATACCATCATAGGTTTAAGATTTACGGGGTGAATCGGAACACACTTTTGTTGTCTCTTCCATACCCCTTTAAGATCCGATGTATTTATAAACAAATCTAGTCATGCCTTTAGAAAGTAAAATATGCGCTGCAATCACTACCTGTTGATAAAATATTATACTTTACTCCATCTGCAAACCAGAACTATCGTTCAATTCGAGTTTTTATTACATACGACTGAGAAGCAAACATTTAAATGAATGTCTAACCTGCACAATCGTGCGGGTTGGGTCTTAACGGGATACTGTAATACTTTCATGTCATATCGTATTTAACCTTTAACTGATGTTACCGGTCTCTCAGACCGCGACTTTTTTCAATTTTTATAGTTTAACTTGCAATTTTCAGTTTAACTACAATCACTACCGAAATTTTGTTCCGTTTGGAACATTAGTACTATCGCCAGAGACTTTTGAATAGGTGAATTTTAATTATAAGAGTCCTGTACAAAAAGTTTAGTACAAAAACACCATCTTATGAGTTAATCGCGTCTTTTATTCATCTTTCGATGGAGTGGTCTCACAGACCGCTTCACACTAGTTATGTGACAATTTCTGTGACATCAGTTAAAGGTTAACAATATTTTGTTTGTTCCAGTTACTTGAAGAGTTTAAAGATGCCAAGAAATTACTTAGCTGAACGAAAAACACCAAACCCCAAACCAAGAGATATGGAACAGGCTGTAGAAGAATTAAAAAACTCCAAATCCCTAAGGAAAGTTGCAGAGAAATATTCTCTGTCAACCACAACATTACACAGACATCTCAAAATGGGAAACCAATTAAAAAAGACAGGAGAGCAAACAGCACTAAGTGCTGAGGAAGAGATGTGACCAAAGTCCTGTACCCAGAAGAGGATGGTTATGTGGGGAAATTTTACAAAAGGGTCCCTAGTCCAGGCAATACGGGATTTTACCTGGCAGAATTAATGGTAGTTCTGGAAATTGGCTTACTTTATGTTTTTTTTTGGTCGCTGAATCCGAATTTGTAACTTCCCCAAAATTTCCCCCGGCAACAACCCCCCCCCCCCCCAAATTTTGGTAAAATGCCCCCAAAAAGGTTTTTATTAAAAAAATCCATTTTTTTATTGTTTTAGGGGAAATGTATTCAGAAATTCAGAAAGTAGACAAAATTTGCAACAAATTAGATATATGACATTATGACGTAGGATGAAGGGGGAGGGGGATCTGCCTCGGAACATGCGCCGCGGTGCTGCGTGGACTAAGATGCGCAATTCCACTTAACCACTCACATCGTTTACATTTGTCCTCCCATCTCCCCTCCGAACTTTCCCTATAAGGTTTACTTTAAATTTTTTGGGTCGCTGAATCCGAATTTTTAACTTCCCCCAAAAATTTCGCCCCCCTCGCAACCCCCCCCCAAAAAAATAGTTGTTTTGAAATCAATTTTGTTATTGTTTTAGGGGAAAAGTATGCAGAAATTCAGAAAGTACATAAAATTTGCAACAAATAGGATATATGACATTACGATGTAGGATGAACGGGTAGGGAGAGGGCTGCGGCTGCCTCGGAACATACACTGCGGTGCTATGTGCACTAAGTTATGCAAGTCCAGGCAATAGGAGATTTTACCTGGCCAAATTAATGCTAGTTCTGGATTTAGACTCACTTTATGTTTTTTGGGTCGCCGAATCCGAATTTGTAATTTCCCACCAAAATTTCCCCGGCAAACCTCCAAAACATTTGGTTTTTCAGAACAGCGCGCTGGGAATGTTCCGAGGCAGCCCCCCTCTCCCCGTTTATCCTAAGTCATAATGTCATACATCCTATTTGTTGCAAATTTTGTCTACTTTCTGAATTTCTACATACTTTTCCCCTAAACTTGATTTAAAAACAACTGTTTTTTGGGGGAAGTTAAAAATTCGGATTCAGCGACCCAAAAAACTTAAAGTAAACCTTATAGGGAAAGTTCGGAGGGGAGATGGGAGGACGAATGTAATCGATGTGAGTGGTTAAGGGGAATTGCGCCACTTAGTCCACGTTGCACCGCGGCGCATGTTTCGAGGCACATCCCCCCTCCTCCTTCATCCTACATCATAATGTCATATATCTAATTTGTTGCAAATTTTGTCTACTTTCTGAATTTCTAGATACGTTTACCCTAAAACAATAAAAAATTTGATTTTTTAATAAAAACCTTTTTTTGGGGGGGGGGGCATTTTACCAAAATTTGGGGGGTTGCCGGGGGAAATTTTGGTGGGAAGTTAAAAATTCGGATTCAGCGACCCAAAAAACATATAGTAAGCCTTTTTACAGAACTACCATGAATTTTGCAAGGTAGAGCCCCTATACGGTCTCTATTGCCTGGACTACCCCCATACCTGGAGATTTCAAGAAACGGTGGAAGAGGGGGCAGCATTTCTTCCAGAAGATGTCATAAAGAAACTTCAGCTAAAGGACAACATTCAAACATCTACTCGTTTTAAGGATATAACTTTTGTGAACGACATAAGTGAATTGAATGTGTATTAAATTCCCATCTTTCTCAATTTAAATACATTTTCTTAGAACAAATTTTAATCTTTTTTGAGTTCAAAGTTGTTTTCTAATTTCGGAAAAGTCATACCTTTACATGTATAGAAAATAATGGATTTGATAATAACTAAGTGCAACTATTCATCCCTTATCATTATTACCTAATTTTATTAATCCTATTAAAGTCTGAATCGGAACAAATAAAGATTATAATATTTGTTCCGATTCACCCCTACCTACGGGGTGAATCGGAACACCATTAAAAAAATAAAAAATATACATAAAAACTGTAAAAAATGTTTTGTTTTCGCTTAAAATTTCAAGAACAAAACAAGACCGAAGTTGCCATTTTTTGGCGTTAAAGTTGAAAAGTGTTCCGATTAACACCGTTTTACGGTACTATCGCTGTGATTCAGCTCATGTATAGAGATGAAGAACTATCAAAATCACCTTGGTAGTACGCTATCACAAGAAAATCTGCAATAACTGAAGCCATGACTATGCCAACAACTTTTACTAATATTTTTTGCATCTACTTGTAAACTGAACACTATATGTCACTAATGAACACCAACATTATCAAATAATACTTTTTGTAATTTCATGCCTTCAAATTGTAATTTCCAAAGCGGCCATGTGCAGAGCTGCCAAGCTTCTGGATTTTTAAATACCAGCGTTTTCATATAAAACATTTTGCTTTATTTGATCGGAGAATTCTGAGATTTAAAAAAGAAAAAGTTTTTATGCGAAATTACTGATATTGAAAAATCTGTAGATTTGGCAGCTCTGCATGTCTCTGTTTAAACAAGATCGAAATAATCGGATATCATGCATCAGGTATAGGTTATGAAACATTTTCCAAACAGCAACATAATTCTATTAAGAAATTTCATTTTTTTTTCTACAATGAAATGAGGTATCTAGATGAGAAGTTTAAAAAACAAATAACTCGGTAAAAATCCATTTTCCAATTGCTGTCCATATGCGAAAATGTATGCGAATACTGTCGAGCCGCCGTGTATATGACCTATAGAGTTTATACAAGGAACCCAAAGACAGAGGACTTCGTTCTCCTAGTTCGCCCTAAGGGAACAGGAGAACACGCCGAGGCTTCTTGCAATGAAACGCTAAAGTTAGTAGCGAGTAAAATCGACCCAGTCCAGTCTCGGATAGCTCTGCGGGGACGAGGCATATCTCGGGGGGGGGGGGGAGGCATAGCCTTTCTCATGGATAGCGCAGCGGACCTAGCGAGTCTAGAAGAGCGGATGGAGGCGACAGAACTCGCGCAGGATCTCGAGATTGCGACATCGAAGAGGCGCAACCCCGAATACATGTTGTTCGGCATCGACCCGAATCTACCAGACGACAGGATAGTTACTGCAATTCAAGAACAAAACGAGGACCTCAAAGAAGCCTCCCTTGTCTACGCTCAGTTTTCGTAGGCAAACGAGGTCGAAATGCAGTACTGTCGGTAGACGAGGATTCGATATCGCGCCTCAAAGGTATTCGTAAACTCAACGTGGGATGGTGTCAGTCGGATTTCCGACCGAATAGAAGGCCTTTGGTCTTCTATAAGTGTTGGAGGTACGGCCACACACAAACGGTTTGTCGCAGTGCGTCCCTCTGTGGGAGATGCGGTGTCTCGGGCCATGATCTGAAGGATTGCAGTAGCCCCGCGAAGTGCCCGAATTGCAGCTTCGGGAACAGGCAGAGATCGGAGGGCAAGCAATTGTCCACCGACCACGCGGCAGGCTCAAGCGAATGTCAAATCCATCAGTTGGAGGTCGCACGAATGAAAGATCTTGAGCATGGGGCAAAACCCTAAATTCATGCATCTGAACGGTCACAACTCAATGGCAGTGGCGAACCAGCTCGCCCACGACGTCGACATCGAGGGAATGGATTTGGTCTTGCTTAACGAGCCATATGTCAGCGAAGGATCCGTCCTCGGAACTTTGCGGTGGTTAGCTCGGCAGGGAGCCGCTTTCGGGCGTGCCTCCTCGTCAGTAACCGAGTTCCCTTCAGCACGGACTTGAGACTACAGGATGTAGTGGCCATCCGCTGCAGATGTTCTGGTGAGTGGGTGTTGATAGTCTCGTGCTATTGCGCCCCTCCGAAGACATTGACCTTGTGCTTGAACAGGTGGAGATTCTGTTTACGTCCTTCCCGAATGACAATGTCGTTCTAGTGGGGGACTTTAACGCAAAATCCACTATCTGGGGCAACGTCCTACGGATCCGCGAGGGCGATCTCTGATTGCTTTCGCTTCGAACGCAAACCTCGCAATTGTGAACGACCCAGACAGTCTCCCTACCTTTTGCGGATCGCAAGGGGAGGGATGGATTGACATATTGTTGGTCCGGTATTGCGCATCTCGCATCACTGACTGGAACACCTCTGAGGTCGAGACACTTAGCGACCATCGTGCTATGTTTTGGACCTACCAAGGCAGACCGAACTCACGACTTCCCGGGAGGGCCAACACTCGTTGGCGGCCTGAGAATTTGGTCTGGGACGAGTTCCTCCGAGATCTGCAAGCAGCTGATCTAAGCACGTATGATTTCGCGACCCCTGAGGAGGGAGTAGAACACTTGATGTCAACTTTGTACCGACTCTGTAGTAAGCACAAGCGGCGTAGACCCGTCAGGCAAAAGGGAGCAATTTGGTGGGCAGCCTCACTGAACAGCCAAAGATCTCAGTTGCGCGCGCTGCGCCGACTCTACCGGCGAGAGCCGGAGCCGGCGCGGAGGGTGAAGCTTGGTGTCCTTATTCAGCGTAAGCGGGCGTTGCACAAGAAGGCGATCCTGCATGCAAGGCGTAGCTCGTTCCGCCGATTCATTTCGGAGGGGCCCGTTACGGACAAGCTAGGCCAGGTAGTTGAGGTGGTGCGAGGCAAGTGGAGGCGGGAAGCACCAATCACTCTGGTTCTCCCCTCGGGAGATGAAGCCACCACTTGGGAGGAATCCCGTGATGAACTTGCAAGACACCACTTCCTACAGGCCGATGAAGCTTCGCAGGTCACGATCAGCAGGACTAACGATCCAGATCTTTTTACCATCGAAGAGCTTGAGCTTGCAGTGGAGTCACTGCCGCCTAATAAGGCACCATGCCACGATGGTATAAGTCTTGAGATCGTTCCTAAAGTCCTCCGTTACCATCCTCAATGGTTACTGGCCCTGTACAATCACTGCCTGAGGACATCTTGTTTTCCGCGGACATGGAAGCGAGCGGTCGCGGTGTATTTTCTCAAACCGGGGGAGGAGCCTAATGGTGTTATTACACGTAGAATCCCAGGCGACAAAAGACGCCGCGTCAAACTCCTCCCACAAGTTCTTGATGCGAGGGTTGCCAAAATAAATTCCGAACCCGTTCCCGTACTCGCATATTCATCGCTCTAAACAGACAGCCAAGCGAGCGACCGTGCCAAGAGGATTGTTTTCAACCTGTTTAAAGAAATGAGACTTTTTTTAGACGGATTTTCGGCAAAATTGTAATCGCGGACTGTATAAAACGGACTTTTTTTTTTTTTTAATTTTATTAAAAATATAGTAAAGTTTAAAGATACGATTGAGAAGTCAGATGGTTGAACTTAATGTTAAAAATAGTGGTATATAGATATTTAGGAGTTAGATTAAAACATGGAGTTTTGACATTCATAAAAGGAATCCGGTATAAATTTTCCAGTGCAGTATACAAAAAAATTCTTTCTTTTTTTAATAAAGTTTAATCGGAATTCTTATAGGGCTTTTTGAATTTTACACAATTTTTTTTATCTACATTTAGTGTTTTTGTAGAAATTTTTCGACTTCGTAAAAGAATCCTATTTCAAAGTATTAGCTCAGTATAACAAATTTTGTCTTCTAAAATTTTTACCGATACTGCCGAATTTCAAATAAAAAATTTGATTGATATCTATATTTCAGCAACTTTTATAATATTCATACATATATAAATAGCCCTACATGTAAAAATTTTTATAAATGGGATTTTAAAACACTCCATAAAGCAGATAAGGGATATAATTTAGCATATTTTTTCCAAATCATCGAGGAAAACACCCTTTAACCCTTTATGTACTGAATTATGAAAATTTTATATTCTAAAGCATTTTACGCGAATTGTTTAAACTACATTAGAAGATATTTTAACAAATTTTAGAAGGATTTTAGAAGCATTGAAGGATTAATTAAATTTGAATTTATAGGGATTTTGAGCAATATTTATAACCCCACTCAAATCTTTTATTTTTAATATTTTTCTTAGTATTTTGTTGAATTAGGAAATGTACAAATATAATGTTCTTACAATAGAAATATTTCTGAATTGAAAAATTCCTACCCCCCCCCCCCCCCCCAAACGCCAAGAAAGCTGAAAAGATGCAAAGGCAAAAGAAATCATCCTTTTAAAAATATTTCTGTTTTGTGTAACCCATAAGGCTTTATGAACAAGATAAAGTAGTATATCTATAACTCATTCTAAACTATATTTCAACTAATCGATGTATTAAATGAATTTTATAACAAGTATTTTAATGGTACTTATAAGTACCGCCAGTCGATAAAGGGTTAAAGAAGCATAAATAGTATTAATTTAATACGGTTAAACCTGAGTAAGAGAGAAACTTTTATTAATGCTATTTCTTCTGAAACTGCATTTTTAAAATTAAAAATCTTTGTTAGCGAGACCACAAAATCTCTAATTGAAATTGCTTTATTTGCCTTGATACTTACCTTCATAATTGAGACAATTTTCACTTGTTACCAAAGTTCAACATGAATGACTTCCTGAAACTAAGAACACAAATATGTCACCTCTACCAGTATAATAGTTATTACTGTCACTTTGAGAGCCTTTTTTAGTAAAAGAAGCACTTGTTGCCACGTGTGCAATTTGTTTGGAGTGAAAATCTATGTTCCTGTACAAGTAATTACTGTTTTTCCCAGAACACAAAGAAAAACGTTGTCTGTCAAAGTGAGAATGTTTTAGTTAAAAAGGTCCTGTTTAAAAAGTTGTAGGAATATTGAAATATAGCTATGGATTTAAATTTGGAAAAAAATTGTTTTTAAGAGGAAATGGTTACGTTTTGCAACAGACGAACCATAATGTTAATAAACTGCATGATTCTAATTATCCCAGAAATAGCATTTTCGGGTTAAGAGTAAATTGGGATCGCAAATTTTATTTTCTATTTAAATCAAATTGCGGTTTAGAATGAGTTTTTTAATCTTTCAGTTTTCAGATCCTGTGAAATACCCCTAGTTCGGTTTACTTTACTGCACATTTTCTGTTAGCAAAACATTTATTTTACAATTTTACCTTGCATTTATTCCAAATTTTAGCCTTGACCGCATATTTTAAGCCTAATTAGGCCTCAACACATTTAATGTAAATGAAATTTTCCTCCTTCACAACATATGAGTTTTGACTGGTCCTTTTCTCCCTGTTATTTTGTTCCCCATTTCGTGTTATTTTGAAGGAAAAAAAAATTATTAACTTTATTGAACTTAAAAAATTATATTTTTAGTAATAAAACAAGGCTATTAATTTACAATAGAAAATTTTGCATTTGATTTTGTTTTGTAGGTAGAGTGTAAAATATATAAATATTAAAAATCCATTAAACAACTTTTTTTCCAGCGTACTTATCTTTCCAATATTGTATCTCTGAGTTGTAGTTGTAAAACCAAAAATATCTTCCTGTAACGCCCAAACTGAGATCTTTTAACCCCATTTACCCATGACTGTGTATCTTGCAAGGCATGGGAGAAAATACCATTGATCACAATTACCCCATTTTATGGGGTAATTGGTATCAAGAGGCATTTTTTGAAAAAGACACTTGTATCAGGTAACATGGTACATTAAAAATAACTCTTTACACATTTCAAGAGACAACTACCTACTGAGTAAAATTATACAGAACAGTAGTATGTAGTCCACCACTTCATTCTATGACAATCGTCAAAAAGTGATACTAGTTACCCCCAACACCACTAACAAAGACTCCACTTTAAGGGTGAGTTGGTCGTTCCTTCAGTTCCAACTTCTCCAAACTTAATTTTATTTATACTCGTATATTCTTAAATAAAACAAATCAAAAATTTCACATGTTAACTTGTCCCACCTAGGAAGTTGTAACAAGATAGATCTCTGATAAGATTAACTCGCACATCCCCCTTTAAAAAACTGATATTCAAAATAAATTATAAGGCGATTTAAATATTTATAAAACACAGGCCACTATATCATTTCTTTTCAAAAATGATAAAAATTATTCTACGAGAATTAATTCAATACTTATCAGTTCACAGCATCATTAAAAGACCATTTTTATCCTACTAAACTTTACATGTTTTTCATGATTATTTTAGTACTACGCTTCTTAATAAAAGTAGGTTATCTGAAATTGGGTTTCAATTCTTTTACAATGGTAAGGATTACATCATTTCACTCATCACTAGTAAAAGGATTTTCTTACAGGCTAAGGGATTTTTAGGAAGTCCTTTAAAAACTGTGCAGTTATAAATCTAAAAATTGCTCTTGCGAATCTAAAAAGCATCCTTTCCACACCAACCGCATCCTGTCCTGATTTAAACCTGAGGGAACTCTGCTATAATAAACTGCCCTCTGTTGTATATAATTCTTAATTGTAAGAAAAATTCACAAAAATGCATTGTAGCAATAATATGGAAGTCGCGTAAATTTTGTCATAATAATTTTCAAATGTACTTTGAATATTGCTGGCTGTTAAGATTTCTGAAAATCCCCCACTCTTGAAAATTTAAGCATGAGCAGTGGTTCCCAACATTTTTAGGCCACACCTCACCTAAGAATTTCTAAAATCCAGATGCTTCACCTTCCACTGTAACTTGCAATTCCTATTGTTTAAAAAGTGAATCCATATTCACATGAGGGAAGATTAAAAAAGGAAGTAAAATAAATTCCCATTCAATAAATACTATATTAGATGTAAAATTCCAACTGGGCGAAAAATGTACGGACCAGGATTCGAACCCTGGATCTCCTGGCTGAATCCGCCAGTGTTCTGCCATCTGAGCTATCCCGGACGATTCTGGTCGAACTCTTTCACCCAGCTAACCTTGATGATTACAGCATCTGGTCTGAAACCTGGTAAACAAATCATATTAGATGTATTAGATGTAAGATTTGTTTACCAATTAGAATATTTGTGCTAATATTAATCTAGTACAATAAATACTAGTCGGAAAAAAAAAAAAAAGTTACATAAAAAAGGCATTTAAGCATCACAAAATTTATGCCATTTTATATACATATATATTCCAGTTATTGCTGTATTTTGAAATTTTGCGAGAGAGCTTTTTGAAAAAGATAACTTATTTTTTCACTTTATCTTAAAACATCCACATGTACTGACTTTATGTTTAAACTGCACCACATTACAAAAAAAAAAAAGAAAGGATAAAAGAGCCGATAGGGAATCAGTTTAATAACAAATATCAAGCTCCCCTCCCCCTGCCCTGTGGGATGTATGCATACCATTTGGAACCACTCTTGTTAGAGAATGGCTGTAGATTAATACAGATTGTTTTGAATTCATTCAATATTCTGAATCTGAGATCGGAATCTTAGGCTTTAACTGTGAATGCTCTTCGAATTGAGCTATTTGGATGACATCCAAGACAACAAAAAAATTAATACTTGCATCACTTATTTACAAAAAAAATAATTGTTAAAAAATAAAGTGTGATATGCATTCATAGTTTATTCAAGTTTCATTTTTTGTGATTTATTCTGTCGAGCTTTTTCAAATAACACATCAGATGTTGAAAATGGTTGTTTTGAGTAATATTGTGTAGGTTTGGATGTTGTCCAAGTAGCTCAGTTGGAAGAGCATTTACAATTAAAGCCAAAGGTTCTGGGTCGAGCCTTAGGCTGGACACATTTTCACTCAGTTAGAAAAATTGCTACTTGTAAACTACAGTTTCTTGCAACATATATTTATATGCATATACACACAGATTAAATGTCAAATTTATCTAAAATTTTCTTAATAATCAAAAGGAAATAAAAAAAATCTTTTAAACTTGACAGTTTATTTCAAGTACCTTTCTCTTTATGTTAAAGTTATGTAGATTAAAATAATAACCAGCCTAAATAATAATGAACTCAATTGATCTGATTTATCCTTGTACCTTAATTACTGATAAGATGGTTATATTCAAAGAAAGAAAACCATGCCCTTTGCAACATTTTTTGGCCATCTATTTTATTTTTACATAGACAGTTGACGATAATGTACAAACATTTTGCACATTCTTGTGCTAAAAGTTCTACATGACATGGTAGCTAACTGCAAAAGGAGAAAATGCTTTAGTAGGGAGAATCTATTTCTTTGGCTTAAAATTCACATTGTTATGATTTTTCTTTTTTGCAATTACAAAGAAATGAGACACCTTTGGACTTTTTGCATCACATTTATATATTTAGATTTTTTTTTTGTGGCAAGACAAAAACAATATCCATTGTGCACCAGGAAGTACTTGCAGGTGTTTGCAGATGTTTCATGAACTCCCAATTGGATATGAAGGATGTAAAAAATAAACAGTCGAAAATTTTGTCCCAAATCAATACAACCTTATCTTAAATGAAATTTATTAATGATTGGCCTAGTTTGATGAGAGCTACAGACTGGAAAGAAAGTAAAAAGCACAATAAATATTTCATAATAAAACGTACAATAAGGTCCAACTGCAAATGAGCAATACATTTTTTTAAAGGGAAAAAAAAAGTGGGAATGTTAAAAGTTGTTTTCAAATTTTATGTATGAGTAATTCAGAATCAAAATGGATCAGGTTCATAAAACATTATACAGAGATATTTGTAGATAAAATTTATTTGCTCATTGTAATTTTAATTCAAATTTGTAGGAATTTAGCACCATTTTCAACCTACTACTTACTTATTTTGTATTAAATTGATGAAATTACTGGATATAGAACAAGAATCCAGGTTTAATGAGAAAATGGACGTTATATTCTTTGGTTCTGAATGACTTATATTCAACGAAGTGTGTTTAATTTTATGTCTGTTAAAAATTGTGCATCTACTATAGCCCTCCCTTTCCCATCTAACTTTCATGAAAAGGAAAAAAAATAAATAAAAAATCAGAATGATATAAAAATGAAACAAGAGTTTACAATAAAATTCATTTCTTGCACATTAAATAATACTGATCATTGTAATAATACAAGAGAAATTTATTAAAACAAGATATGGCATTCATAACGATTTTAATAAATATTGGTTAAAATGAATTTTAATATGATTTACAGAGAGTAATATCAATTTCTCTTATAAAAAATATAATTTTTTGCATTTTTCTTATATTTATATACTCTTACAAAATATTTATTAAAATATTTAAAAATAATTCTTTCACTTTTATATGAAAATGAAAGTTTTCAATTAAATTCTAATTCAGAAGTGCAAAGCAATATCTCTGTAATTGTCTCTGTGTACAGAGCTCTTTTGCTGAGAACTAGATGCATGTACTTCTTCAGAGACAAAGCAGAAAACTATATTTTGAATTTTTCACTGAGCATTTGAGCTCTGGAAAGAAAATATGTACAGATTATACCACCACCAGTATGATCTAGATCACATTGTTAAATTTCAAAGGCACATTCAGTATAACTTAAGTTGCTCTTGTAAATGGTCAATTTAAATTTTATACATGAAGATGTAAAACGTTTAGTGACAGTGGTGTGTCGGAAAAGAGTTACCTTAAAAATACTTAGGTTAAAATTTTCAAATATACCTCAGGCCAATTAATTGTCAAGAACCAATATAAACGTTCCTTACATAATTGTAGTCGATGATGCATTCTCATTAACACTAAAAATCATGAAGTCTTTCTCTGGAAAAATAACAAATCTTTTTTATTAGCATTTCCTTTTGAGACAAAGACGAATGTAGCTAAAAATGCCTGACATTTTCAATAATCGTTTCAGAATATATATAAATTTAAAATGTTAGCTGCTCCAATAACAGCCTGGACTTACATTCTAGCAACATTCATTCTATATAATTATGAGATCCTAAAGCTTGGCTACAAAGCCATTTGAAAGATTATTCAGATTTGACAATCAATAGTCATGGAGCAAAGTATTCACATCCTCAAAAATGCACACCAGGAATGCAAGAAATACTTCAAGCAGGACTTGTTCTTAATTCTTTCATTATTGGGCTCTGTTGATTGGTCAAAGTCATGCAGACAGGACTGCAAAATTAAAGATTTATTACACCGTCCATTTGTTCATTGCAGAAGAAGCTAAAAAAAAATTGGCTTTTCCCTAATTAACATATATAAGATACAGCAGCAGAATTTTTCCAGTTTGTTGTCTTCTCTGCACCGTGACTTAGCTTGTTTGGGCATAATTAGAATACAAGTAATTTCTTCTAATTGACCGACTCCCAGGATTATTATCTGCTACTGAGTTTTCTTGGGTCTAAAATGGAAATGAAATATGAGTAATTAGATTGAAATATCAGTATTAAATCAAGTAAATGTTATCACCATTGTTTATAATAAATAAAAGGTACATTATAAATATAGAATAATGTGACTTGAGTATGAAGTTTAAATGATAAGTTTTATCAAGCTTGACACTAAACATGCTAAGGGGCTGTACTTATACAGTAGCCTTCCTCTTAACCGGAACTCCGCTTTTACCTGACTTTTTTTTCCCAACATCAGGCAAAATTCAGAAAGGAAAATTTCGGTTCTTATTTCTTTATGGTTAATTAACACAAATTTACGTAATGTAGAATAATTTCAACTTCTCATAAAGGTACGTGACGAGATTTTCAACTGTATTTAATTTGTATTTAAAACTTTTCATTATTTGTTATTAGTGGTAATTTTTATTTCAATTCAGTTAATTACAACTAGTATTCATTTCACAGAATATAGAAAATATGTACATTTTTAAAACTACACAAATTAAAAAGCTATAATGCATCCTACGCATTTAATTAAATATGCAGTTACTTATTTAATTTTTATTACATCTCCGGTTTAACCGGTTTTTTGCTTAACCGGCTAACCCTCGGTCCCGTTTAGGCCGGTTAAGAGGGAGGCTATTGTATAACTTTTATCAATCTTTTGGTAATTTTGGATTCCCCCCCCACCCCCCGTTAATCATATCATTATCAATGTCTAAAAATTCCTTTGATTTTTGGAGTGATATACAAATATGGTTACATTTATTTTTTGCATACTTTATTGATTCGAAATGAAGAGAAGTCAATAAAATATCATTTTATCAAATTAAATAACACTTAAAAGAAATAGTTACTATTTAAAAGAATTTAATAATAGCCTTTTTTATTACATAATGCGTTCAACAGCAATAATGTCTTCTTGCACTTGGCCACACAGGGGGAGTGGGAGGCAAACAGAACTTCATATCAACAAAACAGATGGACAAAATTCTTTCTCCTTTATTGTAAACACAAAGTATCATTTGAAACGTACTTCACATATGGTTTCTCGAACAGTGGTTTATAGATGCATACGCATATGACAGAAGAATAGGAATGGCGAACATTGGGGTATTACATATTTTGTAATTAAATAATTTTATAATCATTCAAAGATTTTAATAATAACTTTGTATTCTCATAAAAATAGATAACAGACTAAAAAGAGATAACATACAACTTTGATGTAAAGACCAAGTTACAAATAAAAAAAGAAAATGTTGGTAGTGTGAAAAATGATAACGATATCAAAAGACAAATCCCCCTTCCTCTTAGCGATATCATGTGCCAGACCCACCCTCCCCCCTAAAATGATAACGTTATATATGCACAGCCCCTAATGCGAAACTGACATTGACAATGTAACTGGAAACCATTTTACACTGCGCTCTTTGTGGGTGATATTTGGAACTTTTGTTAGCCAGAAGACCACCAAATACTTCTCCAATCCCCATTAATGACATTGTTATTGACTAACTTAATTCGTAATTTGCTCTGATTATGGATGATCAATGTTATTTCTACTGATATACTCTTATTCCCATATTTAATCATGAATTTTGTATAAATTTAACAGAGTTTTGCCTTTAAATTTTTGGTTTAAAAAAGCACATGTACATAGAATAATTGGTATATTTTTAGGGACAACTATTGGAGTTTCTATGGTGAGCATTTATTTCAATTTTTGTCAAAAGCTCTTTAATTTATCTATTTTATAAATATTTAGAGCAGGGCCGAAACTAAGGAGGGGCAGAGGGGGCATGTGTCCCGGGCGCCAAAACGAAGGGGCGCAAAATGAAGTATTATACCTTTGGAATGGATCTTTTTGTGCTGATGGACTGGTGGCTTCCATTATTATGAAACAGCCATTATAAATGAAGTGTTAGGTGAAGATGAAAGAGCAGCCGTAAAAAGTTAGAACTCCGATTTTCTGGTCAGAATGGGAGAAAAAAAAATGGTCATAATTTTTTTCCTATTCTGACCAGAAAAACAGAGTTCTAACTTTTTATGACGCTCTTTCATCTTCACCTAACACTTCATTTATAATGGCTGTTTCATAATAATGGAAGCTATCAGTCCATCATAAGAAAATAACTCGGTTAAAGCAGAAACTCACAGTCGGTTAAGCAGGACTGTACTGTATATTTCATTTTAAAAATGATCTTTAGAATATTTTTGTTAGTGTTCAGAGGGGGGGGGGTCATGACCCCGTGACCCCCCCCCCCCCCCTTTGATCCGCCATTGTAGATCACATAGTTTAGTATTACATATTTGATGATTACATATATTAAATTTAACTAAGTCGGCTATTAGAAAATTAGTAAAATTCTCTTTGTAAATATACTTTATGGAAGAGGGGGGGGGGGGGGTTGCAAAATCCATGTTCGCACCGGATGCAAAAAAAAAGGCTAGTTTCGGCCCTGGTACAAAATCTAGCACAATATACTACAAACTACGATTAAAAGTAATGACTACTGTAGTTTCGTTACTTGTAGTGTGCTACTTCTGACCCCTGGGTACAATTGTATAACTACTCCTTCTGCCACAGCATAAAATTTTATAGACAGATTTCCGGTTACATTTTTACAGATTTTACTGTATTACCTACACTTTCTAGTTAAAAGCTCTGCGAAACACAGATAATTGACTTGGCAATTTTAAGCATCACCCCCCCCCCCCCCAAGAAAATTATGCCATAGCAATGGCTCTGATTGTATGCTGCTCGAGAGATTTTGAAATACATGAATATTTCTTAAAATGAAGAATAGAAACATGAAATAAGCAAACCTAAGAGTATTTACTCATAATCCTCGATAAAAGACAATTTTTAAACATATAAATATAAAAAACCAACAAGTGTAACAAATATGAAACTGTAAATATTTACAAGGGTACAAATTTTTTTTTTTTTCCAAATAGATAATTGAAACAGTTTTTGCATCTGTTATGTGTTGTTAATTTTAGACAATTTTTAAACACATTAACATAAAAAAAAACTAAAGTGTATATTATACAACCGGTTAAGTGGGGTTTCATGAAAAATCCTTGCTTCTTTTCTGTTATGTTTAGAATAAATTATCCATTTTTTTCTTTTATTAAAAACTCAGAGAAAAATTTAAAGTTAATAATTAATGTTAAAGCACTCCTCATTTACAAAATAAGAAAATTATGTATTTAAATCACAATTTGCTATATAACTAATTTGGGTACTTTTCGGTTAGCCGGGCGCCAGTGTTATATATACATATGTATGTATACCTATACATAGGGTAGATGTGCCAGTAATGGACACCCTTAAGGAATTTCTTTACAAATTATTTTTTTATTATTAGTTATAATTATTATATTCCAGTTTTTTCAATATTATATTAATCTATCAACAATATTTAACCATTCTTATAGCCTCATTTCCCCATATGAATAGAAATTTAATTTTAAATAACAGAAATATATCAAAACACCCAAAAGCCCAGTAATGGATACCCTCTGTTCCTGTAATGGACACCCCATAAAAAGTAATAAATATAATTGTTTTTATGACTGTATTTAGAACCAGAATTTAATGAATACCTATTAATGAAACAAAATAGTTATTTTTAAATAAATTTAACAATTAGGATACTAGTAATTAATAAAATATTTGTGATATGCATTTACTGTTTGCATCAATTATTGTAATTATCAAAAGATCGAGGTTTTAATTATTTTAGATGGATAATTTAAGATACTAAATATCAGACAATTACAGCTATCAAATTATTGAAACAGTGGTGGATTTAAAAGGTAAAAAAAAAAAAAAAGTTTTGGAATATTAATGTTTAGTTTTGTGTCACTATTTTTAACAATCTTCCAGAGATTACTTGATCCTATCATTTATAATAATCAATATTACAAATATGAAAGAAATGATAATGTGAGTTGAATATTTTTTTAAATACTAAATAAAATAATTTCAAAATGAAACTGTAGAACTGATGTTTGAGGCCACTGATCTGCAGATTTACTAGTTTCATGAATATAACTTTCATTAATAGTATTACATTTATTTATTTATTTTTTTATAAGGAAACATTTAAGACAGAAAATGGATTTTTAATAGCTTCTGTAACTTAATTGTTTTTATTTAAATGGAGAGGGATTAAGACCTATGAACCCCTCTTTGACTGTGCTCTTAAACAGTATTTTCTGCTTCCTGGCTGGTTTGATTGCCAGATTATAAAATATGTGAGGTATATATATGTACTACATAAAAAAAATAAAATAAAATAAAACATCGAAATTTTATTAATCACATAAAATAACTTAAAAGCAGCTATTTATAAAAGTTTTGGTGTTATTACATTTTGGTACGTATAATTTAAAAATTAAATTTGATTATTTAGGTTTGCAGTTAAGCCAAAGTATTTTATGCACTATAAACATTACTAAAATTGCATTTTTAGCAATGTCTACATGGGGTGTCCATTACTGGAAAATGACTAATTAACCATCCCAGTAATGGATGGTTAATAATCTCTTAAAACCTTAAAAATAATGAAATTTTGTAAATAGCCATTAGTATATAAAATTCAAAGTTTTCTATTGCTACTCAAACAAAAACATCCAAATTTTGCAAGAAAATAAATAATATATAAATTAATTAAACGAAGCCAGCTCTTAACCTCTTCATTAAGATTTTCACAGAAAAACAGCACAACTTTGAAACATTATTTTCTGCTTCCTGATTGGTTTGATTAAAAGTGTCAACAATAACATAGTTTTATAAAACATACAAGGGGGAATTATAAAAAAAAATAATTAAAGCTAAATATTTATTAGTTATTTTTTTATGAACCAAAAACATCAAGGGGTGTCCATTACTGGCACATCTACCCTATATATATATGCATATTTATACATATATAGAAGCTATATGTATACATATATACATATGTGTGTATATATACATATATATGCATATATAGATATACATACATATGTATATATAACACTGGCGCCCGGCTAACCGAAAAGTACCCTAATTTTAAATGTTTTTAGTTTACATTTAAATTCTAAATGACCACAAAGAAATTAAATAAGAGATCTACATTGTTAAGTAAGAATATAACAGACTTCATAAAATAAACAATAAATTGCTAGTGATGAGATGCATATGCAGAGATAAGAAGAAACTGGATCCTTTAAAGGAACTTTCACAAAATATTTAATCTCAAAACAGGATTTTCATAAACTTTTCAATTTCAAAACCCTTCACTATATTTTTTGACTTAAAAATAGACCTTTCACAAACCTTTCCCACCATCAAACTGAAACTTTTACAAATTTAATTATTTAAAAGCGGGATCTGTCCTGTCACTTTTACATATATGTAAAGTGAAAATATAGATGTTACATACATATACTTTCTTAAAGATGTATAAACAAAAACCTGAATATAACGATCATTTCAAATTCAGAAAATTATGATTTTAAAACTGACATTTGGATAACTCAGAAAATTTATTTGCAGGAATTGTTTTTATTTTACGTTTAAGATCAGACAATACACCACATTTAAAAGTAATTTTAATACCGTGAAATAAAAGTTAATAGATACAGAATATTTTATTTTTAATCTAGCAAGAAAACTGCAACATTCAATTTTTTGCATTACACTAACATACAGCGCTGAAAACGTAAACAATTTGGCGAAAAAGTTTTGAAATAGCGCCAAAATAACATATGTGAAATATTATTAATTACAGCAAAGAAATACTTTTAATAAACGCAAAAATCAATTAAAGAAATTAACAGTTATTGATTTTAATTTTGAATACAAGATAGTTCAGAATAAAAGGTGGGAAATATATATAAAAACAAAACATTACACTTACCAGCAGTAAAGCGAGAAGCAGATGTGTCTCTTTTAATTATAATTAAGCTGTTATATGAAGAGAATCTGTGATTTACCCATCCTGCTCAAGAAACTAGGCTGTCTTTGTTCTCCTAAAAGTAATACTAATAGTAAAATAAATAAATTTATATTCATTCATGTTTCAGCCACATTCAGCGAGCGGCCATTTTGACAGAAATGTTGATCTTGAAATCCCCAGTCAAAAAGTGACGTCAACTTCCTTAAGCATTTGATTGGCTGTTACTGGCGAGTCGCTTGGCTCTCAGGCGTCAAAGACGCCCCGAACAAGAGAGTCGCTCGCGCTCCAAGCGACTCCCCTGGCCCCATAGCATTAACATGGAGACGCCTGGGATCCAAGCGACTTTGACTCCTCGTGTAATAACACCATAACGATCCAGATTCCTACCGCCCGATCTGTCTTTTACCGGCCTTCGGGAAGGTACTTGATAAAACGTGCGCAACGAGGCTGGCGCTCTATTTAGAGACCAATAATCTGCTCAGTGCCAGACAGTACGGTCGACGCGCTGCGTTCAGTGTGGGAATACACTGTCGAGTCGAAGAGGCGTGGAGAATACACATGTCTTCTCACGCTCGATATCAAGAGTGCGTTTAACAGCGTTCGCAGAACCGACATCCTTCGTTTACTCGAAGAGTTGGGTCTAGAACACTACCTCCTAGGACTGATCGACGATTACCTTTGGTACCGTTCGATCATCCTTCATGAAGGGGAGCACTTTTACAATGTCGGGGTACCGCAAGGCTCGTGTCTTGGTCCCGTACTCTGGTTGGTGGTGATCAACATCTTGTTGATGCGGCTCACAGAGGAGGAGGCTTGACTCGTTCAGACGTTCGCTGACGACATCTTTGTAGCGGCACGAAGCCCGGCTGTTTATCGGTTCGTTGACATCCTACCGCCGGTTCTCTCTGACATCCACGGCTGGGCAACTGAATGCAACCTGGAATTCAGCTACGGCAAGTGCAACTACACGGTTGTTCCTCTGAGTGGCAGGCTTGATAACCAATCCTCACGACGTGTCTTAATGGCAGGCCACAAGGTGGCGTTTAGGTGGCAACTGCTCTACCTCGGAGTTACGATCGATGCGCCCCTCAGCTGGATGCCCCATCTTGACTCTGTTCAGGAAAAGACGTTCAAGGTGCTGCAAAAGATGAGTCGCCTCTCAGCTGCCAACTGGGGTCTGAGGCCAAAAATCAGAAAGATGCTCTATTCGGTCGTGGTAGAGCGAATAATCTTGTATGTGGCCTCTATTTGGTACTCTGACAAAGTAAAATTAGGAATCAGGTTGCTGAGCATACAACGAGCTCTGCTCTTGTGTGTAACAAAGTGTTATAAAACAGTTGCGACGGAGTCTTTGCACGTACTGGCCGGGGTTCTTCCCCTGGACTTACGGGCGAGGATGGCCACCCAGGGAAACAGATGGACAAGGAATACACAGCCCTTGTCCGTTGGCATGAAGAGATTGGAGGTACAGGGTTCACGCCCGATACTGTCGATCTCTGGCGACCAAACTACAAACGCGATAATCTCCGTAGGATCAATTGGACTGCGGAACTCACTCCGCGGACCCCGTGTAGCTACTACATGGACGGTTCTAAACAGGAGAACGGCACGGTTGGCTGTGCGTTCTTGGCTGTGGTCGGGGATCAAATCGTAGTCGAAAAGCCAGTTCCGCCTCACAGAGGGTGCAGAAGTCTTTGCGGCCGAGATCCACGCGATCAAGGAAGCAATAGCAGACGCCCATCGCCGAGGACTCAGTGAACTCGACATAATTTTCAGATTCGAGATCGGCGCTGCAAGCGCTTTATGGGCTAGTGTCACGGCACAGGGCCATAGCTGAGATCAAGGACTTGATTAAAACAACAGAAGTCGCAGTCCATATGTACTGGTTCCGAGCTCATGTGGGACACACCCACAATGAGAGAGTGTACGAGCTGGCCAAGGCAGCCACGACACGACAAACTGTCGACGTGGAGGTCAGGGCCACACGCCGCCAGGTCAAAAAACATCTACTTGACCAAGCCCGTCCACGTGGCAGGAGAGGTGGAGTGACTCTGGCAAGGGCCGGGTGACATATGAGCTTTTCCCGCGAGTCGCACTCAGTAGACTGCAGGGCGACTTTTTCATAAATCAAGTCTTTTCGGGACACGGCGCCTTCGGCGACCACCAGGCTCGCTTCTTTCGCAGGGATCCTACGTGTTTCTGCGGCAGGGGCGAAAGCTCAATTAGACATTGTTTATATGAGTGCGCAATCTGGAAGCCTGTGCGGGATAAGTTCTTCCCGTGGAACTTCCGGAATCTACCGCGCCGCGACTTGTGTCTAGATGGCTACTGCCGGAAGGGGATACGGGTCATAGTTAATGACCTTCTCCTGAAGACACACGATCGCAACCTGGGTCGCAGAAGGGCGAGTCGTTTTGCCAGAACCTATCGTGGCCTCAGGCCGCGTTCGAACGCAATAGTGCCTGCCCGAGGCTCCCACGGGCCAGGCGGGAATGGTGCATGAGTTCGGGGGTCGGTGACATTGTCATTCGTGCCCGCGTTCACAGGTGTAAGTAGGTATTAGGTTTTGGCTCTCCTTTGGTTAATGTATGTATATAGCTCTAAGTTAGTTAGTTTACTCAAGAAGTATTTACTCTAGATATTATTCGGAAACTCACGCCATTCGGGGGGCCCCTCCGGGTCTCGATCGGGCGGGGTTTGTACATATAAGTGTTTTGTAAATATTAGCTTAAAGTTTTTGTATTTTGTTTTGCAAATGTTTGTATGTATTTATGTATGTATTACATGTTCGAACGCAATACCCCATGGTCCCCGGGCGGGGTCCGACTTGGGGTGGGAGGTGGATGCCTGCGAAGGAGGTCGCGTGCGGTTCGTCCGCCTACTTCTGAATGCCGGCCTATCGCCTCCTTGCCTTTCTTGGGTCTTGTCTGGGTGCCTTGGTACGTGACGGAAGCCGGTTGGCTGGGTCCGCGAACCGTGAGTCAGCTTCGTCGGCCTGTTCGTGTTCGCAGCCTCCGGTCGAAATTGCGTTTAAGCGGTGGTAAACTCAGCCGCCACTGCACGGGGTCAGGAGCACTCGTGCTTGAGTACCCTCGGCGGTTGTTCCCAGGTGGGGGATCGGACTTGCGCCGGTCTCTCCCGCCGCCCTTGTCCCTGGATGGGGGCGGTAGGGGGCCCGGCGGGACTCCGGGCCCTCAACCATCGGTTGTTCCTCAAAAATGTCTTTGCCGGATAATGATATTTGATCTTGGGGGACCTCCGTATAGCAACCCCTCCGTAGGGATCCTCGGCACTGGCTCGTGGGCTCGACTCCTTCATAGGTGCTCGTTTCCTGCGGGTCGTCGGGGACCAAGAAGGGAAACCACGAGAACCTACGAAGGGACCAAGAGAAGAAACCACCAGGCTTCTCGACCGGGTGGGGTTTCTGTCGTTGCGGCCGGACATCCAACTCTTGGGCGCAGGGCTTCGTGACGTGCGCTGGGCAGTGCGAAGTCCTTGGGTGACCACGCGCTGACGGCGGTTGCACGGCAGAGAAACTTCTTGAGGGAGGGTCTGCTCCGTGTCAGTAGTGTGCAAGTCTGGGCCCTGAGAGGCCTATGTCGCCGGACGAAGGCTCGCGGCTTCGCCGCGAGAGCTAGTTTATACCACTTAATCAACTAAAAATTATATAAGTTTAAAAATGCGTACCACAGCTACACGAGGGGGTATAGTAAAGTTTCAATTACAGGCGTGTATTCTTATATTCCATTCGCACCACTATTTTAAAAAATATATATTTCGTAGTACAGTCGAACTTGGTTAAGACGCGTTTCAAGGGAGTGGACCTACGTCGCGTATTAAGCGGGATCGCGTATTAAACGTGATTTGTATGATGTTGCAGGAAATGGGCTTATTTACACGTCTAATCGTCTAAATGAACTTTAGAGCTTTCATTGATATGTTTATGGTCGAAAATTGTGTCTTATACGTATATTTAGATTTAAATTTAATTGTATTCAACTTTACTCGGTCTATCTTTTTACAGGACAGACTGGAATAATAACTGAAAATAAATATGGATTCAAACATGCGTCTTTATTGTCGATAATACGTTTCAACCAAAGATAAAACAACAAAAATAATTTTTCTGCTAGACTATTTTTTTTTAACAGAAATAATAAAAATATTAAATTTTTGAAGCATAATCTAGTTGTTAAAATCATATTTAGTACTTGTGATAATGAGTACAAATATAATCTGTCCTTTTCAATGAAATAAAAAAATACCCTTATTAATCTTTTTGTAAAAAGTATTGTTAGTATAGCAAAAAGTAACGAAAACATAAAAGAATTATACAACAGCAGTCGTATTTGTTTAATCTATGCGAGTTTCTTTTTTTTTTAATGTATATAACATGCATTATAAAACATAACATTTAAAAACTTACTAACAACAGGTATAATCATCTTTAATCATAATTTTATGACGTATCTGAGCATCCTGAATTCCTCTATGTATCTCTTTCTACTACAATAAAAAATACACGAAACGAGAGACAAAGAATGTTAGAACACGGGATCAAAGAAGAATTGCAGTGTTGCTAATTTAGAGGGATTTTTTTATTCAAATATCTATCACTATTATCGAAATGTTCCTTTAATTGATCTGTTATTAAATAAAGTAAATATTAGTATACAGAGACAGTGCTTTTTATGTGAATAAAAAAATCCGCTAAAATGGAAACAATGTAGAAGAAAGAAGGAATTCGCATCTTCACCAATGCATTCGCGTCTTAAACGTGATTTTTTACCATAACGGACCGAAAATTTTTCGCGTATTAAGCGGGATCGCGTAATAACCGTTCGCGTCTTAAACGTGATATTTTTGCATTAGTCTTACGGGCGATGTTCAAGGGAGCGGAAAAAATCCGCGTATTAAGCGGAATCGCGTATTAACCGTGAGCGTCTTAACCGGGTTCCACTGTATATTTTTCTTGCAAATGCTCTCAAAGCGTATGTAAAAGATTTTTGTTTTGAAAAAGTCGTGCGAATTAGCATTAAAAAAAAAATTCGCCTGTAATTGAAACTTTACGATACCCCCTCGTATACTTCAACAATTATTGATCATAGTCAGTCCTGTATAGTGTTGCCAGGTGTCCCGCGTAAAACAGTTCTTCAAATGCTCTGAACACCACTAATTTGTTACGGTTTATTTCACCATCTTCAATGGCAGATAACTTTATCATTAGACAAGGTAAAGAAAGTTACTTTAAAATACTGGTGTCCAGGGCATTTGGAGCCCCAATTGACGCGAGTCACCTATGATAGTACTAGTCCTGTAGCCGAATTCTTTAGTTCATCTCTGTAAATGAATGATAAGTACCATACGCTCTCCATAATCTATAGAAAACATGTTGTACACCTCAGTGCTCCTTTTAAATTTAATTGTCTTTAAAGTATCGCAATATCATTAAAATCCTCCACAGTTTTTTCCCATAGATCATAATGTAATGGAATTCGGTACTTGTTTGCTAGAGTAGTTTGTTAGAGTTGCCTTGACATTACTCAATCTTAAAAAAGCGCAATTCCATGCTAAATATTATGAACAATCGCCATCAGATGGCGCTGTACTGCTAAAACCATATGCAAATGAGTAGCTAGTGCAATTTCGCTATAAAAGCGGTATTTATGGTTCAAAGAAATCAGATTTTTTAATCATTTGGAAAAATGGTTATTGTTCTCGTCAGGATGGGAAATCAAAAGCATATCTGAAGGTTTTTATTGGTTTAATCCGCATTTTATTCGTTTCCTGATTGGTCTATACAGCAATATGTATTTACCTTTACTTTCAACAAAGATGGATACCTTCTGTTGCCACTATGACAAAAAAGTATTAAAAACTACAAAAAAAATTAATAACTCAGAAACAAATTGATACAGTTTTCAAACAAATTGCATTTAAAAGTAATTTTTTTTCTCTATAGGACGGTGTAAAAAGTAATATTGTGGTATGTTTAGAAGTTTAAGAATTTCCTTTAAAATGAGTCGTCAGATTTCTTGGAAATCTGATTATGGAAAAGCCTTTTTCCGAACAGCCAATGAAATGCTTGGATAATACATAGGTTTCAGGTGGATAATACGTACGAGTTGCAGGCGTTTTTTGTCGCTTGGAATTTTTACGTGTAATAACACTATTCATGTTTAATTCATAGAGTACGTAATGTATGATCAACTCCGTGCGATTTTTTATGTCTTAAATTTTAGTCTTCGAAAAAATCATTTTCCAAATTGTCGTTGTAATTTGATAAATTGCTTTTTTTTTTTTTCAAGAACTTAAGTTGTCTCCCCCCCCCCTCCTTTTTTTTTTATTTTTTTGCACTGCTGTCCAGGAATCCCACCTTGTCACATACCCAAAGTGTCATGTATCCAGGGATGTGGGACATAGGTTCCGGGCTCCCCGGCCGTAATATGAGAACGACGTGCAACTGAGCCGGCGATTGTGGAGAAGTTGCAATTGCAACAGCTCAAGCATCTGCAAATTCTTCAAATGTACCTACCTATATGTGGCCGTTCAATAGCACAAGCATTATACAGTCGTGGAAAAAGAAAAAGTAAACACCCCCTACTAACTCATCAACAAATTATCGTAGAAGAAAGTTACTGGTACCGAACGACTGGAAATAAAGCCTACTATTAAATTATGTATATAAAATTTGCTTAGAGGGCCATCTACATATTATAACGGGCCCAAACTTCCTTTTTTTCAATGGCAATGCCCAATTTTAACAAGATATTTCAAATATTTGGTTCAAACTATGCCTTGACATCAAATTTCAAGTCATTTGAATTGTAAGTTTTTGAATTATAAACATTCAAAATTTAGTGCTTCTAATGTTAAATTACATTTTCATATTTTTATTAATATCTCCTGAAATTATACTCCTAATGTGCTAATTTTTTGTGTAAATTTCGGCCAAAAATCTTCGAATCGTATCCCAAAGAAATCATTCATCTGCAGTGAACATGTCGCTGAACAAGAAGGAACGCAACTTGATCGTAAAACTTTTTTATCAGAATGAGAGCAATGCTTCGGCAGCCCTGCGTGCTTATCGACGGTTGGAAAACTTAAGGAGAGGACCCATGTCCGTAAATGCAGTTAAATGCATGATTTGTAAGTTTGTAAAAACTGATTCTTTGTATGCCGCACCGGGAAGAGAACAACGTGCAACTGAGCCGGCGATTGTGGAGGAAGTTGCAATTGCAACAGCTGAAGCATCTGCAAATTCTTCAAATGTACCTACCTATATGTGGCCGTTCAATAGCACAAGCATTATACAGTCGTGGAAAAAAGAAAAAGTAAACACCCCCTACTAACTCATCAACAAATTATCGTAGAAGAAAGTTACTGGTACCGAACGACTGGAAATAAAGTCTACTATTAAATGATGTATATATAATTTGCTTAGGAGGCCATCTACATATTATAACGGACTCAAACTTCCTTTTTTTCAATGGCAATGCCCAATTTTAACAAGATATTTCAAATATTTGGTTCAAACTATGCCTTGACATCAAATTTCAAGTCATTTGAATGATAAGTTTTGAATTATAAACATTCAAAATTTAGTGCTTCGAATGTTAAATTACATTTTCATATTTTTATTCATATCTCCTGAAATTATATTCCTAATGTGCAATTTTTTTTTGTAGCAATAATACTAATATACCCAAACATAAATACGCTGAATTTGCAATTTTCATAATTTTATGCTATGAATTATGAAATTAATATTCGAAAAAATTATGAATTGCAACCTACAAATTTTTTGATGGATTTAGATTTATTAAGTCCTGCTTTATGGAAATCCAAATTTTCACATTTTTCTTCCAAGTAGTTTTCAAATTACGCTTAAAAAACGGCAAAATGATGGTTTAAGAGGCCGTCTATGATAGAAGTGACTAGATATTTTGAAATTATTTATGCTATCCTGTAATCTAGCAGTCTTTCATGACTGATTGAGTGGCACTTAAGATGCCTTGATCAAGAATGGGGCTCTCTCGGTCAACAATCAAGTACCGAACTTCAATTTGGATACAGACCCTAAAATACGCTTGTTTTAAAATAATTAATTTCTCGGAAACTTATCGTACGAATTGCATAAAAATTTGTTTTTAGACTATTTCAAGGGTGTAGAGTTCATTTATGCTGTCAGAATTGTGTAAAGCTATTGAAAAAAAACAAAGTTATGGTTCGTTTTAATATGTATATGGGCCCCTGAGCAAATTTTATATGCATCATTTAAACGTAGACTTTATCGCCAATCGTGTGGTACCAGTAACTTTCTTTTACGATAATTTTTTGCAGAGTTAGTAAGGGGTGTTTACTTTTTTTTCCCACGACTGTACATTCCGTGGGCAACCGTGCGCATGATTTTACGCAAAATTCTGAAACTCTACCCTTACAAGATGCATATCATGCAACAGTTGAAACCTATCACTCTGCACGTCTTGATTTTACTTTGCGTTGCGTTTTCTGGCGAGGATGCAAATGGATGAGTACTGGCCATCGCATATCTTATGGACAGACGAGGCTCATCTTCACTTAGATGACGCTATGAACATACAGAACTGCAGCATATGGGCTTCCACCACTCCTCATGCCGTGCAACAACAGTCGCTACATTCCCCATACGTCACGGTTTGGTGTGGATTCACTGCGAATTTTATTTTGGTCCCGCATTTTTTCGGGGAAGTCGCAATGAACGGGTTTGTTAGGCCTACAGTAAAAGGTGACCGATACAGCAAACTCTTGGAGAATCATGTTGTCCCGGCGTTAAGACAAAGAGGCTGTTTGACTACCACTATATTCATGCAAGATGGAGCAACTGCTCATACAGCGAGATGTGTAAAGAATATGATTCAAGCGAACTTCTCTAATGAATGTGTCATCTAGCGTACTTTCCCCATTTCCTGGCTAGCAAGGTCACCAGATCTAAACCCTTGGGACTTCTAGCTGAGGGGTTTTCTCAAAGATCTTGTTTATTAAGGACGTGTAATTAATTTAGCGGACTGATAACGCTGTGGTCAGCTTTCAGCATATTGTTGACCGACAAGGTATGCACATAGAGCACACAAGTGTGTAAATAAATTTAATATTCCGTTATTCTTTGATTTTTGAATTGTTATTTTTCATTTTACATTGTTAAAACGCCACCTGGCGGCGAAATTTGAAACTTTTTTCACGAAAACCTCGGCCGCATGGTCTGCCTAACATACATCTAAAGTTTCATTCGGATCCGTTCAGTAGAACACGAGTTATGAGCCTCTGAGTACCGTCAGTTTAATTTTAACCACCTTGTATAACAGCTATAGTGTTGTTCTTGTTGTTTTTTATATTCTTTTTATTTTTATTTTTTCCAAATAAAGAAAAAAAAAGCTCCTAAAATTTCAATGTTGTATAGTATTTGAAACAATTGTAAATTAAGAAAATTGGTCTAAAACCATAGACGATATCCTGGAAATACAGCAGGTTGTTCAAAATGTTTTAAAATCTCCACCAAAAACGCTTAACTATTACCTGATAGCGTAAATATATATATATATATATCAGCTTATTGGTCCTTTTGCCAAAACTGTATTATAAAACGCTGAAATTTTTAAAAATTTCAAAGAATTGCAAGTCTACTTGAATATTGTCATTTTAGTCTACTTTTTGGTATGAAATTTCGAAAGACGGTAAACTTTTCATTCGCCTTTCTAGTTTAGGATATTTTGATAAACTCATTTTAATATTATTCGTCCTGGAGTACAACTGCAACATCTCCTTGTGTCTGATTATTCTATAAAAAGTAGATCTCGGAACATGAAACATTTTGCAAAGTTATTCACAAGTTGATCACTACGTGTCTGCTACTGGCGACTATTTTTTAATTCAATCTCGCATCACTTTCGCAAAACAAAAATCTTTCACATACACTTTGAGAACATGTGCAAGAGAAACATACCACAAAATTTATGTTTTAAAAAGAGTGGTGCGATTAGAATATAAAAATAGTCGTCAGTGGCAGCCCTGTCACTACTATCAATGAAACATTTTATATTCAGTTTCTCTTTGGCTGTTGAGCCCTTCGGGATCAGCATCCCATACATGAGTTTTTTTTCGGCTGGCATCATTTTTCTTTATAGTAGGAGAGCTGTTGAACATTTTTGAGTAGGTATTTGAGGCACCCTGAAAATTTGTGCAACACTTTTTTTGTAATGCCTGAATACAAAATCGAATGTCTGGCTGAAGGATCGTGGCCCAAAAACTGTGCCAGACAAAAAATGGCACTTGACACGTGTCTGGCACAGTTTTTGTGCCGACTAAAGTGTCTGTCATTTTCAAAATATTTTTTTCTAAGCATAAATATTATTCTGTCTCAATCTCAGCGTGCCTCAAATACCTTTTTTGGGTAGTCAAAAAATGGCACTTGACACGTGTCTGGCACAGTTTTTGGGCCGACTAAAGTGTCTGTCGTTTTCAAAATATTTTTTTCTAAGTATAAATATTATTCTGTCTCAATCTCAGCGTGCCTCAAATACCTTTTTTGGGTAGTCAAAAAAAAGGGCACTTGACACGTGTCTGGCACAGTTTTTGGGCCACGATCCTTCAGCCAGACATTCGATTTTGTATTCAGCCATTACAAAAGAAGTGTTGCATAAATTTTCAGGGTGCCTCATATACCTTCCCTAAAATGTTTAACAGCTCTTGGACTATTAAAATAGTTATCTTTACTTATTCAAACATGAAAATTCCCTAATTATATAAAACAAATATTACTCTTTTTTTATTATTGGTAGAAAAAACAATCATTGTATGCAGTTTTTGAAGATGCATTGGGTTATCTGGGGTAACTGGGCCATAGGCTATTTTATAAAAAACCGTTGATGTTTTTCAAGTTTTAGCTTTTTTGAACAATGCACCTTAATCTCTACTTCCTAAAACAACGTGTGTTAACTCAATAATAACTCTCTCTTTGCTGTGATAGGTTGTCGAAAATTTACGTTTCTTTTTTTAAAAACAACGTCAATTTGGTTGGACTTCCTTGGCTTTTTATTAAAATACTGTAAGTACTTTTATTAAACAATCCTTTTTTTTTTAAAGATTTGGCATATAACTACATTAATATTACTAAGTATCTATGCATATTTACTTCATGTTTCAAATGTAAGCCCGGTGTCCCAGTTACCCCATAAATTTTTCATGGGGTAACTGGGACATGTATCAGGGGTAACTGGACCATGTTGAATCCAGTTACCCCAATAGATAAATATTTTTTTTTTTAGTTTCTCTTACTACGGGAAATAAATTTCTCCATTGTTTTTTGCTCACAATAAAGAAAATTGTAGATACCTTATTAAAATTACATAATAAAATTTTTAAAAAGCATATTGGGTGGTTATCAAAGCAAATTTCTTAACCCCCTTGAAGGGCGGTGATAGCGTTATGGCATCATATAATTTTAATCTCTAATTGCCACATTGGCACCGTAATTTTATAATGAAAATTTCACCTTTATTAAGTACGCGAAAATATACTTTTACTTGTTTACAAATAAATTATCTTGTAAATACTGGTGTCATTAAATTATTTCAACATTTTATGAATACAAGTACCTTGCCCTTGAAAGCGAGATAGCCAAACCTTGAAATTTTACGATACAGCTGAAGTAATTAAGTACTTAAGTAGCCGTTTGTTCATAGATTTACCTTGTTAATTTTTCCCTTAAAATACCCATGTAACTTTTATACTTATTACCTATACTAAAGTACATAAGTACTTACTTTATTTTTATGTTTTTGGTATAAATAAATCTAGTATTTTCACTTTTAGTGCTTTTTTTTAGACGTATCGACAGCAAAGGTTTCCCTTACAACTCTCTTTAGTTGATATATAATTTACATGATCCGCCTGGTTTAATTTTTTTTTAAATTGCTTACACTTTTTCAAACAGGGCCTGATATCCCATATAAAAAAAAAATAAACGTGTTTCACATAGACCCTCTTGTCCACTTACCCCATTTTTATGGGGAAACTGGACCCATGAGGAAATAAAAATGAAATATATATATATATATATATATATATTAATATTAAAATGTAATTTTGAGCATTTCTATCTGATAGAGGAAACCTAACTGAACACATTTACAAAAGTTCAGACTTTAATTCAAATGATTATTAGCTTTTTGAAGCTAAATTGCCAGAATCTCCAGAGTCTCATTGTAAAATCATGACCCAGTTACCCCACGTAACCTTGTATGCACCCATGATCCCGAAGGGGCTTTAGCTTTTTATTTGGCATTTAACATAACATTTAACTCAAGTTCCAGAACTAACACACTAAATAACTTAATAACGGGCTATCAGAGGCAACTTTTTAAATTTGATTTAGTTTTCAGGCTAAGGTCTGTGCATATATAACGTTATCATTTTATGGAGAAGGGAGGGGGGGTCTGGAATTGATATCCCACGATATCGCTAGGAGGAGGGGAGATTGTCTTTTGATATCGTTAGCATTTTTTATCCAACCAAAATTTTCTTTTTTATAATTTTTTCTTTGCATCAAAGTAGTCTATCTATTTTTATATTATCTATTTTTATAGAAATACAAAGTTAATATTAAAACCATTAAATGATTATACAATTATTTCATTCCAAAATATGGAATATCCCAACGTTTGGCATTCCTATTCTTCTGCCATATGAGCATATAATCCGCTGTTCAAGAAATCAGGTACGAAGTATGTTTGAAATGACGTTTGTTGCGTTTCTTAGTAAAATAAAAAAGAAAGGATGTTATAGAGTAGGTGGGGGGAAAAAATACTCACTGCCTGATTTAATATGAAAAAACATTTCTACAATCATGACCGCTAGGTAGTAGTTTGGTCTCATGAGTAGTAGTTGTGTGTAGTACCTTATGAAAAAAGTAGCACTCTGTGCCAAGAAAATGAGGTAAGTTTAAATTTTCGAATTTTGATCTAATATTTTTAAAATTTCACTTTATTGTTTAGCTAACAATACTTCGAATTTTTACAAATCCAAAAATTCAGTGGAGAACGGAAGCTGTATAGCGTCTAAATGCCGTATAGTTTATCTCGATCGCATTTGTTTAAACTTGTAGGTAGCCGGTTAAGTAAAATACTTCAGAATGGGGGTAAAAGTACGCATCCGTCTTGGGGCAAAGATACGCACAAGTTTAAGATTCCGGGTTTTGCCTTATCGTTTTAGCTAGATGCAAAGCTTTCCACAATTACGTTGTGGTAAGTTTTATTTTTTATATTGTATAAAATATAATAGCTACTTAACTAATATAAGCTAGTTAACTACATTTTCCTTTTTCTAGTTAAGTTTTTTTTTTTAAATATAGAACATAGGTATCTACCTATCTACTTTTAAAAATCAATATGCTTGTTTCATAAAACGATTTTGTTTTAAAATCTTAACCCTCAACCCTTGTTAACGGCCTCACAGACTGCTGCTATATTCATTTTTCATAGCTTAACTTGTAATTTTCAATTTAACTATTGATGTTAGTTTAATTTTGATTCGTTTGGAAACTTAATAGTATCACTAAAGACTTCTAAATGAGGAGAACTTTTATTATAATAGGCCTTTACATAAAGTTTGGCGCAAAAACAGTATCTTCCCAGCAAAGAGAAAATTGCTGGCCAGCAGCAAGATAGGTGCTGGCAATGATGGAGAAGTGCTGGCTGATGGTCTACCACTGCATGACCACTGCTGGACAGCTTCAGTCAACTTTGCTGTTGGAAATCATCAGATAAAATTTTGGTGGGCATCCGTTTTATCTCATGCGCTGGCCCACCACTACATGGAAGTGCACGAACTTTTGCAGTATTATTGCTGGGAACCCTTACGCTAGGAGGCGCTGCGAATATCGAAGACATTGAGTATTTGAACACAAATCTGAAGTAGATATCTTAATACAATTTAAGCTGTGAAGCTAATTTTCTTTGAAACTGTAAAAAAAAATAGCACCACTGCCACCAACAAGATAAATAAGTAAATGAATAAATAAATAAATTCTTTATTTCAACACACTTTTTTTTCTCCTTAAATTTGGTTTTACTAGGTTACAAAGGATTTCGGTTTTCATAATTTACACAGTTCAGAATCAATAATAAACAAGTTGGAAATTGCTCGTCAAACGTGGCAAATGAGGTGCGTTCGTACTATAACTAGTTTTATAATTATTTTTTGCACCCCATATTGTACTGAATGTATACATTTTTTAACTTCATAAGTGAATAGTCTATAAATTCAATAAAATGCACTTGCAATAATTTTTTTCCCATTCCCCGTAATGTAACGAAAACGTTTGACCGCCCCTGTAATTAAACTATACACCATTTTCATAAAATTTCAAATGGCTCGACAAAATTTTGCAACTATTATATATTTAAAATTTCAGACCATTCGGAAGGCTGTAACATCATTAAAATGCACTTGCAATAATTTTTCCCATTGGCCGTAATGTAAAGAAAGACTTTTGACTGTCCCTGTAATTAAACTATATATCCGATTTTCATAAAATTTCAAATGGCTCGACAAAATTTTGCAACAATCATATATTTAAAATTTCAGATCATTCGGTTGAGTAGTTTTTGCTCTGTTATATGCGGACAGACAGACGGACGGACGGACGGACAGACAGACGGACTGAACGACGACTATAGGTGCTACGTATTTATATAATTATGAACGCACCTAAAAAAAGCGTATAAATTATATAGGATTTCTATACAATAGAATAATTTCTATACCAATTTAATGATTGGGAACGTAAATCACAAAAGAAACAAACTTGAAATAGTGTAATGGGAGCTTGAAAATTGCATCAGCAGTCGTAGCATATGTTGAAAGTACTTGTTCATGTCTGATCAAGAAAACCAAGCAGCATCGAGCGCGGTCAGAACTTGGGAGGGCGACCACATGGAAACCGCTGAAAGTTCAAATATTTCTATAGAAAGTTCTATTATAGGCATTTCTATAGCTCTTGGTGAAACTAGCTTATAGAAAAAAAGAGTCATAATTATATAATACTTTGTTTTTTTTATAAAATTCTATAAAAAATTTTGTCAGGGAAAGTGCTGGGCCAGCAAAGGAATAGCAGTGGGATAGGTGCTAGCACTGCATGAAAAGTGCCGGATTGAAGTAATGTGATGGCATACCAATGCTGGCCTGCTGTTGGCCATCACTGATGGGCCAGCTGCATTCCGCTCGGACATTTTCCGACAGGTTTACGTAATGGCACTGTTGCACTTTACCGCTGATGGCAGTGCTGGCTGCCATCTTTTTTCCAGCTGATGGCCCACTGTTTCTTTCTTTGCTGGGTAATGAGTCAGTCACCCCTTTTATTCATTCTACGATCAAGGATTCTTTAAGACCGCTCACAGTATTTATGCAACAATTTTTTTCGCAGTAGTTTAAGGTTAACTGCTATTTGCGATCTTACAGACCCCTGTTTTTTTCTTGTTTTTTTCATGGTTTAACTTGCAATTTTCAGTTTAACTATAAATACTAGTGAAATTCACTAATGCTTCTGCATAACTCATTCGTTTTATTGGAAATGGGGCGAAAACCCACAGTAATAGAGCAAAAATTCGCTCTGCGTATCTTTGCCCCACCACTGCGTACTTTTACCCCAACCGATGGGGCAAAGATACGCAGAACAATGTTTCTTTAAAATTGCAATTTCTCACAAAATTATAATTTGACAGAATTCGGTTGATGGTAGCACTTGCCTAAAGTTCTAATCTAACATTTTAATCACTCATTACATAAGTTTAGACCAATGTGTGTGTTAAAAATGAAAATGTATGGAAAGTGCGTATCTTTGCCCCCACCTACTGTATACCTGTTTTGTGGATAAGAAGTTTTACTTTCAATCTCCCATGCAGGGTACAAGTACAAGAAAGCAATATTACTGATGAATGCATTATGTAACAAAGTTATTATTAAGTACTTTTAAAAAGTAACTAGTATCTCTTAAATTTTAATTGATAAAAAGTTATTTCATACATAATAGTGATGTTTTATTGACTACTTCTTTGAATCAGTAAAGTATGTGAATAATAAATGTATAAACACATCTGTAAATCCCTGAACACGTATAAAAAGTAAACGAAAGAAAAAAATTATAAAAATAATTTTTAGACACTGATAACGATATCATTAGAGGCGGGAAAGCGATATCTGAGGAATGATAACATATGATATCGTAAGGGGGGGAGGGGGTCCAAAATTATCATAAAGTTGATAACGTTATATATGTACAGCCCCCTAGGGTTGCCAGTTTTTATGAATTCGAAGCATCTAAAGCGTTATCATAAAATTTATCGCCATTTTTTTTTTTTTTTTTTTTTTTTTTTGTAAAATTCTATACATTTTTTCTTTACCTGCAAGTTTTTCATTGCCGGTTTTTTGTTCTATGTCTAGTTAAATCAATTGGCAGAGCATTGCCAATTTAATCCAGACCTACTCAATTAGAAAATTTTCAAAGTACGATATCGTTACCAATCAATCTGATTCTATTAAAATATCAAAATTCTCGCTTAATACACAGAAAATGCAATCTCAATTAAAACGATTTGGCTGTTTCACTAATAGGCATTTTTCTGTACAAAATTGCAGAAACCGAAATAATCGGCCCAGTAATAGAGGTTTCTGACTTATCCAGGTTCGACTGCATTGATTTAACCTTTATGTCCTGGCGGTACTTTAAAGTACTATTAAAAAAACTTGTCATAAAATTCAGTTAATACATCGATTAGTAATGATTCAGTTTAGAATGAGTAATAGATACTTTACTTTATCTTGTTCCAAAAGCATTATTGGTTGCACAAAACAAAAATAGTTCTAAAAGGAAGTTTTCTCTTTCATTTGGATCTCTTTAACTTTTTGACATTGGAAGATTGCGATTGAAAAGTTTCAGTTCGGAAATATTTCTATATTTAAATTGTAATAGCATTATATTTGTACATTTCCTAATTCTATAAAATACTTAAATAATATTTTAAATAAAATATTTGTGTGGAGTTATAAATATTGCACAAAATCCCTATAGGGGAGACCGGGGGAATGGCGACACCTTAAGGGAATTTAAATTTTTTCACCTCAAAAAAATGTTTATTTTTTAATAGTAAAAATTCCAAAGCTGAGTCGTTATCTTTAGTATCTGTATAAATTTAACCGTAATCATAACTGTAAAGTAAGCACACATAAAAAAAAAATTCTTTCAACATCTGTACAGTGGCGGGATTACCCAGGACACTGGGGTAATTCCGCCACTGTATCGGAGTAATGACGCCACTTTTTAATGACTTAGTAAATACATAAAATGGATACTAGGAGACGCATAACCCACTGAAAATATTTAGAATGCAATAATTTAGCAAAATAATGAATAATTACAATGTTCCTTAAACTAAATTTATTAATGTGCTAAGCTTGCAATTTAACTCAAATTGGAAAAGTCGCTCTTTGCCATGGTGGTGGCATTACCCCGAGAAGACAATATAGCGGAAATCCCCCCAACAAAGTTAAAAGAAAAACCGAACTTGTTCAACAAATTGCATCAAAATGTCGGCGAATGCATGTAGATTACTGGTAATATTATCTTAAGTACCTTAAGATACCTTATCTTAAGGTACCTTATCTTAAGTACCTTATCTTAAGAACCAATAAAAGGTTCTTTAAGGTACCTTATCTTAAGTACCAATAAAAGGTACTTAACTCTACTCATTTGAAGCTCCAAAATAAGAAGCAACTAGATGAAAACTACATTTTTTACTAGAACAAACGAACGACATGCAACAAAATCACTCTCACTTTAGGCACTTTTTCTATTGCTGGCCGCTATAGTGCAGGCGCATTCACTATCTCAAACTGCCGTTAGTTTTTAAAATAGGCGGGGTGGCGGCATAACCCCGAGTGGCGCCATTCCCGCGCTCTCCCCTACATTCAGATCTACTTCATTAATTTTAATTGACAAAATTCTTCTAAAATTTATTAAATAATTGTGTAAATCTCCTAATGTAGTTTCAAAAATCCGCGAAAAGCACTTTGAAGGTGAAATTTTCAAGAATTCATAATTTGGGACATAAAGGGTTAAATAGCACTGTTACATACCAACAAATACGATTATAGAGATTTTCTTTTAACTCGAGTTACAGTGATGAGTGAATTAAAAAAATATATTACACAGTTCAACAGCGGCTTCTGTTAGGTATTCAAATACAAAATTAGATCAACATATATGTTTTTAATTAACTTCAAATATAAACTTTGGTGCATTCCTATCCAATAGAAACTGAGATTCAGCTATAATGCTCATGGCGAGCATATAGCATAGCAGCGCTCCATGCTGAGTAAAGAAAATAAAAATTGAATTAAGATAATTTTTAATAAAAATTTTGCATATTAAATTTTGTGAAATATCAGTTTATAGATGCTGATACAGCTATCACGGAAATCATGAAATACACGGCACAGTAGTGCCACCTGTTGAGCAATATTCACACAAGCCTAATCAATGCCATTTTATGAATTCATGTCAAGGTCTAGTTTAATACGAAATTTTATGAACTTCCATCGCCTAGGTGCTTATATATAACTACCACAGATATCGTGATAAACAAAGCATAGCACCGCAACCTATTGGGCGATATACACCCAAACCACTTTATGTCAAGGTCTAACTTAATTTGAAGTTGGTAAAATTCCGTGCATTAGTTCTTGAGATAGAGATGCCAGAATAGTGTGTCACACATAGACAGACGGACATTTTCCAAAAATAGCAAATCGTTTTCAGGGTTGAAAAATGTAACGATTCTAATACTTTATTTTAAATGTATATAGAAGAAAGTAAAAATTTAATTTATAGTTAGGAAAAACGGAGCAAGAACTCTTTTTCTCCGTGTTTAGAATAAACCGAAAGTCTTGGAAAAGTATCACAAAAGTAGTAAAAACAAGTTATCAGCACAATTAATTGTTTTTACACTTTTTTATATATATATAAGTTGGCTTTTGTATGTGAAGGTGAGATTTTCTAATCGATATTTCACTCACTTCCTGATATTCTAAAATTATAAAAATTGAGTACACAGGTGTGTTTTTGATGACGATACAACATTTTAATACTTTAAGAATTTAATTATGAATTAATAAGTTAAATTTAAAGCATTTTTGCGTTAGCTGGCTGCAGGTGATAAATCCGTCAATTAATCTTTATGGTTAATATCGTTTACGAGTTACATAAACAATGGCGTTAATTATTGCGACAAACCACTCTCTCCAAAATAGGCCAGCTGGTTGTGAAACTGCAAAATAATAACAAAATATTTCAATCACTAAAAAGTTGAAAATGTAAATAAAAATAAAGAGTGTAATATATATATAAATGTTTGTTTGCTGTCCCTCCCCCTAAAACTATTCTCATTCTCTCTTACCTTTTTTGTTAAACCTATTGTTCATTTATTCCTATTCTTTATTTTATTTTGCTTTTACTCAGTACTTATTAAGTTTATTTCTATTTTTTCATTCTACTTTAACTAAATGTTAATCTAAATCATTTCTTGATTTCTTCAATCAATTTCATTCCTTTTTTTTAGGGGGGGGGGGGAGAGGAGATAAAGATGGCAGCACTAAACATTATTGTTAATATCCAGTTCCAATGTACATTTTTTCCTTTCTCACACCAGATGGCAGCAAAGTTATGGGTTTCAGTCAGATACTCAACTATGGCCCCCATGTTAAAATAGTTCTAACTCTGTTTTCCATCCTGACATGCTGCAGTATTGATTCCTAGTATGTAATTTAGGTATTGTGCTATAAAAATTTTTAATATCCTGTGTGAGGTGTATCTTTCTTTAGATCTCTTGGATTTTTATTATCTATTTTCTGTTATGTTTGCGTTATAAGGAGCTAAATTTTGTCATTTTAGGCTTAATGACGACAAAATTGGATGAAATAACGCATCTTCTATGAATGAACCCACAAACTCCTCTGAAGATTCTGTGGGTTAATCATAGTTTCTTATTTTACATACTGGTTTCCTATGTTCATTTCTAATTCATCTTTACAACTTTACCAATTTGTTCATATATTTGTGATTTCAAATTTATTATATATATATATATATATATTTATATTTATTTATTTATTTATTTATTTTAATTACTCTATTATTTAGGCTATAATTTTCTCGAAAATGCACTAAAATTTTTGCTTTTTGAGGTGTCTAAATAAATTCAAGTTACGGTGTTTCAAAAATTAGATGTTGAGAAATAAAACAAAAATGCTGACAGTAACATTGATAGAACATCGCTCATCTTCAAAAATAGCATTGTCAGTGCATCTTACCTTGAAAACAAGATATGCTTTCACAATCAGCTAAATCACAACTACAATTTACATGTTTTGAGGGGTTCTTAAGGGTGTTGGTCATTGAGGTCTCAAATTCTCCTCGCTGAAGTTAAACCTATGAGTGGGAAATGGATTCCTATTTTTAAAATATCTCCTCGGAAAAATTATATTTTTAACTTATTTTTTCTGTATATTCTTCTCAAAGGATGTCTCTTTCTTTTTTCAGTAACAAAATATTTCTAAAATATATGTTTAATTGACTATTTTATCCATAGCGAAGCTGTGGGTGAAATTTTAACACTTCAAATAAAATTACGTATATTCGTATTTTAGAAATTTGACAACGAAAACAGAAAAAGACATACTTTAAGAAGAGTTCTCATAAAAAAGAAGATAGAAATATTAATTTCCTGATGAGATATTAAACTAGTCGGATGTACCAATCCCAAAACTTTTTTCTATCTAATGTATGTTAATACTTAAAAATTCGCCATCACAGTGCCAAAATTAAATGACAATATATATCCAACATCAGGATTCTGAAGGATCTATTTATGCGAAAGTGTAACATAATATGAAGTTTGAATAAATTCCGTACATTAGGTATTGAGACAGTTATCACGAAAATCATGAAAAATGTAACCTAGCAGCAACACATGTTGGACGATTTACACCAAACACGTTATCAGCATCAGCACCAAATTATATCAAAATATAACTGAATCTGAAGTTTGATGAAAATATGTGCATTAGTTCTTGAGATATAGCAATTGTGGAAATCATGAATAATTCAGTCTAACAGCGCCATTTATTGGGGGATTTATACCAAAGAGTAATCAGCACTAATTTATAACAGAGTCTAAGTGAATCTGAAGTTTGATGAAAATATGTGCATTAGTTCTTGAGATATAGCAATTGTGGAAATCATGAATAATTCAGTCTAGCAGCGTCACCTGTTGGGAGATTTGTACCAAAGAGTAATCAGCACCAATTTATATCAGAGACTAAGTGAATCTGAAGTTTTACGAAAATCCGTACATTAGTACCTGAGGTAGAGTGCCCACAAAATTTGTGTCACATACACACTTACAGACAGACATTTTGTAAAAACATGTTTTTCGGGATCTCTGACCCATAAAACGCGTAAATCCGTAGAATACCGGAATTTGAAAATTTTCGCCAATACTTTCTTCTCGTAAAGGTAGAAGAAGTTAAAAATGAAAATGCATTCCACGCCCGTAGGTTTAACGTTAATAAGGGGAATTTGAGACCTCACTAACCAACACCCTTAAGGGCAAAGGTAAATGTGGCAGAAAAGGGAAGTTAAAGTCTGGCATCTAACATATGAAGCAATATTCTAAAAATATAAAAAAAAAAGTTGACAAAATTGAAAAATCCTTAATTTAAATAAAAAATTGCCTAAAAAGCGACAAGGACAAAAAATGAAAAGAAAAAGTTATCAAGATCTAGGCGCAGAAGAATATAAATTCTTAAAGATCAAAGGGTCAAATCCAAAATAGTTCAAAAATAAGATGTTGAGAAATAAACCCAACATGTTGTAACATCAGTGAAACAACGTCCAATCCCAGAACTGGTATTATCAGCACATTATTTTTATCTGGATAGCAACAGATAAAAACCACCACCTAAAACGCAGCTCCAATTAACGTTGTTTAAGGGGTTAGGTCATATCGTTATTCACAGTTAGCAAATTTATGTTTGCTAAAGTGAGTTTAAAATCTAAAAAGTCCAAAAAATATAAAAAGTTGGCAAACTGTTAAAAATGCCTTAAATAGCTGTAAAAAAAAATTACCTAAAATAATAAAATTTGAAAGAAGTGTTAAAATCTAAACCCTAATTATTATCACAGAAACAATTGAAAAAGATGTTTCTAATCTGCAATGATACAAGATATAATTTTTTCAAGAACAAGTTTCACAAGAAACAAGAAGGTGAAGTTTAAAATAGTTCAAAACTGAAATGTTGAGAAATTAAACATATAGTTATCAACATAAGTAGAACGCCGCCCAATCCCAGAAATGACATTGTTGTATATCTTTTTTATCATGAGAACAAGAAAATTTCACAATCACCTAAACACTGTTCCAATTAACACTTGTTTAAGGGATTAGATCATATCATTGCTCACATTTAACGAACTTGCATTTCCTAAAATCTGTCAAAAATCTGAAAATGTCCGAAAAATATAAAAAAATTGAGAAATTGTAGAAAATGCCTTAAATAACTGTCTAAAGAAATTACCTAGAAGAGTAAAATTTGAAAGAAATGTTAACATCTAGACCCCAATTATCACCTTAGAAACAATTGTAAAAGTTTTCTAATCTGTAATGATATCTATACTAGGTATAATTTCTTCAAGACTAACGGGTAAAAATCAAAATAGTTCAAAAATGAGATGTTGAGAAATAAAACATATTGTCAGCAACATCAGTACAACATCGCCCAGCCTCAGAAATGACATTGTCAGTACATCATTTTTATCTTGAGAACAAGAAACTTTCACCATCAACTGAAATATAACTCCAATTAACACTTATTTAAGGGGTTATGTCTTATCATTGAACACATTTAACGAATTTATGTTCCCTGTCAAGCAATACTCAAGCAATACTCAAGACAACGAAAACGAAGTCGACATTTCTGTCGGGTTTTAGAAACTTCCTTGATATATATTCTTTGTATTCGTTGGTGACAAGCCAACCGATGTTATCGCAAGTTGTGTCACGAAGTGTCACAACTCTAGATATTACTTTTTTGGCTCAACTTTAAACTTATTTTTATCATTGCCTTTCTTATAACATTTGATAGGAAGAATTTCTTGCGGAAGATATCAATATATAATGCTCAAAATCAAATGAAACTCCATATAGGAAGGTTGGGGTTCACTAAAATTTTGCAATGCTGTTGAAAGATATTGTTTGAGTGATTTTTTTCCGTACTGCAATAAATTCTTCAAGACAATTTTTCTGAACTTACCACATTTCTTTTCTCAATATAAGGGTTATATCAAGAACTCCATCATAGATATTTTTGGTGACAGTTCAGATTTAGTGTAATCGAGAAAGTTTTTTTCTAATTAAAAATTTTTTGAACAGTACAAAATGATATATATAATCTCCAAACTCAAATGAAATTCCCTATAGGAAGGTTAAGGTTCATTAAAGTTTTGCAATGCTGTTGAAAGATATTGTTTAAACAATTGAATTTTTTCCTGCTCTTTGTAGTGCAATAAATCCTTCAAGACAAATTTTCTGAACTCACCACATTTCTTTTCTCATTATAAAGGTTATATCAAGAACTCCATCATGGATATTTTTTATGACAGTTGACATTTAGTCTAACCCAGAAAGTCTTTCTCTAATTAAAATTTTTGTAAACAGTAGCAAATGATATACATATGTTCAAACTCAAATGGGCAATCCCTACAGGAAGGTCACAGTTCACTAAAATTTTTCAATGCTTTTGAAAGATTTTTTTAACCCGATATTACACGCCCAGGGTATGACATACCCAGGGTGGGCACAGTTATTACATTTCTCATCACTAATTTTGGAAAAGTATTTTTCTAATTATTTTATCGCAGAATTTGTAAGCAGTGTCAACGATTAAATAAATGACGATTTTTGTTTGAATTTATTGGTGGCAAAGTACAGGGTGTCTACAAATTAGTTGTGCAATTTCGTAAGTCAAGAACTTCCGAAATATTAAATGAAATTAACTAGTTGAAAGTTAGACTAGTAGTAATATTTCCGAAATTTATTCATAGATGCCATAACTGACACTATCGCTTAACTACTTGGTGGAATGAACAGTAATTTTTTATTCTCGTATTCTAAAAATCGATTTCTGCTTTTAAAAAATAATTTTTAAAACATAAATTACTATATTTGTTTCGAAATTTTATTTTAAAAAAATTGTTGTTAATTAATTTTCGAAAAAAATATTTTTTTAAATTAATTTTTGAAAAAAGAGAAATACTTTTTTTTTTAATTTACTTTCGAAAAAAAATGAAACGTAACCTACAATTGTTTTTAAACAAAAATCGATTTCTAGAAGAAGCTTCAAATATTCGAATCGAAAATTACAGCTCATTCCGCAAAGTAGTTAAGTTATGCCTTAAAAACTAACCTCATTGTAATCTGTTTTGCAGCGATTACAAATGAATTTAACATTAGAAGTTCGTAACTTTAAACCTTTATAATGCCTCATCTACTTGACTTCGTGACTTCTCGCTTGGTATCCTAAAGTAGCATTCATCATTGATTTGAATAAAATAGATATTTTTCCCATGTTACTGTCAGAAAAAAATTATAATTTATTCAAATCAATTTATACACGATGTCTACAAATTAATTGGGCAATTTCGCAAGTTAAAAACTTCCGAACCATTAAATGAAATTAACTAGTTGAAAGTCAGACTAGTGGTAATATTGCCGAAGTTTATTCATAGATGGCGTTAGGTGTCATAACTGACGCTATCGCTTAGCGAACGGAGGTGTTATTGAATGGCCACCACGATCCCAAGATCTTTCACCGCTTGGTTTCGGTGTATGGGGTTTTGTAAAGGATTAAGCGTACAAGCCGCCACTTCCTGCATCCATTCCTGAACTAAAATCTAGAATCTGCACTGCAATTAATTGGATCGACGGAAATATGCTGACAAATCTGTAGCAAGAAATTATTAACAATGGGACATTTGCAGAGTCACGAAAGGAAGTCACATCGAACATTTGTGACAATGGTAAACTTGAACTATTTTTCTATCTTACAACAATATGTACTTTAAGGGGGTTCCCCGGTGTAACGGCCTGTATTTTAAGCAATTTTGGGGAATTTTTTTTTTTTTTTTTTTTTGACGACAAATGAATGAAAAAATAGAACTTTGAGCTTTTTATTATACATTTATTGCTATTTCAAGAATGTGTTAAACAAATTTCAAGCAAAAATCTTTATTAGAACATAAGTTACACCACTCTGAAGATACCTGCCTTCAAAAAAAGGACGCTCACTTCCTCCACGATTTCGGCTGATTGGCTTATCTGAAAGGGGGAGAAAAGCGGCATTTTAGTCTGTAAACCTAAATGCATCGAATGAACTAGAATCATTTGAAAATATTGAAAATTAGGTTTATGGCGGACTTTTGAAAAAAAAATTTCAAATTTCATGATTTTTTTTTTTTTTTTCGTTACGAAAGAAATAGAAATATTCGGAATTTTCGGATGATCCTAGTTCACCTGTGTCTACATGTGCTGAGTCTACTCTATAAATTTGAAGTGAATCGGTCACAAATCCTTCTCGAGATAAGATGGAGGAAAGTTTGAAAAACAACGCTTTGATAAAAACGCGTTTAAATTTTCAAATACGCTTAAAACGATTAAAATTTCAACTTACCATCAATCTGTAATGCCTGGTCCATAGAGTATTCCTTTCTCTTCCTCTTGGAGGTCTTTCAATGCGGATTGCTCTGCTCTTGCTGCCATTTTGGCATTTTTCGCAACGCCACTCGTGCACCGTTCGGAGCAAGTCCATCACACGGGGGAACCCCCTTAATTTCTTTCCTGTCAATTCCATTCAAAGAATCATTCTTTTTGCCCAACTAATTTGTAGACACCCTGTATTGGTACAGCCTTTAAACTTTAGAACTGTATGAAGAATATGTTATACATATTCGAACCTAAAACCCCACTCTTACAAAATACCGGTATAGTTTACCGTATCCCTTGTAAAGATTGTGAATCTGTTTATATTGGTGAAACTGGACGATCATGCAACAAGTTGTTAATCATCCAATAGATACCAACCACATCCCAGATTTCGAAAATATTAAAATTATGAAATCTAACTGCAATAATTATAAAGGAAAAAAAATTCTAGAAGGTTGGTTTATATGGTTACAGAAAACTCCTCTAAACGAAGCATGTACAGTCGTGGAAAAAAAAAATTAACCACCCCATACTAACTCTGAAACAAATTATTGTAGAAGGAAGTTACTCATATCAAACGATTGGAAATAAAGTCTACTTTGAAATTATGTATATAAAATTTGCTTAGAGGGCTCTCTACATATCAAAACAAACCCAGACTTTGTTTTTTTTTTCAATAGCAATACCTAAGTTTGACAGTATAAATGTGTTCTACACCCATCAATAAGCCTAAATCCAAATTTTCATAAAATTCGCACGATTAGTTTCAGAGGCCCCACCAGTGGCTGAGAGGTTCTGCTCTCGAAGCTGGTAGACGGGAGGTGCTGGGTTCGAACCCAATCGCGCCCGTCGGCCTAATCGTTCGGAGTTTTCGTGGTTTTCTTCGAGCCATGGATTTCCATGCGTAAATACGGGTTAGGTTCCCTTGGAAAGACCCCCCACTGAGGGCACTCCCCGCTCGGGCCTATATTACTAGAGTAGATAATCGGCCGTCAAAAAATCAACCAACCAACCAAATTTTCATAAAATTCGTACGACTAGTTTCAGAGAAATTAATTATTTAAAAACGAGCATATTTTAGGGGTTGTTTCTAAATTGAAGTTCGGTACTGGATTGTTGAAATGCTGCAGAATGACTATGACACTTCTATTAAATACACTATATGGCCAAAGGTGACCGGTGACTTGTGATTTTAGACGCTTTGTTAAATATCTAGAAAAATACATGAGGAATTAACCTGAAACTGCAGATGTGTAAACAGTATAGTATAGGTCATATATTTCCGTGAAGATTTTTTCCCCCGAAACTCCATAGGGGACCGTCAACAAATTGAAAACGAATGAATATCTTTTGGATAACCCTGTAAAAACTAAAGTAGCAAAAGCGTTCAAACTCGAAATTATTAATAAGTGGCTTATTGTAATATACTGTGTTCATTTTTATGAGGATAGCATATATACTCGTAGAGAACTTAAGGTTTTTATAAAAACAGTCGCAAATTTCGCCAAATTTTTTGCTTATAATTTGCAGAGTTCGTAATATAAAAAAAGTTCTTTTCAGAAAATATGACAAACAACATTGTACACAATACTCTGCAATCAGAATTAAAAAATAATAAAAAGTGGATGAAAAATGAGCAGGTTTACTAAAAAGTGTTTCACTGCGCATGCGCGAATGCAATCAAAAAAAAATATGCATAATGTATTAGACAAATATACAGAGCAACTTTTGTGAAAGTCTCAACACATAGCTTGAAAATTCTGAAAATTATCGTCGATAGAATAAGCTCGAAATCCGTTGTTCCCAAAAAGAAGCAAAAAGATGAGGGGTTGTATCCAATATCTGTTGATTAGTGCCACGATAGCGTACACAATATTGCACATACTACTATGTTTGGATACAACCTCTCACCTTTTTTTGCTTCCTTTTGGGAACAACGGATTTCGAGCTTATTCTATCGACGATAATTTTCAGAATTTTCAAGCTATGATTTTGAGGCTTTCACAAAAGTTGTTCCATATACTTAGCTAATACATTATGCACGTTATATTTTGATTGCATTCGCGCATGCGCAGTGAAACATTTTTTAGTAAACTTGCTCATTTTTCTTTCAATTTTTATTATTTTTTCATTCTGATTGCAGGGTATTGTGAACAATGTTTTTGTCATATTTTCTGAAAAGAACTTTTTTTTATATTAAGAACTCTGCAAATTATAAGCAAAACACTTGGCGAAATTTGGCACAGTTTTTATAAAAACCTTAATTTCTCAACGAGTATACATGCTATCCTCATAAAAATGAACACGGTATATTACAATAAGCCACTTATTAATAATCACGAGTTTGAACGTTTTTGCTACATTAGTTTTTACAGGGTTATCCAAAAATATTCGTTCTTTTATCAATTTGTTGGCGGTCCCTTATGGGGTTTCGGGAAAAAGTCTTCGCGGAAATATATGACCTATACTATATTGTTTACACACCTGCAGTTTCATGTTAATTCCTCATGTATTTTTCTAGCTATTTAACAAAATGTCTAAAATCGCAAGTGGCCGGTCACCTTTGGCCATATAGTGCATTGTTTCTTGCCAATATGACCATTTCACTTGCTTAAAGTGTTTTGACTACTGCAAGCCCAAATGTTTCCATAAAATTAGTAAAAAATATATTTTTTAAATTATGCTTTTCTGCTTAAACCATGATTTTGGCGATTTTTAATCATAATTCATAAACTGCTTGCAAGAAAAAATTGAAATTGAGAATTCGTATAAAGCGGGACATAGTAAGTATAAATCTATCAAAAAAATTGTAGGTTGCAATTCATATTGTTTTTCGAATATTAATTCCATAATTCATATTATAAAATTTTAAAATTACAAATTCAATGTATTTATGTTTGTGTGTTTTAGTACTATAATCACAAAACATTATCACATTAAAATTATAATTTCAGGAGATATTAATAAAAATATGAAATTGTAATTTAACATTAGAAGCTCTAAATTTTGATTGTTTATGATTCTAAAACCTTATCATCTAAATAACATAAAATTTTATTTTATTTAAAATATATAGTCAAAATAGGGTGTTGCCATTGAAAAAAAACAAAGTTTGGTCTGGTTCGCATATGTAGATGGCCCCCTAAGCAAATTTTATATACATTATTTAAAAGTAGACCTCATTTCCAATCGTTTGGTACCCGTAACTTTCTTCTACAATAATTTGTTCCAAAGTTAATAGGGGGTGTTTACTTTTTTTTTCCACGACTGTACAATACCACCAGAATATGTGGTCCTACTGTGACGTACACCACATGGTGATTTATTATTTTAAATGCAAATTTTGAACGCGAACGTATGTCGCACCTTTGTTTGAAAGGCGGTGTAACTGAAAAACGCTTCGTTTTTCAGGAAATGCGAAAAAGTGTTTCAAGGGCTGTGTAAGGGTCAATGGCCATCTTGCAAACACAACTGCAACCTGTTGGCTGGATTTTCAGTGCAGTATCTGGTTGGTAGAGGCGTAAAAACCAAGTAGGATGGCAGCCATAACTCAAAAAACCCAATTTTTGAGTTGTGATTTTGAGTTGTGACACTTGAAGCAAAGCTGCCATGTGTAAACAAGAGCTTTAGTTTTTAATTGCTAATTGTACTGATGAAGAGCTTTTTTAAAGATTGGAACGTCTACAGTAATCTACCCTATTAAAATCCGTACGCGTAACCATGTAACCTCAAAAACTCGGAAACCACAGGGCGCAAGGCTACGAAATTTGGCAAACGGGTTGCTGGTAGGGGTCCCATAAATGATTGGGGCAAAAAATTCGAAAATTTTAAATAGATTTTTTTTTATGTTTTCGACGAATTTTTCCCTTTTTTATATTTAACCCGTAATCGCGCGAGTTCTAAGCAATTCTAAATGTTTACTGCAATGTGAGATATACATATTACATGCGCCACACTGCAATACTAAGAAGATGTAGCGAGTACTACGATAATTCTTTTACGTCGTATGCAAATAATTAGAGATTATTTAATTGCGCTTAATTATTACTTTAAAAAAATAAAGAAAAACATTTTATCCCAAACATCAATAAAACTTTTTATTGTATTTATTCCCTTATTCCAAAGATATCGTTTTATCGTCTGCTGCCATAGCAACATGATAAATTAAATTTCATTTTAAAAATGCACTTTAGTAGAAAAATATTTTTCTAAATCGAATAGCTATTGAACATGGACTCCCATGCATAGGGTTAAACAGCTAGTTTATTTTATTATGTGATAGTAATGCGTTTTTTAGTTTAATAAACGTTTGATATTAAATGCAATTTTTAACCCTTAACTAGTGTGACAAAAATTGTCGCATAACTACTCTGAGCGGTCTCCGAGACCGCTTGATCGAAGTATGACTGGAAGGTTCGATTCACTTATAGGATATTGTTTCTGTACTAAACTTTATGTACAGGGTTATTATGATTAAAATTCACCTATTCAGAAGTCTCTATAACGCAAGAGATCAAAACGAAACGAAATTTCCCTAGTATCGAGAGTTAAACTGAAAATTACAAGTTAAACTATGAAAACTGTATAAAACTGCGGTCGGTGAGACCACCAACACCAGTTAAGGGTTAATACTAAACCAGTGTTTTCCAATTAATTTACAGTATTTTTATTTTTATGTTGATCAAGGTATATGTATAATGCAAAGGATAAAAATTTGTTTGTAGGGAAAATACTCTGAAACTACTGAAGCGATTTTAAAAATTCTTTAACTGCACGATAGTTGATAAATAGCGTTTCCAAGTACACTGCATTGTATGGGTTTTTTAAAAAGGAGAGGTCTTCAAATTAGTGGAATGGAAATTTTCTCATTAATTCAAGTCCAGATGTTCACCTAATGCGGTTTAATAATGAACTTTCCTTAAAATGTGACTTAATTAGTAATATTTAAATTATCTGTAGCTGTATAATTTCCCCTAACGTGAGCATACCGTTTGGCATATTTCAACAACCATTCGTCCAAAGACGAGATGTTGTTAGTATAAAATAGTAAGGTTTCATTTTTGTAATGAAGAAAAGTGTTTAAAAATACACACCAGAAAAAAATTCCTAAATAATATTAAATATAAAAATTAAAAGTTTGTTATATATGGCATATTTTGCAATAAACTCTCCAATCAAGATACCTAACTTTGCCTTTGCGGCGAGTTAGAGTTCCCGAAATAAAAAAGAAAAGGTTTACTTACACTTGTAAGGTTGCTGCATGGTTTGAAATTAATGTCGAAGTTTCCTGATTGCCTTTTATTTGATAACGTGTAATTTTGCAGTTTATTAAAATATTATTTTTTCTTTTTAACCGATTTCCAAGGAAGGAGGTTATACAGTTCGTTACTATACATATATTTTTGTTTTATTCCCAAACATAACTTTAGAACGGATCGTCCTAATTTTATACTTTTTTTAATTGTTGGAAAAGTCTTTCTGCAGAAATTTTCCGTATTATTAGTATCTGAATAAAATTATGAATTAGTATCTCTATAAAATGCAGAATATACGCTTTGCTCAAACACACTTGCACTAACTGCAGCTGCAGTGTTTCCCATTTGGAGATTTATTTTAATTCAAAATATCTACCACTTATATCAGAGTAATAATCTTCGCTTTATTTAATGACAAGCATTCCGTAATTTAAAAAAAAGGAACGTTACTAGTAAAACAATTTGAAGCTGATTTTTAAAAAATACCACAGTCTGGCAACATTGCCGTGACGTTAGAGTTGGCAAACTTCAGAACGTAAGGTAAGCTGGGATAACTGGACCATAGGCTATTTTATAAAAAACCGTTAATGTTTTTTAAATTTTAGCTTTTGTCAACATTGCACCTCCATCTCTACTTCTTAAAACAACGTGTGTCAACTCAATCATAACTCTGCCTTTGCTGTGATAAGTTGCCAAAAATTTAGGTTTCTTTTTTTAAAAACAACGTCCATATGGATGAACATCCTCCGCTTTTTATTAAAATACGGTAAGTACTTTTATTAAACTATCTTTTTATTTAAAGATTAGACACATAAATACATTAACATTATTAGGTATCTATACATATTTACGTCATGTTTCAAATGTAAGGCTGGTATTCCAGTTACCCATAAATTTTTCAAGAATGGGGTAACTGGTACATGTGGGATACAGTTACCCCAACGGTTATAAATATCTTTTTGAGTTTCTCTTACTACGGGAAATTAATTTCTCCATTATTATTATTATTTTTTTTTTTTTTGCTTGCAATAAGGAAAATTGCATAATACCTAATTGAAATTACATAATAAAATTTTAACAAAGCATGTTGGGGGTATCAAACCAAATTTCTTAAGTGTGATACCTGTAGCTCGAAATTTTACGATACAGATGAAGAGGCGTACATAATCAAAGTAAGATTATTAGAAAATTATCGAAACGAATAAAAAATAGTTCTGTTCGATATAAAAATATGGTTACATTCTCCACAGGGTTATTGAACATATCGAACTTTTATTGTGGTAAATAAAAAAAGAGAATGAGATACTTAAGTACTTACGTAGACGTTTGTTCATAGATTTATCTTGTTATTTTTTCCTTAAAATATTCATGTAACTTTTATACTCATTACCTATGCTAAAGTAGGGGAGACCGGAGAAATGGAGACGCCTTAAGGGAATTTAAATTTTTTTCACCTCAAAAAAAAATGTTTATTTTTTAATAATAAAAATTCTAAAGCTGAATTATGATCTTTAGTATCGTATAAATTTAACCGCAATCATAACTGTAAAGTAAGCACACATAAAAAAAATATTTTTTAAACCTTTGCACAGTGGCGGGATTACCCAGGATGCTGGAGTAATTGCGCCACTGTACCGGGGTAATTCCGCTACTCTTTAATGACCTAATACATGCATCAAAGGGATACTGGGAAACACATAACCTACTGAAAATAGTTAGAAAGCAATGTAATGCTGATAAGCAGAATAAGGGTCAGACTTGCAATTTACTTCATATTGCAAAAGTCACAAATATAAATCTCTAATGAATCGGCTCCACTACATTTAAATGAGGCCATTTCTCACCCGATTTGCATGGTGGTGACATTGGCCAACACGTCCTATAACACGGACTTATAAGCCCTAGAGGACAATATAGCGGAAATCCCAGCAAAGCCGAAAGAAGGACCGAACTTGTTCAACACATTGCATCAAAATGTCAACGAATGCATGTAGATTACCGGTAATATTATCTTAAATACCCAATGTTACAATAAAAGGTGCTTATCTCTACTCATTTGAAGCTCCAAAATAAGAAGCAACTAGATAGATGAAAACTAAATTTTTCACTAGAACAAACGAACGACGTACAGCAAAATCACTCTGACTTCAGGCACTGCTTTTATTGTTGCCCGTTATAGTGCAGGCACATTCACTATCTCAAACTGCCGTTAGCTTTTAAACTAGGCGGGGTGGCGGCATAATCTCGGGTAACGGCATTCCCCTGGTCTGTCCTAATGATTTTCTGTGTTATTACAGCCACAGAGTAAGGAAATCTAAATTAGATCTCCTCAATCTGTGATTACAGCTTTAAGTAGTTCTTTGGATTCTAAGCAAGCAACTGCAGTTAACATAAATTTCATTATTGAACAAAAGAGTTATTTAAATCACGTCTGTGGGCTTCACATTCACGTCTTTGGATCTTTATATTTTTAAATATGATTTAAAATTAAATTTAAATGTATAACCTTGACCATTACATTAGTACCATTGGTAAAGATAAGGGCTACCTCAGAAATTAATATAGAAGTTTTCGGAGAAACTTTCAAAATTAAAATACATGATGATCAAATTGTAAATTTTTTTGATAATGACCCATATACAGTGTGTCCACGTATAACCTGACCGACCTTTATTTTCGCAACCGTTGGTCCTAGATGCATACTTCTAATTACAAAAATGTTTTAAATAAGGTAAAGAATTATTTTTAAAGCGATTTGGGTCAAGAAAAACATTTATTAAAAAAATATGATATTTAAATTTTTATGCGGTCCTCCTGTCCTATAAGTGATATTTAATAAAAATTTACTGTAACATAAACAAGTAAGACAAAAAAAGTCCCATTCATCTAACATTAAAATTGACCGAGTTGTGAAACTTTGAAATGCATGACTTATACCACTTTTTTGCAGCTCAAAACAGATGATTTCTGTCATGCTTTCAGGGGTCGTATATAAAGTACTTAAACTTATTTCAAGGTATCTGCGCTTTGAAAGAAATCATACAAATATTACGATTAACTTTTATTAGTTGAGTTTCAGATTAGTTACAATAACTGTATTTTAACATATGTTGTATTTTGTAAGGATCTGAGGCAATGATTGTCTTTTAACAAAAATTATGTTATTTTCATAAGGTTTTATTTAACTTGCAACGATCATCTTTCCAGTTTAAATTTTATACTCAAACATTAACTCACTTTCAAATGTCCGATCGAAGTTAAATTTTACATACTGACTTAAATCCGATGACAATGCTATATTAATATGATTTTCGGCACTTACCATCTTATACATCCTTATATTAGAGGATAACACAAAAAAATTCGGATAGATTACCGTCGGTGGCGTAGCCAAGGGGGGGGGGTCCAGGGGGTCCGGACCCCCCCCCCCCCGAAAGTAGACATGGTTTACTGAATCATGGATACAAATACAACAGTAAAAACTGCTAAGACAGAATCACAAAGGATCTATAAAAAAATCCGCTTTAGAGAGGTGTTCGTCTTAGAAGGTATAATTCAAAGGTATGTCTTTTTTTCGGAACTATGAACGTTTCCGTTTTAGGCAGGTTTTCGTTATAAACACTTTCCGTTTCCGCAGTATCGCTTAAAACTGCTAAAACGTACTCACTTCCCAAACTTTTTTCTTTCTCGTACTCCTTTCTTAGGTTTTTCATTTCGGAGTACCCCCATTTCTCATAAACACGTCCCCCTTCTCCACTCAAGGAGATAACGTAAACATGCTTTTTTCCATTAGTAATCTTCTTATCACAACCATATAATAAATCAATGCAAATTACATTGATATTCCTAACATTTTTGTGACTTCCGCCATTACCGATATTATTTTCACATACCCCAGCAGACCCGCCTCGTACCCCCAGGGGTACGCTACCGCAGATTGGAAACCGCTGCTATAACACCACCTCTGAAGAGCATAAATCTATTACAGGAAAATCTGTGAAGATGAGCTATCTCAAATGAAAACAATTCAAGGTTCGACGAAAACAACACTATATATTTGTGCTTGCTAACGTTTGAAACCTATCTGAAATGAAACTTGTTCCAATTGTGAATCCTTCTTGGCAGGTTTTCTGAAAACACGGAATCCTCTCATAAAAAAAAAAAAAACATTTTAATATCCCGAGACGGAAAGATAACTATACAAGTATACCTGCTAATTCCGTTTACACAAATTTACTGTAACTAGATTAAACGTAAAACTTCTTTATCTTGGACTTCGATGGGGTTCTGTTGTCGACACTTATGGGAAAGAACGAGTTTATACGAAAGCAATAACGGTACATTGGTTGAGTTTCGTGACCCTTATCTTTGTTCACATTATAACGGACAATATTAACAATTACTTTAAATATGCAGCCTGCAATTAATAAAAGTAACTTTATTTTTGGACTGGTTTTATGTTACGACTTTCAAAATACACTGGCAAGAAAAATTAAAGGAACAACCATAAAAATGTGCTTTATGTTAATTCTATTAAGGGAACTTCCAGAAAGGTAATTCAATGTCAACGTTATCACGTAGTCCAATGGGATTAACATTCGCTACAGAAATATATGCAAATTTTTCAGCCTCAGCCCATTCTTTCGGTTCACGTGTGAAAAGGAGCGCACGTGGGTAATTTGAAGTCTAATTTTAAGGATTGTACGTGTAATTAGGTAAAATTTTGCTTTAATAGGTGGGATATGTCGTCCAGAAGACATTTGACCGATTTTGAGAAATTGCGTGCGACAGGGAGAATGGAAGCAGGACAGACACTCTTAGGGTTCTGTAAAGACTTATAAATAGCCAAAAGCGTCATGTCAAGAATCTGTAAACGGTTTAAAGACACCGGTATAATGTCCACAGACAACCAGGTCAAGGTAGAAAACGCACCACAATAGGCTCTCAGGACTGTAATTTGCCAACGATTGCTAAAAGAAATAGGCAATTGACGTCAGTTTAGATTGCAGGGAGTTTGCTGCAGCAACAAGAATTCGACGACTATCCTGGTTTACTGTGAGTGACAGACTGCATGCAAGGAAATATATGATTTGTGTTCCACTAACTCCGGCAGCGAAATGCGCCCGGTTAAAGTGGTGCAGATATCATCGTCATTGGAGCACCACGGATTGGAGCCGAGTTCTCTTTACCGATGAATCCCGATTTTGTTGAGAGAGTTACTTCAGACGTGTTACCATATGGAGGGAGAAAATCACATGCAATAAGGCTGCAAACATCCGTGAAAGGCAAAGGTCGTGGAATCGTGGTATGGACGGACATCATTTTGAATGACCGCAGTGACGGGCACATTTTTACCAGTGCAACTGTGAATGCTGAAATATGCAGGGATGGGATTCTTGACTCCCCTGTCAAGTTGTTTAAGGGTGCAGTCGGAAGATTCGGAATTTTATGATTATTAATGGTCTAGAAGGGTGCTACCCCCTTCCACGGAACTCTTAAGTATCCCTTCCAGAGCTGCGTAAATCCGACCCGTCCGAAGCTTACTGCTGAACTTGGAGAATGTTCTAAAACTGTTTTGAACCATCTAAAATAAATTGTCAGGGAAGTACAAAAACAGAGATCACCATGAACCATTTTTTACACATTCTAATACTTCCAAAATTGTGCTAATCCATCACAAATAAGCTTATTACAAAAATTTAACTTCCTTAAAGACGACCAGATATCGGAAACAACTATTAGATCGAATATGGTATCAAAAGTGGCGAGACATGAAACATGGAAATCCAAAAGAATTATGGCTGAATAAGACAATTGTTGCTTTTTCCAGCATGAACTATATTTGATGTGTGTGCTTCTTACATTACAAGTTTCTGTAGCTGAAAATGCAAGATCTTTTTCTTAAAGTTAAAACCTTCCCACATAGCATTTTTAGTTTTCAGAAAATTTGCAACAGTTTTGCTTTGAAAACCTGCAAAGTTGCAGTAAGCTCAGCATGGTAAGGCTGAAAGTTCATAACAAGACTGCAGCAAGATAACGCAAACGCCGAAGTCACCACACTTTGAACTTGCAGCTAACTTGTCGTGCAAGTTAAATTCATACTGTATCAAATTTATTGCAAACTAACGGCAAACAAATAATCAAAAATACCGCAGACTTACTGCAAAGTAGTAATCTTTCCATGTCACACTATAAGTTTAACACCTTCGAAGGGGTCCATAGAGCTGATCAAGTCTATTGATGCGAAAGCGCCGTCAGAAGGTGCATGCATCGGTTTTATCACCACAAGCAAGTTTAGGTAATATTTGTACTATTCATTTCAAGCATTTTTTGGTATTTAATAAGTAAAGCGGTGCCTACCGAATAAAATTTCTGTGTATGTGCTGATTGTCTATTCTCTCAACAGAGGGATTTTTTGCTTTCGTCCCTTTCGTGAATTAAAGACAGTCTTGCATCAGTTTCACAACAAACTACTCATGCAAGTGGGTGATGGTATAGCTTGCGGGAGATTTGTTGCGCATTTCTCAATTCAAATTTGTCACGGCAAGATAATATCAGAAATAATAAATTTGCCACTAATGTTCATGCTATCTGAGTTATCTCAAAAACTCCCATGGGGAGCGCGGCGGATCACATGAATGGCTCATGCGATTGACACTTATGTGAAATCATTATCCAATATCTATTACAGCACAAGTTCTTAATTCAATGGCAAGAAATTAAACATGGAAATTGCTGTTTTAAACTTAACCACTTGATCCTAACTTTATTGTAGGCAAATGTTATGTAATATGAAACTTGATTTAACCCATTTGCTGACAAAACTATAAAGTAATAATTTTCAAATTTTTTGTTAAAAGTCGTTTGCTACCACAAATTCAGAAAGGTTTAAATTTCGCTTTACTAATACAGCGAAATTTCTGCCAATAAATGAGGCAATTTTTTAAATTCTAAAATAGTGGTGACAAAGTAATTAATACATTAAAGACACGAGTATACTCGTGGATGACAGCAAATGGGTTAATTAAATTTATCTCTTCAGTATGCTCTCAGGTTTTTACATCATAATGAATCTTTTTCATTGGTAAATATTAATGTAACTTCAATGTATTATTAGTTGCAGTTATAGAGATTGACCTTACATTTTTTATCCATGCTTTTTTTTTAAATTAAGAAATTAAATAAGGATATACATAAATTCTTAAAGTTACTCGAAATACTTCTATTACACATACATATTCAAGACAAGACTCAAAGGGACTGGTAAAAAGCTCCATTTTAGACAGGCTTCCATAGAAAGAAGTGTAATTAATCATGTTTGTAAGATACACAACCTCAATAAGATCTATTGTTCGTTTCGCAGGGATTCTGAAACTCTTCCGTTTGAGACAGGATTCCGTTGTAGAAAGATTCCACTTTCACAGGTTTCACTATGTTTCACTAAAGAACAATAAAAATCCCCTTTCAGACAGGTTTTCAGCAAATTTAATTGTATCGTAATTCATATTAAGACCATATAACTCTTCCGTTAAAGACAGGATTCTGTTATAAACAATTACTATTTTGACAAGTTTTATTCTATTCATATGACATAAATAAGTATATTTATATAAATACACAAAACTTGTAAAAATGGAACCTGCCTATAACGGAATTCTGTCTTAAACAGAAATGTTCCGTGCTACGGGAAAGAATACTATACAAATACACCTAATAACACAAAAACCTGTGTAAAACGGAATTTTCCAGCAATATTTACGATTTTACAGGTTTTACTATATATATATATATATATATAACCTGAAGGAAAAATTTTGGACCCCCCCCCCGAAACGAAATCCTGGCTACGCCACTGATTACCGTCAATAAGTTTAAGAAAGAGTTTTAGATTAGATAACATAAACCTGCGATGGTTGTGTTTTTTAACTTTTATAATTACGTTTTATGTATTTTTCACGCTGAATAAAAAAATTACCTTCACTTTTAACCATCATGTCATGATTTTTCGCAAATCGTAAATTTCAAGGTTAAAAAATAGCGAAAAATCTAATACTATAAAATAGATATAGGAGTTTTTAATTCAGTTTAATTTTATTTAATTCAATAATTTATTCAATTTTTTTGGCTTATACTGGGTTTCTTACAGCTAAATAGCTCAGGGGTCCGATGAGGTTCAAAGGGAAGGGGTGGGGATCAATTTTAACTTTAAGCTTTTAAACTTTGAAATTTGCGATTTGAGAAAAATCGTTACGTGATGGTTTAAAATGAAGGTCATTTTGGGATTCAACGCTAAAAAATACATGAGAATCAATTTTCAAAAGCTAAAAAACATAGCACAACACAAAGTTGGAAAGACAGTGTTATCTAACAGCATTTTTAAAGTATGTATCATTTTGTAAAGAATTGAAGCTGTTGTTTTTCATCCTTTTATTTAACAAAGATTCTGTTTTTTTAGGTAGCTTTCTTTACAAAAAGCTACCTATTGCAGCCGTTCAGAGGAAAGCGATTTCAAAAAATTTTGGTATATTTTCATCGATCATGACCCCTAGACCCCGAAACCACCCTCCGTTCAAAATTGATATATATATATAGCTTATTTTTCTCACAGAAAACAACCATTTTGCTTATATCATTGAATTCTGTGCCCTTGACAACGTAATTCAATATATAAGCATTTCCATTATTTGTCGGTGTCTACTTTCTTATTTTTCTTCCATAATAATTCTTATAATAAATTTTAAAAAAAATTTTATACTTACAGCTTTAATTCATAATATTACGGTTTTTGATGGTGGTAGGTTATGTTTAATTAATGGTTATATATCAATATATATATATATATATATATATATATATATATATATATATATATATATATATATATCTATATATATATATATATATATATCTGACCTATGTCACACTGTAACTCTCGTATTTATGAACCGATTTGGATGTAATTCGGTGTGTACATAGTACATACCAATGTCTCGACCGAGTTCGTTGGCTAGCTTCATCCGCCGTTTTGTTTCAAAGTGGCGGCCATTTAAAAAATTTAAAAAATTTTTTAATTTGAAATGTGGTACCAAAAAATTGAAAATGGAAAAATATTTTTTCTTATGTATTTGACCTTTATACAAAGACTCCGTAGCAGTTTTTGTTTCGTCTATATCTTAAAAAATGGCTGAGTTATAGCATTTTGAATTTCTAGCGAAGCTGACATTTTGAAACGTCCTGAATTTTGTCACGCGATAAAAGGCGTATTTATGAACCGATTTGGATGTAACTTCGTTTATACATAGTACAGACCAATGTCTCGACCGAGTTCGTTAACCAGCTTCATCCGCCATTTTGTTTAAAAATGGCGGCCATTTAAAATTTTAAGAAAAATTTAAATTTGAAATGTGGTACCAAAAAATTGAAAATTGAAAACATATTTTGTTCTTATGTGTTTGACCTTGATAAATAGATTTGAGAACAGTTTTAGTTTCGTCTATATCTTAAAAAATGGCTGAGTTATAGCATTTTGAATTTCTAGCGTGGCTGACATTTTTAAACGCCCTGATTTTTGCCACTTGATAACAGACGTATTTATGAACCGATTTGGATGTACCTTGGTGTGTACATAGTACATTCAAATAACTCAACCGAGTTCGTTGTCCAGCTTCATCCGCCATCTTGTTTCAAAATGGCGGCCATTTAAAAAAATTTTAAAAAATTTAAATTTAAAATGAGATACCAAAAAATTGGAAAATGAAAAAGATTTTTTTCGTATGTGTTTGACCTTAATACAAAGATTCCGGAACAGGTTTTGTTTCGTCTATATCTAAAAAAATGGCTGAGTTATAACATTTTGAATTTCTATTGTGGCTGACATTTTAAAACGATCTGATTTTTGTCACGCGATAACAGGCGTATTTATAAACCGATTTGAATGTAACTTGGTCTGTACATCGTACATACCAATGTCTCGACAGAGTTCGTTGGCCAGCTTCATTCGCCATCTTGTTTCAAAAGGGTTGCCATTTAAAAAAATGTAATTTAAAATTCAAAATGAGGTATTTAAAAATTGGAAAATGAAAAAGATTTTTTTATGTGTTTGGCCTTGATACAAAGATTCTGGAGCAGTTTTTGTTTCTGAAAATTTGTTCTTTTGTTTATATCTTAAAAAGTGGTTGAATTATAGCACTTTGAATTTCTATCATGGCTAACACTTTGAAACGATCTTGTATTTGTCACGCGATACCACACGTATTCGCCTATTTCGATGGAAGAAGGCATGTGGATAGTATGCATCAATATCTCGACCAAGTTCACTGGCCAGCTTCATCAGCCATCTTGTTTCAAAATGGCGGCCATTAAATTAAAAAAATTATATTTAAAGTGAGGTGTAAAAAAATTAGAAATTGAAAAAGGTTTCTTTCTTAAGTATTTGACCTTGATATAAGGATTCAGGAGCATTTTTTGTTTGTCTTTATATTAAAAAATGGCTCAGATATAGCAGTTTAAATTTCTAACGTGGGTGACATTTTGAAAAATCTGATTTTTTGCCTGCGACAGCACTCGTATATATCAACCGATTCCGATGTGAGTGAGCATGTGCACAGCAATTACTAAGGTGTCGACCAAGTTCACTGGTTAGCCTCATCCACCATGTTGTCTTAAAATGGCAGGCACTTTAAGAAATCGCCGAATTTGGCAGCCAAATATAAGTTACTTTAAATAAAAGCAGTTTGGATAAAGCCGACAAATTTCGCGAAATTCTCATTCATAATGATTTAGTATTGATAAAAATTAGTATTGAATCTCCTACATTCGGTTTCCACTTAATTGAGCTTCGTGTGTTTGAATAATATAAGTTGGCTTTTTTAAAATAAGGAATATGAAAGCTACCTCTTCCTCCCGGCACTGGCCGGAAGGACTTTTTTCTTATATGTTTATTACAAATTGTATATATTGCAGTAATATTTCAGAATGATTAAAGATTTCAAATTTATATTGCAATGTCAATTTTACGCTCAACTATTTTTGTAATAGATCTGACGGAATTATATTTCTACTAAATTAGTGAATGACCTCTAATTTGCAGCAAAAAGTGTGCTCTAACTTTAAACAGCTATTCCTCGGTCATTTTTAATCGCAGAATAACGGGACTTTTTTTTGTCTTACTTGTCAGTGTCACAGGAAAATTTTACTAAATATAACTTATAGGACCGGGAGACCGTATAAAATTTTAAATTTCGTAATTTTTAATACATGTTTTTCTTGACCCAAATCGCTTTAAAAATAATTCTTTACCTTATTTAAACCATTTTTGTAATTGGAAGTATGCATCTAGGACCAACGGTTGCGAAAATAAAGATCGGTCAGGTTATACGTGGACACACTGTATACAGAAAGTAAAAAAAGTATTTGAACACCCTTTAAATTTGTTGTGTCACACATAAATGAAAAAATGACCTACGAATTAAAAATATAAAAAATATTTACAAAAGAAATAAACATATTTAATATTTGACGTGAAATTTAGGGAAGAGTAGCACACAGTGAGACAGCAATCACTTTGACATATAGTTGTAACTTTTTTTTTTTTTTTTTTTTTTTTTTTTCTTAACTGGCCCTCACACATAACCACCTGATCTTATGCAACACGTGGATGTAGTTTCGGTACCTCGGTTACTCGTTCGACAAAATACTAACAAGGAAGGTCTCCATACGAGCATATTCAGAAAAATCTGAAAAAATTACAGAGTGTTCTTACCATGTGGATATATATGTTTATAAAATATTTTTTTGGCGGAAACTCGATAGAACGTTCGTAAAAAAATAATGAAAATGTCGTTTATTTGGCGATTTATCATCGGTTGGCAATGAAGTGAAATTTCGAAAAATACTTTTTTATGTCGAATACTCTTTAAGATAAAAATGTTTCATATTGAACTTGTTTAAATAAATTTAATGTAAATGACTTTAATAATGTCAGTTTTAGATTTATTTAACTATAGTTTTGTCAGACACACACATATATATATATTTATTTATTTATAATGAAAGTTAAATATCAAATTTTATGAATTAAAGCAAAATTAAAATAAATTAAAATTGTTTCAATGTCTCAAAATTAAGTCCAATTGAGCACTTTCGATTCAATTCTGTTGCTATGGAAACGACGAATTCTTTGATATTGAAATGAATAATTGGTAAATGAATCTTGCCTTTATTTTGGAATACGCTTAAATATATGAAAGTATGTTTTATATATGAAATTGTATTTAAAGTAATAAAATTAAATAACAAGCAGCATAAATATGTAATACGAAGAAATTCATTTATTAAACTCTCACATTTTTTATGTTTAAATTCATTAAATACTTTTTACACACATTCTAAAAATCAATTAGCAAAAAATTTCCAGGTGCATTAAAAATCGTTTGCTATTGGCGAGGAAAAGTACTGCTTGCCAAATAGCGTGACACTTTCGTCTTTTCGCGCCAAATATTCGAAAGTATTTTATTTTTTTACAGACTTTCTACTGTAATTCCGCCACTAAATTTGGCTGATCCTTTATTATATACATAAGTAATTTAATTAGTATTTTTTTTCAAAATATTCTGAGTATGCCCAGTATGGAGACCTTCCTTGTAAATAATTTATTTTATAGTGCCTAAAGTTACACAAACCTCTACTTTACAGTTAATTTTCTGCATTATGGCATGTATTTACTTAAACAAATCTAGCCGTATCTAATAATAGACTATTTCGACTAAACGACACAAAACTTTTTAAAGCGATTAAATTGATGAAACAGATCTGGCAACCATTTTGTTACAACATAACGAAAGAGCACAGTGACACACATAGCTGCGGTACACAGGTCTCACTGTGTCCTACTATGTGGTTATGATGTTAAAAAAGTTATTTATTAATAAAAGAAAGTTTCACTTTCTCTCTCTCTCTCTCTCTCTGTGTGTGTGTGTGTGTGCGTGTGTGTGGGTTAGGGAAATCTACTAAACGTACGGGGCTGAAAGTTTGCATGAAGATAGCCTAATGTCTACCATTGTGCACCTGCAATTTTTTAACCCTTAAATGCGCGATGTTTATTTTTTGTTTCGAAAAAATTATATATAATTCTCCGAAAGGTTTATTAGACAGGAAAAATAATGAAAAAAATCAGAGATACATTTTTCAAATAATACGTCAATCTTTTCTTCTGTTGCACATCTGCAATACAAGTAAAAACTACTGTGGTGTAGCTGTTTTACGCTAAAATATTGCAAATTATTAAATATTTTAATAAGTATGTCTACAAATCACTTATTTTATATAATTATTTATTTTATAAAACTTAACCTTTAACCCTTTAATTCCCATGACAGAATACGTTCTAGAAATTAGGTAGTTCAGAAAATCTGACTTTACACCAGAAAGTTTCAATGCTTAATTTCGCTTTATTTAAATACGGAATGTCTGTTATTAATTAAAGCAAATATTGCTATTTTAATTTTCTGGTGTGAATTAGGTATGTACGAATAAAAAATATATATTAAATTCAAAACACTGTTGTTTGCATATATGCAAAGCTGCTCACTAAAGGGTTAATATTTTGAAAATCGAGAAATATTAATTAGAAATCATAAACGACATCTCTAAGTGGCGCAATGCTGATCTAGACAACAGAAAGCCTTCCCGTTGTAAGAAGAAAAACAAGTCGGAATCCATAGCTTTATTTCCGAAGTCTTCAAAAACACACCAGACGGTATAGTTCGTCCTCAGATGACACATATGATGAAGATACACAGATTGTTCTAGACGATTCTACGCACGACGATTTCAGGCAGTAGTTAAGACATTTTTACACTGAATAAAATTATAGATAGAGTGTAAAAATGTATGATTTATGAAAATGTATAATTGTCTCACTATGTACCACAAGTAGTACACAGTATACAACTTTATACATATATATAACGTTTTTAAAAACACTTATACATTAATGTGTAGCGTATTTGTACTGCTTTAAGATGTAGCAAAATGTTTTTCAAAAGAATAAAAATAGTCGCCATACGTTAAGAAATAATATTTTTTGTCTCACTGTGTACTACCCTAACCTATATTTAAAAATATGAAAATAAATAAAGTAACATTTGTGATGCCAAAAAAGTACTTGCACAGTTGCATTGAGAATAAAAATATATTAAATATTTAAAATTAAAAACAATACTAGTATTTAGACACTTAATATTTAGTACAGTACTGGCATGCATACATGCCACAATTCGCTGCTGGTTTTTAGCCATTCTTCCTTAAGAGATTTCTTAAGATCAGCTTTGTTACAAATTTTTCTTTTCCGTACTTGCACATCCAAAATATGTCACAAATTTTCAATAGGATTGAGGTCTGATGATGGTGGTTTCGTTTGCAATCGATTTTTTACATTATACAGCAACCATAACCTCGTAATGTTCAGCGTGCGTTTGGGATCATTATCTCGTTGAAAATAATATGAATCATCAACTCCCAATTTCAGAACACTATTAAACAAATTATCTCGCAAAATACTAATATAGGGTAATTCCGGGATTTATGCCGCACATTTTTTTGAATTTGTATACATAAAGTCCCACGGTGGACATAAAATAAAAAAAATCATGTTGTGCTATTTGATGTTAAATATACAACACGTGCACTGCGACAAAAAAAATTCAAAACAAATTATTAACATTAAATTTTTTTTTCTACAACATTACACTGCGGCGCGTCCCCCCTACATTCAGGCTGAGACGCCGCACTTGTGCGGTAGTTTGTAATAAGAACAGAATGAAATTATAAATAAAAATATTCAAAACAATATTCATAACTGGACTATAATTAACGATGTAATAACAAAATGAAACTAAATGAGTACAATGAGACATATTAGTAGATTCAAATTAATAATTGTTTGCCTACTTTCTCTATTAAAAATATAAACTTATTTTTTTTACATTAAATTTTAATTGTTATTTCAGCAACAACGTAATATCGATGTATTAAAAAAGGAAAAGAAAAAAAGTAAAATTATGTTTACATAATTCATTTGTTAACCCTTTCGGGACTGGTGGCTTTTACACAAATTTTATTCGATTGGTACCACTTTTATAAAAGAAGTTACCTTTACTTAAATAATCATGAAAATGCTTTAATTAAACAAAGCAAAATTTTACTTTTATTTTTTACTGGTGCCAGAAACAAATTTTGTAAGCTCTTTATGAAGGTCCTTATATGCACCCATGGTCCCGAATGGGTTAAGAGACTTGTTTTTTCGACTACAAAATACAGAAAAAGTACAGTCTTTATGCAACTGCATTTAAACACATGATGCAACGAAGCCAGTTACACTTCCTCTTTTTTGGAGTAGTTTGCAAAGAACGTCTGCGTTACGCGTAATCCAATTTTACTTATTATCATCTTGACTTGCATCTTTCTTGCCCTTCTTACTTTTTATTTTCCCCCATTTTCTCCTCTGGTTTTAGTTAACTTGATAACATGGTTAGTCTGTGTAAAAAGAAAAGCAAAAGTTAATAACACTTAATCATCCCGTACAAAAGATACTGCAGGATGTATACCGGAATAGCAGTGCAGCATGTATCCCATTTTGCATGGTGCAGGCGTCGGCCATCATAGTTACCTGCCATCGCTAAGGGGAATGGCGTAACCATACACACAGTACTCTATAAAAACGCTACACTTAGTTTTGATTTCGAAATCATGCATACATTTAGTAATTAGTGTATGAAAAGTATTTAAACATAACGTGTTTAAAAGTTTGGACAGTGAAATCATGCACTTACATCAAATTAAGGATTGTACTTCTACAAGTAAACATCGAAACAGGATTCACGCAATACATTGGTTAAAATAATCTCATTGCGCACCTATAATGTGCGTTTGACGACCATCTATCGATAATTACAAGAAATACAAGGGGTGCGGCGTTTATCCCGTATGCGGCGACTCTACCGGAGTTACCCTAATGGCATTCATATATTGCCTTCAATAAAGGCCATTTCACCAACTCTATTAAAAGACATGCATCCCCACATCATTGAATGGCCATCAGCAGGTTTTACAGTTGGTTTCACAAGTTTTTTATTTGAAGGGATGTATTTGGCTTTGGCCATAAAGTTTTCTTTCCATCTAGGCCGAAAATATTAAACTTACTCTCATCGGAAAAAATAACATTTTTCCAAAACTCCGATGGTTTGCCGGCATAAGCTTGGCAAAAGAAAGTCTTTTCAGCCTATTTGTTTCACTGATAAATGTTTTTTTACGGGAGGCTCTTCCTCGAATATTTACATCATGAAGGATATTTCTAATAGTTTGTGGTGTAACTATTGTTACCGAAGTTGAAATGACATCAATAGCCAATTCTTGAAAACTTAGAAAGAAGGTATTTTGTAGATTATTTTATGTTGACCCTCCTTTGCCTTGCATTTAGCTTCCTTGAACGACCAGTTCGCTGTTAATTTGTTATTGTTATCCAACCAGTCTCTTTTTTCTTCTTTATTAGATAACGAATAATCGAAAAGTTTAAATTTGTTTACCTATTTATTGGTAACTTAATCCAGAATCGTGAAGAGTTAAAATCTTTTCACAGATTGCAACAGATAACTCGCCCGTTTTCGGCATCAAGGCAACAAAAACCGTTAGAATCCTCGTTCCAGTTATACAGGGTGTCCGGTCTCAACGGTGTCCAATGGCTAATTCTTAAACCGTTAGTCATAGACATATACAGTAAACTCTGTCTAAGGCGGAATCGATCGGGACCGAGAAAATTTCAAAAAAGTCACTTCGATTTCATCTTCCCCCCCCCCCTCCCCTACCAAATCAGCGCCTTGTGCAGAATGCAAACGATTGTCACCGCCCTCTCCCTTTTTAGCTTAAACAAGGAGTTATGGCGACCAAATGACTGAATCCGATAGACGATGTTCGGAATTAAAAGTCCGAAGCGAGCAAAAAAATCATCTTCTTTCCTAGTGCAATGAGAAAGAAACAATTGCTAACGAATAGCCCGGCCCGATAAAAAAATTAAAAGTTCGGCCCGAGCTCGGCCCGTAGAAAAAGTAATATTGGCCCGGCCCGCTAATAATCTTAAAAGTTCGGCCCGATCCCGGCCCGGCCCGGAAAAAAGTTAAAATATCGACCCGAGCCCGGCCCGGCCCGGACCGGAAAAAAGATAAAATCTCGGCCCGAAGAAAAAAACCCGGCCCGAGTGAATTTTTTACAAAACATTGATTTTTACGTCGATTTGGTTAAAAATTTGTCTCGTACGAGGTAGCTCTGACCGTAAATATTTATCTTAACTTTTTTTTTCTCATGTTTATAATCTTCATTTTTAAAGAAGTGACACAGACTGCGATATTTATTTTTTTAACGAATCTCTATTTCTTGAACTAATATTTTAACACAATCAAACTGATTGGTAAAGTTATCATACGAATTTTTAATATTTCCAACTGAGCGAAAAAATGCCCAGGCTGGGAATCGAACCCAGATCCTTGGCTTACAAGGCCAATGCTTTTCCGTTTAAGCTAACTGGGCCGACAACCAGCCAGCATATTTCGCTCAGAAAAACCTTATTGGTAATAACATCTGGTCTGTCATGTAGACAGCTCAACAGAAAAAACCGTAGGTAAAGGAACTCCATATAAACGATGGATACGTTCTGTTGAGCTGTCTACATGACAGACCAGATGTTATTACCAATAAGGTTTTTCTGAGCGAAATATGCTGGCTGGTTGTCGGCCCAGTTAGCTTAAACGGAAAAGCATTGGCCTTGTAAGCCAAGGATCTCTATTTCTTGTATGTAAATGTTTAGGTTATCATTAATATTGTTAATACACATTCCATGCATTAACATACATGTATTCCATGTATGCCAAAAATCTGAAAAATTCTATACAGTAAAATTTTCTAAGACGGAATTGCGTAGAAAAGAAAAAAAATGCGTTATAGACAAGTTCCATTCTTAGCAAGTGTAAATGTATCATATATTGTTTTCTTACGTATTAGTATATTAATTTTGCATGGATCAACACGTTTTTCAGTTTAAAACAGGTTTTCGTCATAGGCAGGTTCCTCTCACACGTGTTACTATATTTTAATTTAGCTATATTTTAATAAGCGTAGAAATATACTATTCTTTAAAAATAATAAATTTTAATGTTTAAGTGTAGAATAATGGCAATTTAAAAATGTATGCATTTTTTGCAAAAATTTTTGGGCCAGGCCTAATTTGACTGATCTTTGAATGGATCTGGCGAAGCTGAGACAATTTTTTTTCATATGGACTGAATCAAAACTAGGACTGAAAAGCTTGGCCCGTGAAGACTAGGAATGAAACCAATCCCGACTCTGTACAGAAAAAATAAGTTAGGCCCGTTCCGGCCCGAGCCTTTAGAAATAAAGTATGGCCCGGTCCCGGCCTGGCTCGAGCCTTCAGAAATAAAGTACGGCCCGCGGGCCGGGCTCGGGCTTTGGGCCACGGGCCGGCCCGTGCAGATCTCTAAGTCAGCGTCAACGTTAGAAACACTGACGAACGCGAGGAGCGCAAACCTGTTTTTGGACCATTTAATGTAGAATATTATTTATTAATTTAATTTTTTTTGTGTGTTAACACCCATCACCTACCTTTTTTATTCGTAAACCACTGTTAACCTAATGTTCTGCGAATGAAACCAGAAGAAACATACTCCGAAGAATTTTAATTTTTCAAGAGAAAAAAAAAAGAAAGAAAATCGACATTCTATTCGGAACCAGAACAGGCGAGAAACTGAACGATGGGAGACAATAAAACAATACCTTTTTTTCGGTGAAAATGGTAATTAAAAATAAACACCAGAAAAATTAAGCAGAAAATATTTAATAAAAAAAATTTTAATTTGATTAACCGAAGAGGAACCGAAGTCTGTACTAATTAAGGTGCCTAACTGCACCGGTGAGGCCGTTAGAGTTTTTGAAATAATAAAACAGAAAAAGTCACTTGTTAGAGTTAGGCAATGCATTTAGGAACTAATTGGCGATGGAACTGCTATAGTTTTCCCATCGTTAGAATATTTTAAACATTTCTCGACATTGATGTGGAATATGAACTGTAAATCACCTGTTTGTTTAGTTTTCTTAATTCATTTCAGTTGCATGCAAAATTGCAATCAGATTACTTTTTTTTGTAATATGTCTAGTTTATTATCCAATCGTTTGCTATATACTTTTATTATAATACACAGTAGCTAATTCAGAACAGATATACTGCTACATTTTTATTTTGAATATGCATTTTATCTGAACTATGGCCAGACTGAGAAAGATGTTGTAATGTGTCCTTCCGCCCTATTTGATGATCTGAAGGGAACGCCAATCGACGTCAGTTGACTGCACATAACAAATAAAATATTGATCCCAGACTTTTTTTGTTAAAGGTGAGGGATAGAGTATTACATGGGGTTGTACATACTCTCTGGCGGTACCTAAAAAAAATAATTCTGTCAGTGATATCCTATTGGAATTAATTCGTTTAAGAAAATCAAAAAAATCTAGAAACATGTAAAACAACAACCGCAACTTTTGTATTAGAACAAATACATTTTCTGATCCTAGATTCTGGAGTATCTAGGGCGGAATTTATTCACAAGTCAAGCTATTATAGTTTAGATCAGTGTTCTCGCTGGCTTTTGACCAACATTACCGATTTGGCAAATAAGAAATAAAAAACAGTAGCCAAATGAACAGAAATATTAGCAAAATAGATTCAGCTTGAAACGCTGAAAAATATATATTTAACCCTTTATTGTATCCATTTTTTTTTCAATATATTCAAAAACAACCTAATATTTTGTTATTGCTTATCCAATAGAAATTCGACTATCCGCTACAGAAACTATTAAAAATAAGTACAGTCGTGGAAAAAAAAAGTAAACACCCCCTACTAACTCCTCAACAAATTATCGTAGAAGAAATTTACTGGTACCGAACGATTTAAAATAAAGTCTACTTTTAAATGATGTATATAAAATTTTCTTAGGGGGCTATATACATATTAAAACGAACCATAACTTTGTTTTTTCCAATAACAGTACACAATTCTGACAGCATAAATGAACTCTACATCCTTCAATTAGCCTAAAAACAAATTTTTATGCAATTCGTACCATAAGTTTTCGAGAAATTAATTATTTTAAAACGAGCGTATTTTAAGGTCTGTATCCAAATTGAAGTTGGGTTCTCGATTGCTAACCGAGAGAGCCGCCTTCTTGATCAAGGCACCTTAAGCAGTCAATGAAGTCTGTTAGATAATAAGGCAGCAGAAGAAATTTCAAAATATCTACTCTCTTCAATCATAGACGGCCCCTTAAACCATCATTTTGCCGTTTTTTAAGCATAATTTGAAAACTATTTGGAAGAAAAATGTGAAATTTTGGATTTACATAAAGCAGGACTTAATAAATCTAAATCCATCAAAAAATTTGTAGGTTGCAATTCATAATTTTTTCGAATATTAATTTCATAATTCATAGCATAAAATTATGAAAACTGCAAATTCAGCGTATTTATGTTTGGGTATATTAGTATTATTGCTACAAAAAAAATTGCACATTAGGAACATAATTTCAGGAGATATAAATAAAAATATGAAAATGTAATTTAACATTAAAAGCACTAAATTTTGAATGTTTATAATTCAAAAACTTATCATTCAAATGACTTGAAATTTGGTGTCTAGGCATAGTTTAAACCAAAAATTTGAAATATATCGTTAAAATTGGATATTGCCATTGAAAAGAATGAAATTTGGATTCGTTTTAATATGTAGATGGCCCCCTAAGGAAATTTTATATACATCATTTAAAAGTAGACTTTATTTCCAGTCGTTCGGTAGCAGTCACTTTTGTCTACAATAATTTGTTGAGGAGTTAGTAGGGGGTGTTTACTTTTTTTTTTTCCACGACTGTACATTCTGAATGCCTCCTAAATGTGTAAATGTTTCAGACATTGTTTTAGCTGTCTAAATAAAAATTAAAATCAACTATCTATGATTTACCGTTGTGAAAATACACACTAAAAATGTCTAAGATTTCGACTCTTAACCGATAGAAAAAATTTGACCGGCCAATGATACTTTTAATACAACTAATAAATAGTTGGTAAAAACTGGTAAATGGCTAATTTCAACAACGCATTTCAGCAAAAAATTTCTCCATTTGGCGCTTGGTGCGAGTAATTTTGTTTGCGTTTTTACCGGAGCGACGCTGGCGCATAGATAGTGATTAACTGACAATAGAGAAATACCTATGACATAATCCTTTCTGCGTCTTTGGCTGTTGCTAAATTCAATTTGTGTTGAGTCAGTACCTCTATAAATAGAGCAATGTAAATGACACGGTGCGTTTGAACATGTAAAGCTACATCAATCGTTCAGTAACGCGGCTAACAATCTCGACAGTATTTTCACACAGTGTATAAACACACAAACTGAGCACTCGCAATTTGGCGAATTTGACTGTTGGTTTAGTCGCCAAATGAAGAACTTTGCCGCGATTTGGCTCAATGGCGAGCGGCAGCGAGAACCCTGGTTTAGATTCTCGTGTTTCAGTGTGTTCTGACACTAAAAATTGAAAGATGAGCTGTTACTGCAAAAAAATGCTGAAAATGCATTAAATTAAGCGTATTATTATTTCTCGATAACTTTTTATCGTAAAATAAGGTAATTTTTGTAATGTCTTTTTTAGACGTGGGGTAACATTTTTTTAACTATACTTTATCGGAAAATGGGCCTTGTAAAATATTATATTTTGTATTTTAATAAGCCTTAACAGAGTGGCGGCCCGATGCGTTGCATTTCCATTGAATAAGATGTTTCGATTTCTTGGAATGGAGGGGGGAAGAAATCCCATAGTATTATACATTTCTAAAAAAATTATTATAACTTTAATTTTATTAAACAATAAATTTTAAGCAAGAAATCTTATTTACAATGTAGGTTAAATAGAAATTTCGAATATTGCATTTTGCAGATTAAGTGATTTTCGATGCAAAACTTTATTTGTCAAAACTATATTGTTCTTTTGAGATTTGGAGTTTAATTTCAGACCTAATGGAATAAAAATTACTTTGAAGAACTTATGAATAAAATATTTTAGCTTTTTGAATTAAAATATATAGCTTATAAGAAAATAAAATATTTAATTTTTATCCGATAAATCATTTTGCTTTTAGCGCCCTTGTGACACGTTTGAATTGTCATCTTCGAAAAATAATTAATTGGAAATTGTATATGCTAGAAAAATGAAGTAATTCAGATGTGACTTTTACAGAAGTGTAGCTAAAAATACAAAAAAAAAAAAAAAAAAAAAAAAAAAAGAATATATCAAAAACTGTTTCAAAATTTTCTGTTCTTTTGTTTATATGATATTCTCGAATTCATGCGAATAAGTAATAATTCCTCTGTCCCAAATTAGTTGCTACATTTGATTACTTTTGTACTGATTATTGATACTGATGATTTTATGATTTTATTTGAACATTTTTCAGAGATTACAGGGTGTGCTATGCCATCAATGAACAACATTACTTACCATGCATTTTCTCCGTCTCTCCATAAATAAGTACCAAATTAGTTTTAAAAATCCAGGGTTTGTACGCTCTTAAGCCACGCCCCATTTTGTAAGGATTCTTCCACCAGTAATCGCATAAAACTACTTTCTAGCAAATGAATCGTTAATTCTTTAGGAAGAAAATTATCCTTATGGTATACTGGTGGTAGAGTCCTTACGAAAGGGTGTCGATCTACTAAACTGCATCAGAAGTTATTTATGGCTTCACTCACTTGAAATGTAGCAACTAATTTGGGACAAAATTTTCGACCTAAATGTCGCTACTAGTTTGGGACGGAGGGAGTATTAATTTCATTGCACTGAGTTGCAATCCATAATCTTGGAGGAGGATTTTTGAAAACAGACAGCTAATGTAATACATACAGTCCCTTGTACAAAATTTTAAACTAGGTTTTAAACCCTTGTTCAAAGTTTTAATCTATTTTAATTTAGGGTTAAAATTTTTAATCTTAGTATTCTATTATTGTATTAGTATTCTATATTAGTACTCTATATTAGTACTCTATATTAGTATTATATAGTTATTTTTTTACTAAGGGAATAGAGACGAATGTTAAAAAATCTATTAAGTTTTATTTTAAATTCAGTAATATAATTAGAAAAAAAAATTAAACTTTCAGCCTTCTTCTTTGCAATTAACTTTATAATTTTATTTATGTTCATCATTTGTTATGTCAAAGTATGGAAATTTTTGTATCAACCAAATTAATGATTTCTGGAATTTTGTATGGACGTTTTTAAATGTTTTATTACCGAAAATATCTTCCCATGAGTACAAGAAACAGCTAAATTTATCAAACTTTTTGAAAGTTTATGTATGATTTAAAATAAGAATTTCATTTCTTCAAGAGTTTCATTTAAACAAGTTTGACAGTTTACATCCGGCTGTTGTAAACACTTTATTTAACAGCATTGAAATCACATTTTTACACACCCCCATTTCGAAAAATTCGCATGAATTTTAAAGGTCTTCCAGAAATTACATTCAGTTTTACAACATGTTGAGAACACCAGACAATAAAAACAGGCCAGAGGAGATTTTTTTTTTCTTTTTTTTTTTTTTTTTTTTTTTTTGACTAGTTGATTTTTAAATCCCAGCTATATCTTGACTGTGACTGATACTTAATGGCATACTTATATACTGTTGCCAGTTAGCTACTTTTTTTAATTCAGATTCTTTGATTGCCACTACTTTTTTGAAGTAGAAATATTTGACTTCTTTAATGAAAGATAAAATAATACAAAAGTAAAGATGAATTATGCTATTTTTAAAAAGTTGTAGCAATCAAGCAATCTGGATTTTTTTTTTAAGTATCGGGATGTCAACACTATATTTATAACATCCTGACAAAAATTGCAGAAGGGATTCAAATTCTTGTGCCCACCCACACGCACGCACTGGCTATGGTCTTGCTTCCGATTGGTCTCGAGCGAATGAAATCCCCCATTCTCTGTAACTATTCAACACTGCTAAATAACATTTGAGGATAAATCATGGTCTCGGTCTCCATACGTACAATATACAGGGTGCAATATGTTATCTATAGCCGACCTTTAATTTCTCAACCGTTGGTCGTAGACATATAGTTTCAATTACAAAAACGTTTCAAATGAGCTAAATATTCATGTTGTGGCATTATTTAAAGTAAAAAATCAATTTTATAAAAATTACGAAATCTAACTTTTTATATGGTCCCCAGTCCCTAAAGTTATATTTAGTAAAAGTTTACACATATCATAACAGATATAACACAAAAAGTTTGACATCTGTACTACAAAGATTGACACAGTTATTAAATTTCAAAGTTTGAGAATTTTGCACATGATTTTGTCTTTCATTGAGGGATCAGTTAACAGATGAATTAAAGTAATTCGAGATCAAAGTGAGGGTGCAATGTCCTTTTTACGGCGAAACCACCTTTAGCCGGTATCGTCAAATCGGGGAATCACCAAAGAGGGTTATTTCATCTAAAAATTTAAGTTAACTTTTATGGGTCAAACAACATTCAAATGTCAAAGTACGTCGGATCGACAACCGGAAAATAAAACATACTCACTAAGGACTAGATAAATGGCAGTGAAATTGCACCCTGATTTTGATCTCGAATTACTTTAATACATCTTTTAACACGTTAAGCGCCACGTCAGCCACCGGTGGTTGACAGCGAATTTTCCGTTTAAAACGCGTAATTCGCCGATGGCTGACGTCTAAAATATGATACAAAACTGAAAAAATATACATTGTTTTAAATAATTACTGAACAAACATTTAAAATTTACCTACTTTTTATTTATTAGAGGATTATACTTTCTTAAAAATTACTTTAAACATTGTAAATTTTCAGCGCTTCAGTGTCAGTCATCGTGGCACCCAACGTGTTAATTGATCCCTCAATGAATGACAAAACCATGGCAAAAATCTCAAACTTTGAAATTTAATAATTGTGTCAATTTTTGTAGTACAGATGTCAAACTTTTTGTGTTATATATGTTATGATATGTGTAAACTTTTACTAAATATAACTATAGGGACTGGGGGACCGTATAAAAAGTTAGATTTCGTAATTTTTACAAAATTGATTTTTTACTTTAAATAATGCAACGACATGAATATTCACCTCATTTGAAACGTTTTTGTAATTGTAACTATATGTCTACGACCAACGGTTGAGAAATTAAAGGTCGGCGATAGATAACATATTGCACCCTGTATAATCCTAAATGCATGATACTCCTCTCGCCATGTCTCTCGATTAAAAAAGAGCACACAATTGAAAATTTTCTGCTGGCGTAAACCAATTTTGGTGTTGTAGTAACTGCAACCATGAGATAGTGACACCTCGTTCCAGAATTTGAAGAGTCCAGCTACAAATTTTGGGAAGAGATTTCACCATCTTATGGCTGCACCTACTGCAGCTCCAAAAGTTAGTTCAAACCAACACAAAATTTTTAGCAGTGCATACTTGATTTTCGTCGAGTCTGCTTCTTCTGCCCAGCTGAAATCCTGCAATTGGTTTATTTCGTACTTTAATTAAGCGATTTAAATTAAATTTTGAATTAAAACTTAGTCCTAATAGGAACAATAGAGTAAAACCTCTGTAAACGGAAATAATCGAATGTAGTGGAAACCTACTTGGAACGTAAAAGTTCATAATCCGGAGAAATGGAATACATTAAAGTTATAAGTGTATGTTACCTGCTAAAAGAGAAACCTGTTTAAAACAGAATATTTTCCCGGTTCCTTGAGATTTCGTCTTAGCAACTTTTACTATATATTGAATTAACTTTTGCTGAAAAGTATACAAGCTATCATTTAAACTGATACAGAATAAGAAATCAGTTGAAAAGAGTTAAAGACTTAGCTGCTAAAATGAAGGTAATAAAAACAATTTACACTTAAAATCGCTTTTAAAAATACCTCTTTTTTCACTTTAAACTGTGTATTTTGAGATAAGAATTTTTTTTTTTTTTCACTTTAATACGTCATATGCATCTCTGAAACCTACAGCTGCTTCATTAAGAACCGCAGTGTAATTTAAATAACATTACGCCATTATAAAACCATCAGAAATTTTCAAAGTATTTTTTCACCCCTGCTTTGATAATTTCGCTGTTCTTTAAACTCATTTTAATGAATCTAGGCCAAGAAAACATGCATTTATGAAAGAAAGCTTTAATACATCTTAACGGCCCTTCGTAATAACTAAAACCTACACAAATGAACCTTTCACTTTCTGTTGGTCTTGAGCGATTGGAATTGTTCATCATCTTTAACCAATTAACATTGTTAAATGGCATTCCAGGAGCAGCGGAGTCATTCTCCACTTGACACTTTTCGGGACAGATTTGGGTCGTGACCTTTTCGGGAGTGTCTTTTTGAAGAACTTGATCAAACAAAAGAAAACGCGCTTCTGTGTAAATAGAAAAAAGAAAGATGCGACTTCAAAGCTGCATACTTATCTTATGTAAAAGCAATCGATATAGTTGTCTGAAAGGTTTCTAAAATAAATTAGATGAAATGTCGTAAAATATGACGGGAGATTGATGAATCTATATTATAAAGCAAAAACAAGTCCGTGAGTAAACTCCGACGTCATATTGACGGTGACAACACCTGACTAATAAATTTCGTTTTTACTGCATGTTTATTTTGGGTAGATTTCGTAAGAAATACTACCTATTACATTCTCCTCTATATTGAAATTTCTGAAAAATGTTTGCAGATCTACCCCGATCATGACCCCTAGAACCCAAAACCACCCCAGTTCAAAACTTCATATATCTATCTATCTAATATAATTATATATATATATATATATATATATATATCACTTTTATCGACACTATAACTTCCATATTCTGCACAAATCTCTTCCAAACTGATACATAAAATCAAAAGGCAGAAAATTTCGGTCAAGTTCGTTAATGGGCAAAATCGGACCAAGAGGGTAGAAATAGGGAGGAGTTTTGTGAAAACCTAGAAAAACCCATAACTTCTTAGTTATAATACATATCAAATCAGTTTAAAGTTATTGCTTCTAGGATAGGGGCCAAAAAATTATGTGTCACAGATTTTTGGAAAAATTAAAAATGGACTCAAGGGGCGAAAAAAATTGGGTTTTAGGGAAAACAAAATTCATAACTTCGTCAATTCTCAAGTTATCACATACACATAAACTTATTATAAATCTTCTTAATACTATCTACAACTTTTATATTGACATGTTTTTGATAAGATCAACTCTTACAGCAAAAAAAAGAAGGAAGAAAAATAAAAACGAAAAAAGAGATGATGTTGAAGAAGAAACAAATTCATAATTTCGTCAATTCACAATACATCAAATCCGCTTAAATTTATTATAAATCTTCTTAATGTTATCTACAACTTTTATTTTGGCAAGTTTTTGATAGGACCACCTCTTATAGCAAAAAATAAAATAAAATATAAAATAAACAAAAATAGTGGTTTAAGAAAAAATTATGGTACTAATATGACTCTGATAAAACCAGCTCTTACAGAAAAATGAAATTTAAAACTCATCAAAAGCGGCCAGATAAAATTATTGAACTGGGTTTATCGCTAATCTTGATTTAGTTTTTATTGTTGAAATTAGTACTTAGCTTCGAAATCTACCCCCGCCTGTAGGCCCAGCCGGCAGGGATTTTTTTTTTTACCCCTACATCTAAACATCACACGATTTCAATTTTTTACACCGTAAGATAGAGAAAACAATGTTCTTTCAAGTGCAACTTGTTTGATAACTGTATCTCAATTTACGGAGTTTTATAATTTTAAAAATAACTTTTAAGCATGTTTTTTTTTCCGCCCCATTAAATTAACCCGATTGCAGAAGATTGCACTTGAAATAATGTAAAAGGTTGAGCATTTGTTTCCGGCTAATATTTCATAACAAAAGTTAAAATTCTTCACTAAAATATAAATAAATAAAAATCAAGTTTAAAAAATGTGTAATTGAACTACTCGCTTAAATACTGAAATAATCAGAATAGCTATAAATAGTAAAATCTTTAGCAATTTCTTTGGCTAACCACTCGAATGTGTTTAATGCGAAAGTAAACCGTTTATAGTAAATTAAAAATATTATTTATATTTTTTATATAATTTGTTTTTGTTCGAATTGTTTGGAAATCTAAAAAATGCGTATTAAATATAAAAATATGTAAGAACCTTCAATAAGTTATTTTCACCTATTTTTTTTTCACCGGGTAATGTGTTCTGTAACACGGCAAGTCCCGGTTGGGTACCTTAGCAAACTTACAAATGTTAAATGAAATAATCTTTCCTGTGATATACACGCAAACACTTTGGAATTATCATATAGTTGCAACAACAAAAACACACACATTTGAATCAGAATTTATATTAACGTTGTTTCCAACGAACCCTAGTCGATCAAATCGGAAGACCAAGTGCCGAAAACGCTTGACAAAGTGTGTGTGTAGGGGGGGGGGGGGGGTCGTACAGATTCCATTTTTTAATATGCACCACAGAGGTGAAGGCTAAATTTCATTGCTTTACTAGGATTAACATATTTAAACATGTGTACTTTGTTTTATGAGCTAATATACATTCAGACTTAATATCTATATTTTCGCATTCGAAATTAACGTCATTCTGAGCACAAAATATTCCTTTTCTTCGTATGTAAAATTAAGAAAAATTATTATAAGTGCGTTAAAATGATGTAGTACCTCTATTTAAATATATTTGTAATTAAAACTTCTATTCTAATACAAACATTTTAATTTCACAGGAAAAGAAACAGGAAAAAATAAATATATTATCACTTTCTATGGAAAAAACATAATGGCGTTTCCCTTGTAGGTTCCGCACTAACTAGAAAAAGGAAAGAAAATGTCGTCATTTTCATGTAAATTTAATTTTTACGAATGGAAATGTAAATTTCTATTAAAAGGATATTCCATTACCAGTTGAGGACAATTGCTTTTCTGAAATAATGTCTATTATCTATTAAAAAAAGACTTTATTTTCAAGCTACAGAAAATAGAATTTAACTATTTAACCAAATGGGTACGTCATTTGGATGTCCTTTTTTTCTGTATTTTCAGGGATATCGTACATTTTTCCGTGACACGTACCAAAGAGAGCATGCATTCTTATTTATAAAGCTGATAGATTCCGTTAAAATAACGTCATTTCTTCTGATTGTCATTTTAACGATTTATAGGTACAAATGCAGAGCTCTGTTATTGTGATCACTGTATTTTTAGGATATTACATTTTTGTTTATTTTCCCAAAAGTCCCCGCCCCCCTTCATGGTTAATACAAGCAAAACCCGTCTATTTTGTTAATATTTTCTATCATTTAAGAAATGTATACATATTTAATTGCAAAAATGAATTTAAATTTTTAAACTTAGTACTATGCTGTACAAGCTGTAATCATCTTATTATAAATGAGCAAAAGTTTTTTGTCTATGATGACATGAAAAATGTGCGTCATGCACAAGATGCATAATTTTTGTTTCGAAAAGTACGTGGTACCCTTAACTCCTTCGCGGCGTATACGTGACAACGGATCTCTCCACGCTTTTCTCTCGGAGTCCTGTTTTTGTGAAGATGTGAATAGTTCTTTTATATTTGTGAAAAATCTGTTCTTAATTTTGGGCATTTGAAATTAACGTTATAGACCGGGAAGCGGTTGCACAGCAGAGTTGGGCAAATTTGTAATCTCAATTATCCGCAATGTAAGTTAATTGCATGTAATTGATTATAGTTACATACATTAAAATGCAGTACTGCAAGAATTTTTTACGGCATGTAATTTTAACTATAAATAATTACATACGATTAAACTGTAATTATATAGCAGATAATTGAGATTACAAATTTGCCCAACTCTGCTGCACAATCCATCACCCCATCGAGTTGACGGTTGAAATTACGGGATTAGTTAAAACTGGATTGGCATATTAAAATTCAACTGGTCTGCCAAGTCATATCTTGGTGGAAACTACCTGCAGAACCGATTTCAGTAGTTGTCGGTAGGTTTATCATTGTGTTTTCCTGCACCCAAAGGTATGAAAACATGGAGGACTGGGAGCAGGAAAACACAATGGTAAATCTACCAATTAACCACTAAAATCGAGTTTTCATATGTTTTTCGCCAAGATATGACTTGGCAGTCCAGTTGCATTTTAACATGTAATCGAGTTTTAACTAATCCTGGAATTTCAGCCGTCAACTTGAAGTTCGTAACCGCTTTCCGGTCTCTTATATTCAGGTTCTTGATTGTACATTTATAACAAAGTTCTTTACATATTTAAGAGCTAGGTAATAGGTTCGTTTGGAGATGAAAAAGTTTTCTAAAAAGCTTATTTCCAAGACAAAAAGTTTTAGGATGAATATTTTTGTGAAGGGTCCTGTTTAAAGCTGAAACAATTTGTGAAGGGTCCTTTAACTCTTTATGACCCGAATTGTGAATCAAAAAATTGCTCCACATCAGTAATTATCTTCGTTAATGACTGAAATCATTTAACACAACTTATACAATAATAATTTGATTTTTAGATATTTTTTTAATTAAAACTGTTTTAATAAATCGGTAGTTAGAGCTTTTATAGTAAAATATTGACAAGAACAATTACACTAATTAACAAAGAATACTGCTTTGGAAATCTCGCAATTCTTATACAAACAATGTAAGCAAATGTATTGTGATCCTATCTGTAACTGAGAAGTGTTTTGTAGTTGCAATTTTTTCGTATAATATATTTTAACCCTTAAGTGGTGAGATGATTTTTCTTTACGTAAGTGGTGAGACATGTAACCCCAAAATTTGATTTCTTGTGCACTCCAGAAAATTTAGCGAATTAAAATAAGAAAATATCCTGTGAATTTTGCATTATTTACTTGTATAAAAACAACTGAAAAAGTACTGTAAGTTAGAGGTCTGCACGGGCCGGAATTTCCAGGCCCGGGCCCGGCCCGGCCCGGTGTAAAAATTGAAAGTTCGGCCCGAGCCCGGCCCGGCCCGGCCCGGCCCGTTTACATTTTTACCGTTCTCGGCCCGGCCCGGCCCGTACAAAAATCAGTGAAAACAGGCCCGGCCCGACTAAATGTCTACAAAAAATTCCGTTTTTTCTCGACATACAATTAAGATTCTTTTAATGAATACTACATGCATATTTATGGGAACATTTTACAGTATATTTTAAATTACTATGTGTTCGCAAAATAGAAAACACACAATAGTAAACGTTAACGATTACTTACAGTGTTTTAGTCAACGTCTCTACAGACGTTTCAAAATTTAAATAAGGGTTCATTGAAAGATTATTGTAGTTTAGAATAAAGGGTTAAAAAACATGATAACTTTTGAAGCTTATAATAAAAGGTAGATTTGTGAAAATATTTCTGTCATTTTTAAGGCTTTTCTCAAATCCAAAGGAGCTACATTTTGATACATTTATGAATTCATTTCTTTTCGGAAACGCATGAGATTGGCAGGTATTCTTATTCAGAAACCATGTAAATGCCGTTTTTCTTTAGATAAAAGTAATATATCTTTCAGAAAATACTGCCAAAGTTAGCGTTTTGAATCGAATTTCCGGAAGCGATAGCACAGGAAAGGAGAAAACGTACAGTCACGTGACAAGAGTCTCTGTTATCTCTGTACGTAATTTATGAAAAATGGAAACGCTATTTGATCCCAATTGCCTTCAATACTCAGCCTGTCAATTTTATGCCTTTATAGTTAAAAATGAGTCAGAAAATGTGTCTGAGAGTTTCGCATTGTTGAGCAGTAAATATGAGAACCACCTTAAGGTACATTTCCAAAGATACTGTTAACAGAAGTTCATTATCGCTATTAATACTTTTACAAAATATAATGCCTGTCCTACACATCCTGAGAACGATTAAGACCAGTTCCGTCCCGGCACAAGTCTGCCGAAAAAAATTAAACCCGGGATCAGGCATCGTGTAACTGTACGATGCCGATCTCTACGATGGACATGTTACATTTCTGTATTGATGTTGTTAAACTCGCATCGGCTCGTAACGCACATTTATACTTCTCGAAAAAGTCATATTCATTGGAAATGACCTCGTATTTTATCTGCTCCTCTCAAATTCTTATATCGGACCGATAGGCCCGATTAATTTTTTTTATCAGCCGGGGCCGGCCCTTCAGGCCCGTTCAATATTTTGCCGGCCCGGCCCGTTTATTTTGTCTGTCGGCCCGGCCCGTTGAAAAAATTGTCCTAATTCTGCCGCCTCGGGCCAAGCCCGGGCCCGTGCAGACCTCTACTGTAAGTGCACAGTCCATCTAGAAATGAAAAATGGCAATATTTCAGAATTTAAATTTCTCTGGTATTCAAAACACCCCACCTCACCAGTTCAAGGTTAACAGGCGAAAAGCTATAGCTATGTAAATGATTGAGAAAACAACCACGTTAAAAAATATTTGGCTTCGACTGTTTCACTGTGCTTTCTAAATGTGATCGAGCTAAGTTCTTTGCATGAATAGTACAATCTACATTTATTAGTAGGCGAATTAAATAAATTTATATTAAATTTTCTGCAATGGTACTTAAAAGTACCGTCGGAGCATAAAGGGTTAAATGGCCTGTTTTTCCCAAACAAATCCCTGGTAACACATAAAGTGCTCAGAATCCTTCATTGTTCCTATAAGCAATTTTTAATTAAAATTTTTGCCTTTTTTAATCAAAACATTTTTGTGGTTGAATTAGGTAAAAGTTTATATTTTGAAAATCTGGTGACAAAAGATTCAAAATTAAATAAAGCACGCTCGTTAGACAATAATGGATTTTGACATTCCGAAACTTATATTTATCAAAGAGTAGGTATTCAATAAATGAAAAATTAGCTAATCGACGTTCTATTGAATTCTCTATTTCCAAGAACTTAAAACCAGAATAAGAGATAAACTTTTCTATTTTTTTATATATTATTATTATTATCATGCTTTGACCCCAGTAAAGAATACAGAGCACTCCGTAGATAGTAATCTACTAAGATTGATCGACTAATTATGTGGTCAAAGAATTTTTCGTGAACTTCCAAACACGGTTTTCTATCATGCAACAAAGACTGTTTTATAAACCACAATAAAAAAAAACGAGAATCCTGAATTTTTTATCTAATCAGGAACTAAAAAAATGGGTGAAAGGGAAAAACATCATGCATATTTTTTTTCTTACTTTGTAATTTTTCAAAAGATATTTCTATTTGGTGTAACATTACTCGGCTCTTTTGTATTGGAAAGTTTTTATTAAAATAACTATAATCAAACTACGCATAGTTCGAGTAGGGAAAGTGGGTTTTTTACCGCAAATTTCTTGCTTTCACCGGACATATAATTTCTATGTAAAAGCGTCATAAAAGAGTTTATTTGATAAATGTATACTAATTATGTTTTATTTTTCATTTAAAAAGACCTTGCGAATTGAAACGTGTGAATTAGATTGGGAAACATTTTGAAGCATCATTATAATAAATAATAACAATTTAAATTAAGGTAGACCAGGGTGCTTTTAAATGCTTTTTTTTCTTTGATTTTTCTTAATTTTTGTGTTTTACTTATTAAATGAGTATTTATACAAAGAGTGGTCATTAGAGTATATAGTCCGTCTCAAAAGTTTAAGCACTCTGCAAATCTGGTTTAAAAGAATTGAAGAAGAAAATATGTGAAGCCAATTTACAATAAATACTCGGCATTTAACACGTTAAGCGCCACGTCAGTCAGCGGTGACTGACACTGAACTTTCCGTTTAGAACGCATCATTCACCGATGACTGACGGTCTAAAATATGATATAAAACAAATATATATATATATATATATATATATATTGTTTTAAGGGGTCTCAGGACTCTTAAAATTGGAAAAAATGAAAAAAAAAAGACCCTTTTTAACATTTAATATCTTAAAATTTATTTGATTTTAAGACACAATTTTAATTGGGAATGAAAGATATAAGTATGTTCTTTCATTTCATGTATTTAAAAAATTATAAGATGCAGAATTAGCATTTACAGGGGTCTCCAAACTGTTATACATTTGACGAGCAAAAAATCGGCATAACAGCTTGCGCGCACGATTACGAAATAAGTATTGCAACTAGAATGAAAATTTTAATGCCTAATTATGCTTCAGATTATAATAATTACCATGAACCTAAATAAATTTGTATTTAAAGCTTTTTTGTATTTTTAATACAAAGTTGTGTTTAGCTAATGCAAAATTAAGAAAATTTCAATAGTATAATCACCTAAAAAAATATTGTTTTGAACAATAAAAAGGAAAATTTTAGGTTCAGTTTATACAGACTAACATGAAACACATGTTTTGAAATTTTCATGAAAAAATATTCATAAGTTTTTGAGATATCGTGCGCGTTATGCCCAAAAACGTCATTTGGAGAAAAATGGCTTCAAAGTTTCAGAAATGATGCTTCAGCTATTGAACGTGTATAAATGTAAAAGCCATAACTTCAGTTCTAATAGGAATTTCAAGGAAACAATTATATCAAAATGTTCAGAAAAGATATTAGGTTAACTTCTAAAAAAACTAAAATTTCGAAAATTTTAAAGCTTTAAGAGTCCTGAGACCCCTTAAGTAATTACTGAAAATTTATTTAAAATTTACTTACCTTTTATTTATTACATGGTTATACTTTCTTAAAAATTGCTTAAAACTTTGTATATTTTTCAGCTTCAGTGTCAGTCACTGTGACACTCAACGTGTTAATCAAAATAAAATAAAATAAGCAACTTTTATTGGTTAAAATAAAAATTACATTTAGTTTTTATTTAATTAACATTTTTTTTCTTGAAGAAACACCGTCTCAAAAGTTTAAGCACTTTATGCAAATTTTCTTAGAAACACGGAATTGGAAGAGTGTAATGACGTTACATGATTTCGTATTGGAGTTTTATAAAAGTATAAAAGTGGAAAAATAACTTCCATTCGTTTTAAAAATGACGAAGTGCAAAGAATTCTCAAAAAGGGGATTTTTAAAAGCTTTTAAATTAAAATCACAAAACTTCTTCTGAAATTGCAAAATTTTTAAATCGATCAAAGCGAGGCATATATCAAGTACTCTCCAGAAATGATCATTTCAACTGAAAATCAAGATGTGGACGACCATGTATGACGACTGTTCAGACGGATCGGAGAATACGGAGATTGGTGTCTAGACAAAATATGCCCATACAGCAAATTAAAAGTAATCTCGGTGTACAGGGGTTCAAAGACACTGCACATAGACGTTTAAAGAATGTTTGATTACGTTATACTAAATAAAATGGCTCGCAAACCGTGCCTCAAACTGCACCACAAACAGGCAATAATGAGCTGGGCTGAAAAACAGATGTCTTACGGGGACAAGTGCCTTACTGTTTTATTCAGTGAGGAGAAAAAAAAATGGAACTTAGATGACACTGATGGGTTGAACACGTATTGGCATGAGCTACGAAAGGAAACAAGGATTGTTTTCAGCAGGCAGCAAGGCGGTAAGTCTGTTATGGTTTGGGGAGCATTCGACTTCAAAGGCCAAACCTCTCTGGCTTTTCTAAAAGGAAGAAAAAATTCCCAAAAACATCAAGAGACGCTGAACCAACATTTCCTTCCATTCGGTGACATTTTGGGGGTCCTGAATGGATCTTTCAACAAAATAATGCCTCAATCCACATATGACATCTATAAAACTGTGGCTTTCGCAGAAAAATGGTAAAATTCTTGACTTTGACTGGCTAACTTTACGTCCTGACATAAACCCGATTGTGAATGCCTGAGGCATTTTAACAAGTCAGGTTTACAGCAATGGAAAGCGCTGTAGTTCTCTCGAAGAACTGCAAGAGGTCATTGAGATAACACGTTACTCTTTGCCACCAGAAACCCTACAAAAACTAATAATTTCGCTGGACGCACGTTTATTTTAACTAATCCGAAATCACGGAAAAATAATTTGTATCTAACAGCTTTGTAAAAATGGTAAATGTAGTTGTTTTTGCCATTATGCATAAATTTTTGAGACAGTTTTGTTTGAACATATTTTAAATTATGTTTTTTACAATTATGTAATTTATTTATTTTTTCTATTTTTGATATCATTTATTTAAATGACGTTGTGAAATCCGCAAATTAAAAAAAAAAATTATTTATTCTAACTTTATATTATTATTTAAAAATCGTTATATTTTATGCTTGTGCTTAAACTTTTGAGACGGGCCTTAGTTTGGCACCGTCAAATTTAGATCACCCCCAATTTAAACAATATGAAAATCTAACTTTTAGATTTATGCCGAGTGTGTAAAAGTGCCCCACGACCAGAGCAAGTTTACACAGCCCTTAAGGATCTGCAAATACATTCTGCCTGAGGCCATTTCTTACATTTTGTACATTTTACCCACTCTTGTGTTGGTTTAGAGTTACTTCATTTCTTAATTCAAAATAACTCTGTTTAAAGCAAAATGGCTCATTTCAATAAAGATTTTGGAAAAGATCCAATGATTAAACTCTTTCGAATATTTTTATGCTCTAAAATTCGTAAAATTATTTTAACATCATGAAATAGCGTAGCTAATATTAAGGCTAAATAAAATAGTATCTGTTAATATATTGTTTTAATATGTTTAATTTTCATATTAATATCGATGTTACTGTCTGCCTTACTAGCCAAAGACCCTTATGAAAATAAAGTTTATTAATATTCTTTTATTTTTGTTAAATTTTTTTCATAAAACAACATAGCATTAAGCAATACGTGCTGACATAGAGCACTGAGCACGTTTACACACTGTGCAAATGGGCCCCAAGTGTTATTAATTAAAGTGCCCCTCCACGGGCGTAGCTACAAAAAAATTTTCGGGGGTTGAGGGGGAGTTCAAAATTTTCCCAACTTATAATTCAAAAATTTCCCAACGTGAAACAAATTTCTCAATTTCCAACTAAAACTATATGTTCAAAGTGTGTTTAATAATAATGATACTTATACAAGAAAAAGAAAATTCTTTCCAAAGAAAAATGCTGAAACTAAAAACATAAAACTATAATTATTGGTTCATTTAATGGAAGTTCTTGTCTTCAATTGTGTATGAGTCATAATCGTACTTCATATGAAAATAGCCTCATATTTTTAGAATTTTGAGAAAGGAACAAAGTTTTGGAGGAAATGTATTAGAGACATTGTTGTGGACAACAGTAGAGGAATTCAGGTCTGGTAGATGTATGATATTTTCGTAGCACAGAGAAACATAATGAGAAATTGAATCTGGCTGCTTTTTGTATTTCTTTCGAAAGTTTAACTATTTTACTATTACAGAACTCAGAAAAGTAGTCAGCAAAACAATAATTTTTTTTTCTTTTTACTTTTTGTTAAGAAAAAAAAGAAAAAGTGTTTCAAAAACCTATAATTTCCCAACTCTAAGCTCAAATTTCCCAAGTTCACATATAATGGAGGGGGCGGAAACCCCCCCCTTAACCCTCCATCGCGACGCCTCTGCGCCATTATGCCTTTTAAACAAACTTAGAAACGCCTTTTCAACTGTAATCGTTCAATTCGATAAAACTAATATGTAGAAGAAAAGATCTTCTTTCAGAGACGACAAATACTGCATGACAGATTATGTAAGCATGAAACAATTTACCCAACTTTTGAAAAATCACAACATTTGATCTTTTAAAGAAAATACCGCGGTTCTCTTTAAATGCAACCGACATTGTTATTTCTATAAGAAACTATTTCAAGGAACTTCCTCTTTCAGTGGCGTGTTGTAACAATTTAAAACAAAAATTAACAAGAATAAAATCGAATAACTTGTGCATAATTGATTGTGCTTATATTTTTATTTCTTTAAGCCATTTCGTTTCATTTTAATTACGGCGTTGTAAATTTCAATTACAAAGAAAGTCTTCTTTATTAATCTTATATAAAAATAAAAAGTTTTGATATTTAGATTTTCTTCTCTATTAAAGAGGACGTAACTAGTTATAACTACTCGTAATTTTCCTACCATTGTAGTTAGATTTCAACTAAGAGTTAACACTTTTTTTTCTTTTTTTTTCAGATGAAAAGAAAAATTATGCATCCAGATCTGAAACGTCAACCATTAAGTTTTTTGTTCTACTTTCTGATCTGTAAAAGTAAGAATTTTATTATTTTTTTGAACCACGATATTTATTTTATTTTATTTCGATTTATTGGGTCAACAGATCATCAGTATATACTTTCGTTAACAATGTAACATTTATTCCATGATAGTTCGTAAATCATCATCTTTAACACGCCTTGATTTTATTATCATGAAAATCTGTTTTAAGGTTAGAAAGATTAATTTTTTTATAGGTAACAAAGGTGCAGTTGAAGAAAAGAACAACAAAAATAGCGTATTTTGTTATCTTTTTAAACAACTGAAAGACATCGTGATCATTAAAGAAAAACTATTGATAAACAGCATCTGGTGTAAAACTGCCTATTATATTAAGGTTAGCAGAATGCCATCATTTATAATGAAAACTGGTTTTGAAATTCATCACAGTAATTAAATAACTGATGTTGATGTTAAACTTGTTAAATCTGAAGCAAGATAATTGAAGACACGAATGGTAGAAGGTGTTATGTAACTAAAATTAAGTTTTGGAGAAATTGGAGGCGAAAGCTTTTTCTCTAATATTGTTTAATTTACTTTTTTCTTCGTAGGATATGTTTAAAATATTCCCAGAATGTGATTAAATGCTCTCAGAAAAACTTATTTACATTTAATTATTAAATGCTAAAAATTGTCATTATTATTTAAACTGTGAAAGCTTTTTATGCAATATTTTTTAATTTATTTTCCTTTTCGCAATGTAAAAAAAAGGGTGTACCGTTACAAAATAAAATTAGTGGCAGACTTTCTGTCTCCATTTTATGGAGTAATTTAAGTGATAGAACTTATGTTACATTACACCATAATAATGTTAATATTTTCACATTAGTATGGTGTAATATTACACAATTTATATCAGTTTAAATTGCATCATTATATGAGTTAAATTACTCTATAATTTTTTACAGTACATGGAATATCTTTAAAATATTCTCAGAATATGTTTAAATTCTCTCAACTTATTTATATTTAATTGTTAAATATTAAAAATTGTTATTAATTTAAATATTAAATATCGTACATATTGAAAAGAAAAACATAGAAAACATTTTTTTTTTCTAAAAACTTTTGAGATTTTAGGTTTTTAGTGGTTTAAATTCTTAAATCTCAGCATTTTAATTCTTACAGCCAACATCTTTTTTTAAAAAAAAAAGAAGAAAGAAAGAAAAATCATTCGGTGCGCAGAGATTAAAAAACACTTTCCAACATTTCCAGAATAATGTAACAAAACTTCATTTTTAATCGAACAAAAGAAAAATATCTAATTAATCAATATGGAAAAGCATAGCACAGTTCAACATCCAGTTTCAGCAATTAACGCCCATAGTCGATAAGATATTCGAATTGTTTTGAGCAGCCCTGTATATGATCTACAGATCTGTATAAATTCCACATGGTTGGCTAAAATTTTATTCAGCTATAAAATGACACTTGAAAATTCATTTATAAAATGCATTGTATAAAATACATTTGAAAATTTGTTTTCAGCATTTACTACTCACATATGGTAGCCTGAAATATTTTGTACATCATGTATGTGATCTAGAGATTTTTACACACACTACATATTAAGCTAAAATTTAATTCATAGTACAACTCGAATAGCACTTCCAGCAATTACTATCCATAAACGATAATATATTCAGTGTTTTGTGTAGCCTTGAACATGAATTTATTTACACACAAACATATCTTAGTATATATTAACTAAATAAAACGCATTTCCAGTTCTTAGACAGTAGAGATTAGATGGGCTCGGGCTCAATTTTTATTCCAGTCGTCGGGCTTGTATAAACTCGAGCTCAAAATGATTTTTTCCCCCACAAATTGGAAAAAAAGGGGAGGGAGGGGGAAAACTGGCTATTTGAGTAACAAGAATGTAATCTAAGTTTCTTAAAGTGTTTTAAAATCCTTTAAAAATGAGATTGAAAGAGAACTGAGTTGTATTGATGGGATATAAGAAGAAATATTCTATGTGATTGTAAATCCTTTGCTCGGATATTATTAGTAAAATAAATAAACGGTCAAGTGCGAGTATTACTCGCGATCAGAGGGTTCCGTATAATAAATATATGAATTATTAACTGTATTATTTTTAAAAAAATCGTTGCTAAAAGAATAATAAGACTTTGTAAAAACTATACAAGGTATAGAGTTGCGTATAGCTGTATATACTAGAAAAATATGAATACCTATACCATAAAAGTTCAAAAAGATATGAAGCCTAAATAATATCAAATATTTCTGTTCTGTATAATTCTTCTTCTTAATCTTATCCTAATCTGTTTATAATGAACTTAATTCGGTACTGACAATAAAAGAAGCGCATATTTAAACTTCATTTGGCAGCTCATAAAACTAAATTCAGCGTAGTAATAATCATTTATTTTTACAATGTAGCTAAAACAAAATCCTTGTTCAAAGTTTAAACTTGGCTTGTGCTACGCGCGCTTCGAAAGGAGGTCGCAAAGTTGCAACGCCCCCTTGGTCCGTGGCGCGTTTTTCCAGACAGGTTTTTAATTAACTTTTAAAGACACGGGAGGCGTATTGAGATATCCACTCAATGCAAACTAGTCGCAAACTCCATAGTATTTATGTGATTATTTCTAATTAAATTAGTCCGTTTTTAACAATTTGACATTTATTTCTTTTATACTGCTACTGGGCATTGCATTGCACAAATATATCATTAAAAGTTATTATCTGCGCTTTAAGAACCGATGGTACATAGAGTACGCCGCCCCTGTCATTATGTATGCCCAAACCGATCGTCCCTGTTTTTAAGGATTAATAATAATATCTCGGCTAATTACCGACGACTTTTTTCAAAAATCATTATCAACAATGCTTTTATACTTCTTCTACGACAGGTACCTCCAGCGCTCCTCAACACCTTTGCTGAATGCCTGAAAATCGAAATTTGTGTATAACGGAAAAATGCGATTTTCTCAAAAAATATGTGACCTAGGGTAATCGCTATAGTTTTCCTGCAAGGTCCTTAATGTCTACTACCTCTATTTGTTTCATAATTTTAGTTTCAGTTGATTCGGAAATAGAACGGAGGGAGTATATTTTTTCGCTACATTTTCGACGATATCTCAGAAAATATAATACGTAAAATTAAACGAAATGTATTTTTGAGTTCAGCGTTTCGAATGTTTTCACCAGATACCCTACACGATATACAAAGAAAAGATTTTTTTTTTTTTTTAAGAGAAACTTAATTTACCCCTCTACATTCTTCCCAAATATATTTGTGAATGTTTAATAATCTGTAAATATGTGGGTCAGCAGTCTTTATTACTTCCCCCCAATTTGAACTTTCCACGTTCCATAGTTTACGAGGAAAACGGCTGTGACAGACACAGACACAGGAGTGATTTTAATATAGTTCTTTTTTAGTTTTTAAGTACGGAACCCTAAAAAAAATGCGACTTATCCCTTGTCTATCCTCGCTTTCTGTTTGAAGACCTTTTTCGGGATTACTGGAAAACAGAACTTCTTTCTGTCATCGTTGTAACATGGTATTTTAAAAGAATAAGGATTGTAACGTTTGCAGATTTCTGCTAGTGATTGGGTATAAATAACAAATTTGATATTTTAACCTTTAACTGCTGTGACAGAAATTGTCACATAACTACTGTGAAGTGGTCTGTGAGACCGCTTGATTGAAAGATGAATTAAAAACTGGATTAACTCATAGGATATTGTTTCTGTACTAAACTTTTTTGTACAGGAGTATTTTAATTAAAATTCACCTATTCAAAAGTCTCTGGCAATAGAACTAGAGATCAAAACGAAACAAAATTTCAGTAGTATTTGTAGTTAAACTGAAATTTACAAGCTAAACTATGAAAATTGATAAAAAGCAGCGGTCTGTGAGACCGCTAACGTCAGTTAAGGGTTAAAAAGATTTTCAGGGACATGAAAATCACGAAACGTTGGCATTAATGATTATTTAGGATTAATGCTTCTTTCTTCGTGTAAGAAAAGATTTTTAAAAGAGAAATTTAATCTTGAAACAATTTTAAAGTGTTATTAACAATTTTCTACTTCGCACTTTTGGTATTGGGCTGAGACTATGATGGCATAAATTTTTTTGCGTTCCGGCGAGCTCAGATTTCAAATTGTCGGTCTCGGATTTTTTAAAAAGAGCTCGAAATCATCTCTAATAGCAGTGGCTCAGCCAGGATCTTCATCTGGGAGGGATTTGGAACAATTGTTACTCATAAAAAGAATAATTTCGTTGTATTACATGTCCATAAAATAGTGATTAATAAATTAGTGACACATAAAAACCGACGTAATGTAAAGAACAACCAATCATAATAAATTTAGCATTTACGTGTTCAAAGCTCTTAAAAGAACCTCTCCTTTAATCTTTAGAGAAAAAAAAGTCCTTCCGGCCAGTGCCGGGAGGAAGAGGTAGCTTTCAAATACCTTATTTTAAAAAAGCCAACTTATATTATTCAAACACACGAAGCTCAATTTAGTGGAAACCGAATATAGGAGATTCAATACTATTTTTTATCAATACTAAATCATTATGAATGAGAATTTCACGAAATTAGTCAGCTTTATCCAAGCTGCTTTTATTTAAAGTAACTTATATTTGGCTGAGATGTTGATGTATACTATCCACATGCTTTCTCACATGGAAATAGGCGAATACGTGTGTTATCGCGTGACAAATACAAGATTGTTTCAAAATGTTAGCCATACTAGAAATTCAAAGTGCTATAATTCAACCATTTTTTAAGATATAAACAAAAGAACAAATTTTCAGAAACAAAATCTGCTCCAGAATCTTTGTATCAAGGCCAAACACATAAAAAAATCTTTTTCATTTTCCAATTTTTTAATACCTCATTTTAAATTTTAAATTTAATTTTTTTTAAATGACAACCCTTTTGAAACAAGATGGCGAATAAAGCTGGCCAACGAACTCGGTCGAGACATTGGTATGTACTATGTACAGACCAAGTAACATCCAAATCGGTTCATAAATACGCTTGTTATCGCGTGACAAAAATCAGGTCGTTTTAAAATGTCAGCCACAATAGAAATTCAAAACGCTATAACTCATCCATTTTTTTAGATATAGACGAAACAAAAACTATTCCGGTATCTTTGTATTAAGGTCAAACACATACAAAAAAAATCTTTTTTATTTTCTAATATTTTGGTATCTCATTTAAAATTTTAAATTAAAATTTTTTTTTAAATGGCCGCCATTTTGAAACAAGATGGCGGATGAAGCTGGCCAACGAACTCGGTCGAGATATTTGTATGTACTATGTATACACCAAAGTACATCCAAATCGGTTTATAAATACGCCTGTTATCACGTGACAAATATCAGGACGTTTCAAAATGTCAGCCACGCTAGAAATTCAAAATGCTATAACTCAGTCATTTTTTGAGATATAGACGAAACAAAAACTGCTCCCGAATCTTTGTATCAAGGTCAAATACATAAGAAAAAAATATTTTTCCATTTTCAATTCTTTGGTACCACATTTCAAATTTAAAATTTTTAAGAAAATTTTAAATGGCCGCCATTTTGAAACAAAATGGCGGATGAAGCTGGCCAACGAACTCGGTCGAGACATTGGTATGTACTATGTACAAACGAAGTTACATCCAAATCGGTTCATAAATACGCCTTTTATCGCGTGACAAAATTCAGGACGTTTCAAAATGTCAGCCACGCTAGAAATTCAAAATGCTATAACTCAGCCATTTTTTAAGATATAGACAAAACAAAAACTGCTACGGAATCTTTGTATAAAGGTCAAATACATAAGAAAAAAATATTTTTCCATTTTCAATTCTCTGGTACCACATGTCAAATTTAAAATTTTTAAGAAAATTTTAAATGGCCGCCATTTTGAAACAAAATGGCGGATGAAGCTGGCCAACGAACTCGGTCGAGACATTGGTATATACTATGTACATACCGAATTACATCCAAATCGGTTCATAAATTCGAGAGTTACAGTATGACAAAGGTCAGATATATATATATATATATGGATATATATATATATATATATATATATATATATATATATATATATATATATATATATATATATATCAACTTTTGAACGGAGGGTGGTTTCGGGGTCTGGGGGTCATGATCGATGAAAATATATTAAAATTTTTTGAAATCGCTTTCCTCCGAACGGCTGCAATAGGTAGCTTTTAGGTAGCTTTCTTTACAAAAAAGCTACCTATTGCAGCCGTTCGGAGGAAAGCGATTTCAAAAAATTTTGGTATATTTTCATCGATCATGACCCCCAGACCCCGAAACCACCCTCCGTTCAAAATTGATATATATATATATATATATATATCTGACCTATGTCACACTGTAACTCCCGTAATTATGAACCGATTTCGATGTAATTCGGTGTGTACATAGTACATACCAATGTCTCGACCGAGTTCGTTGGCCAGCTTCATCCGCCGTTTTGTTTCAAAATGGCGGCCATTTAAAATTTTAAAAAAAATTTAAAACTTGAAATGTGGTACCAAAAAATTAAAAATGGAAAAATATTTTTTTCTTATGTATTTGACCTTTATACAAAGATTCCGGAGCAGTTTTTGTTTCGTCTATATCTTAAAAAATGGCTGAGTTATAGCATTTTGAATTTCTAGCGTGGCTGACATTTTGAAACGTCCTGAATTTTGTCACGCGATAAAAGGCGTATTTATGAACCGATTTGGATGTAATTCGGTGTGTACATAGTACATACCAATCTCTCGACCGAGTTCGTTGGCCAGCTTCATCCGCCATTTGGTTTCAAAATGGCGGCCATTTAAATTTTTTTTAAAAATGTAAAAATTGAAATGTGGTACCAAAAAATTGAAAATGGAAAAATATTTTTTTCTTATGTATTTGACCTTTATACAAAGATTTCGGAGCAGTTTTTGTTTCGTCTATATCTTAAAAAATGGCTGAGTTATAGCATTTTGAATTTCTAGCGTGGCTGACATTTTGAAACGTCCTGAATTTTGTCACGCGATAAAAGGCGTACTTATGAACCGATTTGGATGTAACTTCGTTTATACATAGTACATACCAATGTCTCGACCGGGTTCGTTGGCCAGCTTCACCCGCCATCTTGTTTAAAAATGGCGGCCATTTAAATTTTTAAGAAAAATTTAAATTTGAAATGTGGTACCAAAAATTGAAAATTGAAAAAATATTTTCTTCTTATGTGTTTGACCTTGATAAAAAGATTCGGGAGCAGTTTTTGTTTCGTCTATATCTTAAGAAATGGCTGAGTTATAGCATTTTGAATTTCTAGCGTGGCTGACATTTTGAAACGTCCTGATTTTTCTCACGTAATAACAGGCGTATTTATGAACCGACTTGGATGTACCTTGGTGTGTACATAGTACATACAAATATCTCGACCGAGTTCGTTGGCCAGCTTCATCCGCCATCTTGTTTCAAAATGGCGGCCATCTAAAAAAATTAAAAAATAAAAAAATTTAAATGAGATACAAAAAAATTGGAAAATGAAAAAGATTTTTTTTGTATGTGTTTGACCTTAATACAAAGATTCCGGAACTGTTTTTCTTTCGTCTATATCTAAAAAAAAATGGCTGAGTAATAGCATTTTGAATTTCTCTTGTGGCTGACATTTTAAAACGACCTGATTTTTGTCACGCGATAACAGGCGTATTTATGAACCTATTTGGATGTAACTTGGTCTGTATATAGTACATACCAATGTCTCGACCGAGTTCGTTGGCCAGCTTCATTCGCCATCTTGTTTCAAAAGGGTTGCCATTTTAAAAAAATTAAATTTAAAATTCAAACTGAGGTATTAAAAAATTGGAAAATGAAAAAGATTTTTTTTATGTGTTTGGTCTTGATACAAATATTCCGGAGCAGTTTTTGTTTCTGAAAATTTGTTCTTTTGTTGATATCTTAAAAAATGGTTGATTTATAGCTCTTTGAATTTCTAGCATGGCTAACATTTTGAAACGATCTTGTATTTGTCACGCGATAACACGCGTATCCGCCTATTTCGATGTAAGAAGGCATGTGGATAGTATACATCAACACCTCGACCAAGTTCGCTGGCCAGATTCATCAGCCATCTTGTTTCAAAATGGCGGCCATTAAATTAAAATATATATATATATTTAAAGTGAGGTGCAAAAAAAATTAGAAATTGAAAAAGGTTTCTTTCTTGAGTATTTGATCTTGATATAAGGATTCAGGAGCATTTTTTGTTTGTCTTTACCTTAAAAAATGGCTCAGATATAGCAGTTTCAATTTCTATTGTGGGTGACATTTTGAAAAATCTGATTTTTTGCATGCGACAGCACCCCTATATATTAACTGATTCCGATGTGAGTGAGCATGTGCACAGCAATTACTAAGGTCTCGACCAAGTTCACTGCTTAGCCTCATCCACCATGTTGTCTTAAAATGACAGGCACTTTAAGAAATTGCCGAATTTGGCAGCCAAATATAAGTTACTTTAAAGAAAAGCAGCTTGGATAAAGCTGACTAATTTCGCGAAATTCTCATTCATTATATTGATAAAAATTAGTATTGAATCTCCTATATTCGGTTTCCACTAAACTGAGCTTCGTGTGTTTGCATGATATAAGTTGGCTTTTTTTAAATAAGGATTATGAAAGCTACCTCTTCCTCCCGGCACTGGCCGGAAGGACTTTTTGTAATGAAAGCTACCTAAAAGAGAGAGAGAGAGAGAAAGAACAGTAGCAGTAACACAGTACTGCTTATAGATGCTACTGCTCTTAACTATTTCTTTCATTAATTTTGTGTTGAAAAAAAGGCTCCTATTTTGAACCATTAAAACAGATGACAGGTACAATTTTTATGCTGTCTATATTTTTCTTTGCTTTGGTTTTCACACATCATATTTTTATTCTAGCACAAGGATGTTTTGTTGGCCTTATAAGTTTTCAAATGCTCTTGGAGGGGGGGGGGGGGGATTTATTAACCCGGAAATCCCTCCCATCAATGCGCCAGTGCTAATAGACAGTACTCTAACCTAATTATTTTATGTGGCTCTGTAAATGTACGAAAAATGCTATGAATTTAACATTCTACAGTAAACATCTTGTAGTGTACCTCGGCAATTCACATAGTTTTTTGTTTTGTTTTAAGTGTGTTTTAATAATGTTAGCGTACTTTATATATAGTCCATATATAATATAGGGCAACACAAAAGTGTACAAAATATATCACCGTTCAATGGACGATAATTCCTCGAAGTAAGTTTCAAGCTTAATACATAATCGGGTCCACAGTTAATTGGCGAATTTTTACAAAATTAATTACTCTGTCGCAATCATTTATGTTTTTCGTTGTGTTGTAAACATTTAATTAATAGTGGTTCCGTAGGCGATCATTTTCCTGACCATGTTTGATGACAGTTAGAAGCCAAGGCCCGATTACAGAACATCAGCTTGCGTTTTAAAGGTCATATAAGATTTCAAGTTGAAAGAAATTTTTATATTCTTCTTCAAAATATTAACAAAGTGATTATTTTAGTTTGCCCATCTTTCTGCCCTTTAATTTCTTAAAACAAATTCTATTTAGCTTAGAAACCCAATCACACTGTTTATGATGTTGCACCATTTGTGAATTATAGACTTGAGTTGTGAATTAGTTCTTGAGTAAAATAAAATATTTTACTGTTTCTTTCCAGTTCTGATTGAATATTGCATTCCATTACGAAACAATATCTTTTAAACTATATCAGTTTTTACGAATGCACTGTAAAATGTTGTGTTTGTCATTTCATGTTTTACAAGTTAAAAATGATAAATTTGTAACGGAAAATAAAAGCAGGATAAAAATAGCTTTATATTTATGTCGTTTAGAAAAATATAAAATAAAACATAAAAAAATTAGTGATGTACCAAAATAAGTTTTAAAATATTTCTATAAAAAAAATAATAATAATAAAAATAAATAAAATAAATAAAAAAATAAAATAAATAAAGTAAATAAAATAAATAAATAAATAAGCTAAAAGTTCTGCTTTTAATTTGCCAAAACATCACTAATATTTTAAGCTCGCCTAAGCTATGCCAAACACTACAAATATTTTATTGCAAATGGCTTCCTGCGACTTGCCCATTAATGAATGCTTAGGTATGTGCAATGGTCTCCCGGACTATTATAATTATTCGACCATATTAAACTTTTGGAGAGTTCTGAAATATAATGCAATTTAAAAAGCTGATAAAAACAACTGCGGAGTCTATTAAAATGCATAATGAATGAAAAAAAAGTAGCAGTTGGAACTTTTTGATATTCATTTTATAATTGAAGAGCTCAGTGGATGAACATGTTATGCTACATTTCTAAAAAAAAAAATTTATCTTTTGGATGAAAGCGTTATGAGGTATCCTATCACATGGTGAAACTAAAATACTAAGATTCTATTTAGTCTTGAAGATTTAAGACATTATTCATTAATATATATTTTAATATTTAATAATGTCAATAATATTAATAATTTTTAATATTTGAAAATTAAATATAAATAAATTTTTCTGAGAGAATTTAGTACCATACCTGTTAATATTTTAAACACACGGTATCAAACAGAAAATAAATCTTTAAAATTTACAGCAAAAACTTTCACTTCAAATTTCTTCAAATATCATTTTTGTTACTTAACATGTTCTTCCACTTAGCTCTTCAATTGTTCTCAGTATTTACTTGCTTTTTGAGATTCCCTTTTGAATAATAAAAATATATATGTGTATTCAGGAGACAATTACTGAATAGTATTCCATCAGAGATATTAAAAAAAACACAGAATTACCTGCTTTTTGACAATTACGAACAAAAGACATTACATTTTAATTTCCTTACAACACTTCTTAATATAAAATTCTGCTTCATATGAAATGAAAACCTGTCCTAAATATACAAAATTTTAATATTATTCAATATAATAATGATTTTCGATGAAAGTAAAAATTATTCTTTTGTGGATTTCGAATTAACGTTGTTAGACCGTATAAAATAACCATATAATGCAATCAAATCATAACAGGACTAAATAGTCTTGATGAAAACTGTTTGTCGAAACTCAGAGATATTCATTACAAATCTTTTACTTAAGGTGCCTTCGTGTGACTTGGTCTTTTAGCATTTTAATATTATTTTTAATGTTCAAATAATGTATAAATGCATAGTGACCGATCTTAATTAATTCTGAAAGATTTAAAATTGTAATACTGATTGAACATTAATTATGTAATAATTTAAAGGTGTAATATCGATCGATCAGTTTAAATGAAAGATTTGAAATGAAATTATTAAAATAATCGGAGTGTTATATGCATTCTATTTACTTATTTTTTATATTTTATTTATTTTATTTTATTTTATTAACCATTTGGAAAAATGGTTATTGTCCTCGTCAGGGTAGGAAATCAAAAGCATATCAGAAGATTTTTATTGATTTAATCATCATTTTATTCGTTTTCTGATTAGTCTATACAGTAATCTGTATTTCCCTTTACTTTCAACAAAGATGGACAACAGAGTGTTGCCACTATGACAAAAAAGTAATAAAAACTGCAAAAAAATTAATAACTCAGAAACAAATTGAGATACAGCTTTCAAACAAACTGCATTTAAAAGTACATTTTTTTTTCTATACAACGATATAAAAAGTAATATTGTGGCATGCTTAGAAGTTTAAGAAATAAATTTCATTTAAAATTGGCCGTCAGATTTCTTGGAAATCTAACGATGGAAAAGCCTTTTCCTGAACAGCCAATGAAATGCTTGGATAATACGTAAGTTTCAGGTGGATAATACGTAGGAGTCGCAGGCGATTTCTGTCGCTTGCAATTTTTACGTGTAATAACACTATTAATGTTTAATTCATGACGTACGTAATGTATGATCAACTCCGTGCTATTTTTTATGTCTTAAATTTTAGTCTTTGAAAAAATCATTTTCCAAATGGTCGTTGTAATTTGTTAAATTAAATTAATTTTATTTTATTTTGGCAGCATTGCGTTTTTCGAAGGTTCTGTTGAATTTGTTGAAATTTCTTCCATACATTAGAATTCGAAGAAAAAAACTCAAGAATGCTTAAACGGACAAGTTGCAGAAAGCCATTTGCAATAAAATATTTGACCTGTTTGACTTTTAACGTGAGGAAATTTCACATATCAGTGCTTTTTTATGTCATATAAATTAAGTATAACATGGCCCCTTTTTATTACAGAAAATTTTTGTTCGGATATGGGTTGGGGGTTTTTTTCGCTGTCGGACATTTTAATGTATAAAAAGTTATCCTGAATGCCTACTTTCGATCATAGAATTTACATTGAACATTTTACACAAATCTTTTAATTTATGTAAATGAAGCAATGCAAATAGATAAAATCTTTGCTTGTAAGAGGAAAAAAAATCAAATCAATTCCATCTTTTGAAACAGCTTAACAAAGAATCATCAAACACGGAAACTGACATAAATTCTCACTTTTTTATTCAATGTATCGGGGAATCGCACCCATAAAAACACTCTTTGTTCCATTTATCCTAATAAAACGTCCAGATAAAAAGAAGAAGAATCAGCAGAAAAATCTCACGTTACCAGCTGAGATTACAGTCATATCAATCTACATTTATTTAACCCATCGCAGTTCTTCTGGCATTTGCACAATGGACGAATTAAACGATCTTGGTTCCGGGCAGATTAGCCGGTTTTATAGTGATTGGAAACGGACGAGGAAAACACGACAATGCGATAGACGGATAGGTGAAAGGACGACGTTTCAATACACATTGTATGCCGTTGAAGGATTTGTAGAGAAAGGATGATTAAAAAGTCAGATGGAGATTATAAATCAGTACTGGTTAAATGATAATAATTTTTATCTGCAAGTTAAATCAATGGAGATATCGGCTTTTCTATGGTTAAGCACTAGAACGTGCAATTTGTTAAATGAAGCACTAGAAACTAACAATGAAATTATAGGTCTATCTGTGATTTAAAATGAAAGAGATTGTAAAATAGCTTTAAATTTGGTGACATGAAAATCTTGAGAAAGCACTCAATGATTTTTCAATGAAATTCTCAAGAATTACGCGATGTTGCAAGATTCTCGTCCTATATTTCTTGGGTTTTTTTTATCTTGATTTAATAGTGATCGTGATCTATCAATAAGTCCTGAAAATTTAAATTTCCTTTTATTTAACTAAAATACAGAATAATCTTATATTAACCATTATCAAAAAAGATCTAAAAATTAACTAAAAGAATGAAGATTCACCATCAATGAAAGATAAATTACAAATGATATCCGGTGTTTGTTCATTAATTTTTTTTTTCTGTCTTCTTTTATGCAGGGTAAAAACTCGTTTAAGAAATTAATGCGAAGTTGTTTAAGATTAAAAATTACCACGAATTCCCTAATTATAAGAATATATGGATGAAGATCGGGCCTGGTATTTATTTAAATAAACAATTTGACGTCAAGAAATGTGCAGAGTTCAATAACTATATATTTATGAAATCTTTTTTGGAAAATTATACTACTTACAAGTGAATTTTATACTCGTGAAATTTTTTAGATTATTTTTTCAAATTAATGTTCGCCCACAAATTGTATTCAAATTCCATAGATTAGTCATTTTTAGGTAGATTTCGTATGAAATACTACCTATTGCAATCTCCCCTATGTTGGAATTTCTGAAACATTTTTGCAGATCTATGCCGATCATGACCCCTAGAACCCAAAACCACCCTGAGTAAAAAACTTTATCTATCTATCTATCTATCTATCTATCCATCTCTCCATATATATGTATATATCAATTTTTATGGACACCATAACTTCCGTAATTCTGCACGAATCTCTTCCAAACTGATACATAAAATCAAGGGGCATAAAATCTCGGTCAAGTTCGTTAACCCGGGAGAACTCGCTGCATGAGATTTTCTCTCACCGTCGTACTTTTTTTAAGACTCTTATCTAAACCATTTTTCATTTTAATTAAAATTTAAAAATGTTATTTCAATTATTTTACCCATTTGTGAGAAAAAGTACTAAGCCAAGCAAAAAAAAAAAAAAAAATGATATTAAGCGGATATAAAGTAAAAGTAAAGCAATTGGGCATCGTGAGAGAAATTCTCACTAGCGAGTTCTCCCGGGTTAATGGGCAAAATCGGCCCAAGGGGCTAGAAATAGGGAGAAGTTTTGTGAAAACCGAAAAAACTCCACAATTTTTTAATTATAATGCATATCGAATCAGCTTAAAGTTATTATTACTTCTAAAAAAAAGGGCCAAAAATTTATGTATGACAGATTTTTGATAAAATAAAAAATGGGCTCAACGGGCGAAAAAAATAGAGTTTTGGGGAGAAGAAAATTCATAACTTCGTCAATTCTCAAGATATCAAATCCAATTAAACTTATTATAAATCTTCTTAATATTATCTACAACTTTTCTATTGACAAGTTTTTGTTAGGACCAATCCGCACCGCAAAAAAAAAGAAATAAATAAATAAAAGAAAAAGAAATAAAAAAGAAAGCAAAAAGATAAGAGCGTTACAGAAAAAAAAAAATCCATAACTTCGTCGGTTCACAAGACATAAAATCGCATGAATTTATTATATATCTTCTTAATATTATTTACAACTTTTATATTGACAAGATTTTGATAGGACCAATTCTCACAGCAAAAACAAAAATACATAGCGATTAAAGAAAAATCATCGTATTAAGGGTGTATTCAAATTCAAACTGTTTATTTTCTGACTCATTTTTAAATTCATTTTTGCTGTCAAACGCAACCAATTGGTAGGTTTTCTTATTCAGAAACTATATAATGTTCCGTAATAGTCGATTTTTTGATAGAGGTAGAATATATTTCAAAAAATGATGCCAAAGTGGTCCTTTTGAACCGAATTTTCCGAAGCTATTGCGTTGGAAACGAAAAACATTGTCCTATACTGAGAAATCAAGTTCTTATTAATTGAACGAAAAATAAAAAAAAAAACAGGTCGCTTACAAATCTCTTCAAAAATCACGTAAGCAAGTTTCATGTTTTTTCCTTTAATAATGAATCTGAAAATGTGTCAGAAAATTTCGAGTTGTTGAGCATGGAAAAGTATTATTTTTAATATTGCCTTAACATGCTTCTGACAAAACAAACCTGCTCTTACATACAAATGAAATTAAAAACTCGTCAAAAAGCGGCCAGATAAAATCGTTAAAGTTGGTTTATCTCTAATCATGATTTAGTTTTTGTTGATGAAATTAGTACTTAACTTCGAAATCTACCTGCGCCTGTAGGCCGAGGCGGCAGAGATTTTATTATAAAAAGTAGAGTCGCATGAAAAACAAAACAAAAAAAAAACGCGACAATGAAGGTAGAAAAATAGGTGAAAGAAAGAAATGACGACGTTACACATTGCATTTCTTTTGCTGTTAAAGGATGTCTAAGAAAAGTATAAATTAAAAAGTCAAATGGAGATTATAAATCAGTACTAGTAAATGATAATATTTTTTATCGGCGAGTTGAATCAATGGAGATATCAGCTTTTCTATGGTTAAGCACTAGAACGTCCAATTTGTTAAATGAAGCATTGCAACTAACAATGAAATTATAGGTCTATCTGCGATTTAAAATGAAAAAGATTGTAAAATACTAGTTTTAAATTTAGTGATATGAAAATTATGAGAAAGCATTGAATGATTTTTCAATGAAATTCATAAGAATTACATGATGTTGTAAGATTCTCGTTCTATATTTCCTGGCTTTTATAATCTTGATTTAATGGGGATCATTATCCAACAATAAGCTCTGAAAATTTAATTTTCCTTTGATATTTCTAAAATACAAAATAATCTTTTATTAAGTATTATCAAAAAGACTTGAAAATTATTTTTAAGTAAAATAATGAAGATACACTATCATTGAAATATAAATATAAATGATGTCACGTGTTTGTTCATTTTACTTTTATTCTATCTTCTTTTATGAAAAATTAAAACTCGTTTGGAAAATTAATACGAGGTTCTTTAGGAGTAAAAATGATCACAAATTTCTAAACATTAAGAATATATTGATGAAGATTAGATGTAGTATTTATTTAAATAAACCGCTTGACGTCAGGAAATATGCAGGATTTAAAAGCTGGATGTTTGTCACATCTATTTTGAAAAATAAGATATAAATTTTTATACTTACAAGTGATTTTATATTTGTGAAAATTTTTAGATAATCTTTAAATTAAAGTTCATCCACAAATTGCATTCCATTCCGTTGATTAGTTAGTCATTCTTCTTAAATGTAGAGTCACTCAAAAAGAAAAAAAAACGCCACAGTAGGATAAAAACACTGGAATAGATGAAATAAAGCAATAGCGGCCTTTCAGTACACAACACCTTGAATTTCTTTTGCCATTGAAGATTTGCAGAGAAAATAATTTTAAGGGTCAAATGGAGATCAGTATTGGTTAAATGATGATAATTTTTTATTATCAAGTTAAATTAATGGAGATATCGGCTTTACTATGGTTAAGCACAGAACGCATAATTTGGTAAATGAAGACCGGCAAATTATATGTATAGCTCTGATTTAAAGTGAAGGAGATTCCAAAATAGCTTTAAGTTTGGTTATATGAAAAACTTTAAAAAGCAAACTTTGGAATCGATTCTGCTAATTAGATACTATTTCTTGTGTTACAGAAATTTAAACATAAAACTACTTTTAAAGTAAATTCAGAAGTCATTATTATTGCACTTAATAAACAAGGGGACAAGCCCGGACTTCCTGGGTTACAGATTATAGGTGAAAAACATCATATATGAGGATATCACAAGCCAAGGGGCACAAGTGACAAAATTTCGATTTGGAGTAAATTGAGTTCAAAGATAACTGACGTGAAAGTTGAACATCAATAATAATTGACTGAATTGAAATAGGAAACAGCTGCTGGTTTCACAGTGGTCTTTGCACTCTTATTTCAATAAATGTGAAAAAAGTAGAGTGCAATTTTTTTTTAAATTTATAATTAATCAATATTGATTATTATTCGGCAAAAGTGGTTGATCTCTAAAACACAACACATAATTAGAAAATCACTTATATTTCTTTACCTGAAAAGAAAAACGCATATTTCCAGGTCATCTGTGCACATAGTTCAATTTTTCCAATGTTGACACTTATACTCCTTGGCTTCCGGGGTCCTCATATATTATTTATGATCTTAAGGGGTCTCAGGACTCTTAAAATTAGAAAAAATGAATAAAAGAGACCACTTTTAACATTTAATATCTTAAAATGTATATGATTTTAAAACACAATTTTTTTTTTTTTTTTTTTTTTGGGGGGGGGTGGAAGATATAAGTATGTTCTTTCATTTAATGAATTTTAAAAATTGCAAGATGCAGAGTTAACATTTACAGGGGGCTCCAAACTGTCAGACATTTGACGAGTAGAAAATTCGTATAACAGCTTACGCGCATGATTACAAAATAAATTTTGCAACTAGAATGAAATTTTTGGTGAGTACTCATACTTCAGATTGTAATAATGACCCTGAACCTAAATAAATTTGTATTTAAAGCATTTTTATATTTTTAGTAGAAAATTGTATCAAATTAATGCAAAATTTTGAAAATTTCAACAGTATAATCACCTAAAAAACTATTTTTCGTACAATAAAAAGGAAATTTTAGTTTCAGTTTATACAGACTAACATGAAACATGCGTTTTGAAAATTTCATGAAAAAATATTTAGAAGTTTTTGAGATATCATGCGCGTGATCATCAAAAACATCATTTGGAGAAAAATGACTTCAAAATTTCGAAAACGCCGCTTCAGCTATTGTGCGAGTATAATTCTAAAAGTCATAACTTTTGTTTTAATGGGAATTTGAAGAAAAATTTATATCAAAATGTTTAGAAAAAAAAGTTTAATATAAAAAAAATAAAATTTCGAAAATTTTGAAGCTTTAAGTGTCCTGAGACCCCTTAACATCTGCTGGACAGATATTTACACTTGTTTATTTCCTATTTAATTTACACCCGAAATTGTTAATTTGTCCAAATCATCCTAGCAACCTCTTAGTAAATCGGTATATAATTTTATATACCTTAGATAAATTCAAATAACATAAGTGATCGTAATTACGTAATTCTAGTAGAAGAGCAACGCGAATAATTAATAAAATTAAATTATAATCCGCGTTAAACTGTAATTATTAAATTTAATTAATTACGAATAAAATTAAGAATTTGTATTGTGATTTATTTAGACGAACTCTTCCACTTATGAACTAAATTTAAGCTGTAAAAATAAGTTGACACACCTTAAACATTTATCAATTAAATAATTACAGAAACTTTTTAACGCTTGATTAAATATTTTATTTACATTGAACACAACTATATACATATACACATTATATTAATTCAAAAAAAAAAGAAAGCAACACTTTTGTTCGCTGCTCATTATTACATGTATATTTAATCTTTTTTAAAAAAAGAAAATGTTTTCATTTCCTCTTATTATTATATATTTTTCTTTTTGCAAAAAAAATAATTCTCTTTCATTTTTAAAATACCTTAATTATATTTAATTATTCGTTTTGTTGGATCTCAGATTGCTCTCTACCATAAAATATCATAAAAGGATATTTATAATTTCTCATATAATTTAAAGTGGTAAAGAAAAAGATTAAGGTAATACCTTGAATCATATACGGGATGGTGGCCTTTATTCATCAAATTCAGAGCTGTCGCGTTGCTAAGGATCATATCCAAATGTCATCCGGATTCATCTTCTTATCAGAGCGGCGAAATCGGGATGGCAGGATGAATAGCTACGGACCGCAGTAGAACAATCCATTTTATTTCAACACCAGGAAGACATCATCAATTAGGCTTGCTTAGGCTCACTCCGATATGTCCATCTCGCCTGAGCATTACTAGGGCTCTCCGGATTCATTGCATGGGCTTTCAGGATAGCTCCTGCGTCTTCGACATCTTTTTTCAGACTCTCTTTTTCAAACCTTTTTCTTCTGGCACACCAACTCTTGGCTGTGGGTGGAACTATTTGTCTAGTCCTCCCTTATTGGATGTGAGAAGATTTTGCATTATCCTTCGATAGACCTATTAGCTAACAGTCTGCAAATGGCCCCTTACATATACTTTAATATTATTATATGCCTTAAAGTTTGGGTGGTCTAAAAAGCCATAAATTTATTCCAACACTTTTATTAAGGCCATAAATTTATTCCAACATTTTTATTATTTTACCATTTCTAATTATACACCACTTTCCACTGGCTTGTCATAAAACGACACCATGGCGTCTGGCTATTGTTGTTATCTGAGATCCGAATTATATTCAAAATTATACATTCATTTCACAATATAACAATTTTTTTAAAATATATATTTAATATTTAAAATCAACTTAATAATTTTCGTATGAACTTACACTCCTATTTTACTCGAAAATATAATTATTATAATTTTACACTCATAATTATGTTTTATAAAAAAGAATTTGTACAAACAGAAATAACAAATTACGCAACTGTATTTTGACTTAACCAACATTGGTGCGGGAACATATTATTGTTATATGTTGCCCAGCAACATCCTTTTTTTTTCACATACTAAAGGCATAGCAATGAGTGAGGTATTTTTCGAAAGGTTCTGCAAACTGCTTTTGACATAGTATATTTATATATCGTTAAAATACGTTTTTTGATCAAAATAATTGAAGCTAATCAGTATTAATGAAAAAGTATCAGCAAATAATCTCAAATATTGCAACGAGAAAGCCTCGCACGGATCTTTATTATTATTATTACTATATATATAACCCTAATAGATTTTTTAGAATGCCCACAAAATATATATATAAATTTCATTTATATGAAAAAGTAGCAATAATGCGTTCAAAAGTTTTGAAACGTATTAAAAGTGATATATTCTTATTGGCCTTACGTCATCAGTTAACATCCGAAAAAATATTCAAAGATCGCTATTTACAATCAGCTTTTTCTTATTCTGTTTATTTCAGTGGATTAAGAGCGAAATTCGATTACATGCTTTAATTTTGTTATGGAATATAAACCTTGAATCAAATGATGAGCTATTTATATTTATTTAAGTGCAAACGGATTCATCTTTCGTAATCTTCTGCACACGATAGAGATGGATTTTACAAAAAAATCATGCTTGAAAATTAATTTAAAAACAATAAAAATTGAGTAAACTACGATACGGTTTTCCAGTAAATATAGTTTTCAAACAAATTGCATTTGAAAGTAATTTTTTTTTTCATTATTCGACGATGTAAAAATTGAAAATGTGTGGTATTTAGAAGTTAAAAAAATTGTAATAAAAATTTTAAAAGTTAAATTTAATCGTCTGCTTTTATCCTTCGTAAAATGACGTCAGCGTTACGCACGGACGTGTTTGTCCTGTATACTATAGATACAGTGAAACTTCTTTTAAAGGCCACCCCTATTCAAGGGCCACCTCTATTAAGGGCCAATATTCTTAGGAACTAAAATTTTTTCCATGGATATAATGTTAAGTTTACTCCTATTGGGGCCGCACCTATTTCTCATAAAGGCCATTTTATTTTTACATGTGCCTTAAATCCTAAACAGGTGTTTTGAATTCCTGAGCCGAAACATAAGAGTTCAGCAAACAACTGCACTTGCAACAAAGAATGCGGAGGGAGTTGGGAAGGATTTAGTAACACAATGAAGGCTCACAAACTTTTTCACAAGTGAAACAAACAGGTGTACCTCACACTTTGTTTGACCTTTGAACCTGTAGGAGTTGTGTTGAAGGGGAAACTTGACCCTTTGTTGTGGGCACACAAAGGATAACAGGTTATCTAGAAAAACTGATTCCACATTTACTAAAACTGTGAATGCATATTGAAGCACAACTTTTACACTAGAAATTTTATGATCAGTCTTATGTAAAATTTAAAATTATAGCACCTAAATCAAGCCAAAGCCAAAGAGTACATTTGGATTTGAATGACAAAATCAAAGCTCTTAATTGTCATGATCGAGGAACATCTGCAAGAAAAGTGGTTTCACAGTTTAATTGCAGCAAGAATCAAATAAACAATATTGTTAAAAACAAACAGAACTTACTGAAAGAATATGCAGATTTTAAAAATCGCTTGATAAAAAGAAAGAGAAATGAAAAATTTGGTCACCCCTATTCAAGGGCCACCCCTCATAAGGGCCAATTTTCAATGGAACGGCAGGTGGCCCTTACAGAGAGGTTTCACCCTACTTCATTTTAATTATGAAAATTACATCATAAATCATATTAAACAATAGTTATCTGTATTAATAAAATGAAGTGAAATGAAGTGCTTGGCTAGCGGAATTTAGTTATTTGCTGTTGGAGGCGCATCTTCGCGTTTTTCAAAGTTCTCTGACCATTTTGAGGAAATAACACAGCAATCTTCAATTCGACAGCTATTACAATATTTTTTATAAATCTTCTCTATATTAATATTTTAAAGAATTAATAAAGTTTGTGTGTGTGTTCGTTTATTTGTAGGGGGTAATCTCTGGAACTACTGAACCGATCTCAAAAGTAATGGTGTCAAAATGATGGTGATAGTCCTTGTTTCAACATTGACTACGTTATGTCGGTTCTACAACCCCAAAAGGGGTACAGGAGCACAAAAACGTTCTAAAAATGCAAATTTGTGTTACTGAAGGGCCTAGAAACATGACATTTGGCATGGTGGTTACATATAAGACATAAATGCTCTCTAAGAACATTTTCTATAATGTTCGAAATTTAAAAGGTGTGATAATATGCGAAAAACGTACTAAATTGCTATTTCTACGCGATCTCAAGAAGTACCAAACCGATTTCAAAAGTATTGGTTGCAAATGAATGGCGACAGCACTTGCTCCAACATAGTCTATATTTTATATCTGTATCACTAGCACCTGGGGGTTGCAGGAGCAAAAAACGTTCTAAATTGCAATTTCTGTGATACTGCAAGGGCTAGCAAATTTTGCATGGTAATTAAATATAAGATGTAAATGCTCTCTAGAACAGTTTCTAAAAAATACGAAATTTAAAAGGGTGAAATTATCGAAAAGCGTTCTAAAAACGTTCTAAATTGCGAGTTCTGCGCACTCTCGGGAAATATTAAACCAGTTTCAAAAGTAATGGTTGGGAATTGATGGTTAGCCCTTGCTTCAACATAGGTTATATTTTATGTTGTCACCACCACCTGGGCATTGCAGGAACAAAAAATTTTCTGCATTGCGATTTTTGTGATACTGAGGGAGAAATTTTGAAATTTGGCATGGTAACTACTTAAAAGACGTAAATGCTCTATAATAGGGATGCACAACCTGTGGCCCGCGGGCCAAAAGTGGCCCGCGATGGGTTAACTTGTGGCCCGCGAATTTCGTCAATTTATAACTGGAAATAATTACAATTTTTGTCCATAGGTCACAGGAATAAATCATAAATTTTGTCAATTTGCCACGGGAAAATTGAAAATTTCGTCACTCAGTTAAGAATCGTGAATTTCGTTGATCGGGTGCAGAAAAATAGCGAATTTTGTCGATGAGGCTCGGAAAAATCGCGAATTTGGTTGATCGGACACAAAAAATCGCGAATTTCGTTGGTAGGGAATGGGAAAATCGCGAATTTCGTTGATGATGCGCGGAAAAATTGCAAATTTTGTCGATGATCCGCGGAATAATTGCAAGTTTTGTTGGTCGTCTGCGGCAAAATCTTGAGTTTCGTAAGTCGCGAATTTCGTTGATTTGCCGCGGGAAAAAATAGAAAATTTCGTCAGTCAGTTAAGAATCACGAATTTCGTCGATCGGGTGCGGAAAAATGAAGAAATTTGTCGCTCACTAGCGGAAAAATCTCAAAATTCGTTGATCGCGCTGTGGAAAAATCGCGTGTTTCATCTGTTTATCGCGATGTTCGTCAATTTGCCGCGGGAAAAATTGCAAATTTTGTCAGAGTCAGTTACAAATCGCGAATTTTGTTGATCGAGTTTGGAAAAATCGCAAATTTCGTCGATCAGGTGTGGGAAAATAGCTAATTTCGTCGATCATTCGCGAAAAGATCGCAAATTTCATCGGTCGGGCACTGAAAAATCACGAACTTCGTTGGTCGGGTCGAAAATATCACGAATTTTGTCAATCAGGCACAGAAAAATCGCAAATTTCGTTGATAAGGGACGGAAAAATCGCGACTTTTATCGATGGTGCGCGAAATAATTGAAAATTTCGTTTATCGGCTGCGGAAAAATCGCTAGTTTCGTCAGTTTATCGCGAGAAAACGCGAATTTCGTTAACTTGCCACTGGAAAAAAAATGCAAATTTCGTCAAAGTCAGTTAAGAATCACGAATTTCCTCGATCAGGGGCGGAAAAATCGAAAATTTTGTCGATCGGGCACTGAACAATTGCGAGTTTTGTCGATCAGGATCCGAAAAATCGTGAATTTTGTTGTTTGGGCACGAAAAAAATCGTGAATTTCGTCGATCAGGCGAGAAAAAATCTCAAATTTTGTCAATCGGCCGCGGAAAGATAGTGAATTTTGTCGATCAGCTGTGGAAAAATCGTGAATTTTGTCGATCAGGAGCGAAAAAATTGCGAATTTTGTCGATCAGGCGTGGAAAAATTACAAATTTCATTGGTCAGGCGTGAAAAATAGAAAATATCGTTGATCAGGTGCGAACAAATTACAAATTTCGTTGATGGGCTCCTCCTGTCTCCTTCATTCTTAAAGTTCACATTTTTTTTGGCACTAGATACTTTTATGCCTATGTTTGTTTTTTAGCACTTTTAATAAAACGAAATTTACTCCCGCGAATAAAGTCAAGGGATATTATCACTACTTCAAAATAATCCTGGCTATATCTCTGTTATATATACAATAAACGTAAACTGTTGATATATTCTTGCCAACTAAATTTGGTATGTTGACTGGGTAGGGGAACCTAGAGGGGCACAAATCTCCCCACCCCCTCTTTGAAACCTTATTTTTTATTTGATTATAGGCCACATATCACCTCCCCGAAATAGATTTATCTGTATGTTACTCATGTGGCCCTCAACAACCCAGAAATTTTTGTAAGTGGCCCTTCTCTTAAAAAGGTTGTGCACCACTACTCTATAAGAAGTGCCGAAAAGGAAATTCCGAATTTAAACGGATGAAGTGAGTGAAAAACGTTCTAAATTACAATTTTTATGCAATCTCATGAAATACTAAACGGATTTCAAAAATAATGGTTGCAAATTGGTGGTTATAGAGCCTTCCAAAACTTAAGCTATATTTTACGTCGATGCCACTACCACCAAGGAGTTGTAGGAGCAAACAACGTTCTAAATTGCGATTTCTGTGACACTGAAGAGGCTAGAAACTTGAAATATGGCATGGTAGTTACTTATAAAATAAAAATGCCCGCTAAGAACTGTTGAAAATAAATTCGAAATTTAAAAGGGGTGAAGATGCACAAAAAGCGTTCTAAATTACCATTTCTATGAAATTTCAGGAAATGATAAACTGATTAGAAAAGTAATGGTTGCGAATCGATGGTGACAGTCTCTGCTTCTACACAGGCTATATTTTATGTCGGTGCCACTATACCACCTGAGGTTTTCAGGAGCAACGAATGTTCTAAATTGCATATTTTGCTAATACTGAAGGGGCTGGCAGCTTGAAATGTGGCATGGTAGTTACTTATAACATTTAAATCCTCTATAAGGACTGTTGAAAAAATATTCAAATTTTAAAAGTGGTGAAAATACGCGAAAAGCATTCTAATAACATTCTAAATTATGATATCTAAGCAACTGTTAGAGACAGAAACTTCAAATTTGGCGTGGTAGATCTTTATAGGACATAAATTCTTTCTAAAATCAGTTTTTAAAAAATTCAAGATTTAAAAGAGTTAAATGAGCTTAAAGCGTTCTAAAAATTTTCTAATTTACGTTTTCTGTAAAATAGCAGACAATAATAAACCTATTTCAAAAATAATGGTTGCAAATTGATGGTGACAGTCCCTGGTCCAACATAGGCTGTTTTTTATGTCGGTGCTACGGGTATTACTTATCTATATCTATACTTCTATACTCCTATTATAAAGAGGTAAAAATTGTTTATTTGTAGGAGGTAAGCTCTGGAACTACCGAACCGATTCCAAAAGTAATGGTATCAAAATGATGGTGCCAGTCCAACTTAGAACATAGGCTATATCTTATGTCCGTGCCACTGGCCAAAAGGGGGTGCAGGAGCAAAAAACGTTCTAAAAATGCAATTTTTGCGTTACTGGATGGCCTAGAAAAATGAAATTTGGAATATTAGTTACTTATAAGATATAAATTATGTCTAAGAACAGTTCTTAAACGATTCGAAATTAAAAAGGGGTGAAAATGGGCAAAAAGCGTTCTAGAAAACGTTCTAAATGGTAGTTTCTACATAATTTCAGGAAATACCAAACCGATTTAAAAAATACTGGTGTCAAAATTATGGTGACGACGCTTGCTCCACGATAGACTATATTTTATGTCGGTGCCACTAACCCAAAGGGGGTGCAGGAGCAAAAAATGTTCTAAAAATGCGATTTATGTGTTACTGAAGGGCCTAGAAATATGAAATTTGAAATATTAACTACTTATTAGATATAAAGGATTTCTAAGAACAGTTCTTAAACAATTCGAAATTTAAAAGGGGTGAAAATGCACAAAAAGCGGTCTAAAAAACGTTCTAAATGGTAGTTTCTACATAATCTCAGGAAATACCAAACCTATTTAAAAAATATTTGTGTCAAAATGATGGCGACAACGCTTGCTCCAAGATAGGCTATATTTTATGTCGGTGCCACTACCCCAAAGGGGATGCAGGAGCAAAAAACGTTCTAAAAATGCGATTTATGTGTTACTAAAAGACCTAGAAATATGAAATTTGAAATATTAGCTACTTATTAGATATAAAGGATTTCTAAGAGCAGTTCTTAAACAATTCGAAATTTAAAAGGGGTGAAAATGCGCGAAAAGCGTGCTAAAAAACGTTCTACATGATGGTTTCCACACAATCTCAGGAAATACCAAACCGATTTAAAAAATAAAGACGTCAAAATCATGGTGACAACCCTTGCTCCAACATAGGCTATGTTTTATGTCGGTGCCACTACCCCAAAGGGGGTGCAGGAGAAAAATGTTCTAAACTGCGGTTTTTGCATTACGGAAGGGCTTAGAATCGTGAAATTTGGAATGGTAGTTAGTTATAAGATATCAATGATCTCTAAGGACATTTCCTAAAAAAAATCGAAATTTAAAAGGGGGTCAAAATGCGCAAAAAGCGTTGTAAAAAACGTTCTAAATTGCGATTTCTATGCAATTTCAGGAAGTACTGAACCGATTTCAAATATAATGGTGTAAAAATGATGGTGACAGATCTTCCTCCAAGATAGGCTATATTTTATATCTGTTTCCACTACCCCAGAGTAGATGCAGGAGCAAAATGCGCTAAAAGCGTTCTAAAAACGTTCTAAATGCTGATTTGTCAGCAATATCTCAGGAAGAATCAAACTGATTTCAAAAGTAATGGTAGGAAATTGATGCTGACAGCCTCTGCTCTAACATAGACGCTATTTTATGTCAGTATCACTATCACCTAGACGTTGCAGGAGCAAAAAAGCGTTCTAAATTTCGATTTTTGTGATCGGTAGGGGCTAGAAACTTAAAATTAGGCAAGGTACATATTTATTAGATATAAATGATCGTTAAGAACAGTTTCGAAAAGAATAGAAATTTAAAAAGGAGTGAAAATGCGCGAAAACCGTTCTAAAAACGTTCTAAATTGCGATTTCTACTCAATCTCAGAAATACCAAAGCTATTTCAAAAGTAATGGTTGCAAATCAATGGTGACAGTCCCTGCTATAACATAGGTTATATTTTATGTTTTTGTCACTACCATCTGAGGGTTGCAAAAGCAAAACATGCTCTAATTTGCGTTTTTTGCGCAACTGAGGGGTCTAACACTTTGAAGTATGGAATGGTATTTACTTACAAGGTGCAACTGCTTTATAAGAGCAGTCGAAAGAAAATTCTAAATTTTAAAAGATGAAGTGAGCGAAAAGCGTTATAAATTACAATTTTTATGCAATCTTATCAAATACCAGACCGATTAAAAAAATAATGATGACAAATTGTTGGTGATAGAACCTGCTCAAACATAAGCTATATTTTATGGTCTTTGCCACTACCACCAGAGGGTTTCAGGAGCTAAAAACTTCCTAAATTGCGATTTCTGTGATACTGAAGAGGCTAGAAACTTTAAATATGGCATAGTAGTTACTTATAAAATATAAATGCCCTCGAAGGACTATCGAAAATAAATTTGAATTAAAAAGGAGTGAAGCGAAGGGGAAGTGCGAAAAGCGTTCTAAAAAAGTCCTAAATTACAATTTCTATGCAATTTTAGGGAATATAAACCGTTTATAAAAGTAATAATTGCGAATCAATGGTAAAAGTCTCTGATCGTACACAGGCTATATTTTATGCGGATGATTCTACCACCTGGGGTTCACAGGAACAACAAACGTTCTAAAAAAGACCTTTAAAAGCTTTCTAAATTACGTTTCTGTGGAATATTAGGAAAAAACAAGCCGATTTCAAAATTAATGTTGGCAAATTAATGGTGACAGTTCCTATTTCAACATATCCCTTTATGTTGAGAGAGGTGGTAGGACTTGGAATTTGACATGATAGTTAATTTTAAGATGTAAGAAGATGGTTTCTAAAAAATACAAAACTTCAAATGAATACTGAAATGAGCGTATTAATTGAGCATAAAAGTTTAAAAATATTTTCTAAATTATAATTTATTTAGTTTTATTTCGTTTTATCAATTTAAGTCTCATTTATGCCTTATGCAGTGTAATAATGATGTTTAATCAAACTGTGTTTTAAATAGTAATTTTTTAATTATTCCTAAAAGTAATAAGTACCTTTTAATAAAAAAAACTTTTAATAAAATAAAATATTACCTTTTAATAAAATAAAAATGTAGTTAGTACCTTTTAATAAAAATTAGACATATAAATATCACTTGGCATATTTCATCTATTACGCGAGCAAAGCCGCCGGGTTTGCTAGTAACATATAAATGCTCTCTATGAGCAGTCGAAAAAAAATTCGAAATTTAAAAGTGGTGAAAATGCATGAATTACGTTCTTAAAAAGTTGTAAATTATGATTTCTATGCAGTTACTTATTAGATATAAATGACCTGCAAGAACAGTTACTAAAAATTTTGAATTTAAAAGGGTGAATTGAGCGAAAAGCGTTCAAAAACTTTGTGATTTCTGAATACTGAAGAGGCTTAGAAACTTTAAATATGGCATGGTAATGGTAGTTACTTATAAAATATAAATGTCCTCTAAGAAATTTCAAAAATAAATTCAAAATTTAAAAAGGGTGTAGCGAAGGGAAGGAGCGACAAGCGTTACTAAAAAAGTCCTAAATTACGATTTTATGCAATTTCAGGAAATAATAATCCGATTACAAAAGTAATGGTTGAGAATCAATGGTAACAGTCGCTGATCCCATAAAGGCTATATTTTATGCCGGTGCCACTACCACCTGGGGTTGGCAGGAACAAAAAAATGTTCTAAAAAAACCTTTCAAAACTTTCTAAATTACTTTTACTATGGAATCCCAGGAAATACCAAACCGATTTCAAAAGTAATGGTGGTAAATTTACGGTGACAGTCCCTGCTCCAACATAGGCTATATTGTATGTCAGTGCCACTACTAAAAGGGGGCGGAGGATGCCGGAGCGAAAAAATCTCTAAAATAGCATTTTTTGTTATATTGAAGGGGCTAAGAAACATGATATTTGGCATGGTAGTTATTTATAAGATGTAAATGCTCTCTTAAAACTGTTAATAAAAAAAAAAAATCCACATTTAAAAACGTGAAATGAGCGAAAGGATTTCTAAAAATGATCTAAATTTCTATTTTTATGGAATTTTTAAAAGTGGAAACTTGAAAGCTAAAACTTTTCTATTGAATATATTGAAATTACATATTTTTCTAATGAATAACTATTTCATTGAATTGTTAAAGATAGAAATTAAAAATTTGGTACGATAGATATTTCTAAGATTTAAATGCTCTCTAAAAACAGTTTCTAAAAGATTCTAAATTTAAAAGGCTAAAATGAGTGAAAAAACTTTTTAAAGCTTTCTAAGTTACGTTTTCTACAGAATATTAGGAAATACCAAACCGACTTCAAAATTATTGTTGGCAAATTTATGGCGACAGTCCTTGTTTCCTTATAGGCATTTTATGTTGGTGCCACTACCATCAGAGAGGTGGTTGATCCTTGGACAAGAAGCTTGGAATTTGAAATGATGGTTAATTTTAATATGTATATGCTTACTAAGAGCTGTTTCTAAAAAATTCAAAACTTCAAATGAATACAGAAATAAACATAAAAGCTTCAAAATACTTTCTAAACTATCATTTATTTAGTATTAGTTTTAGTTCTTCTTATTAATTTAAGCCTCATTTTCGCCTAATGCAGTGTAATAATAAAGTTTAATCAAACTGTGGCTTAGTAGTTTTTGAATTATTCCTAAAAGTATATATTTTTTCTGATAAAAATTAGACATACAAACAATTGCTTGGCATACTTCAACTGTTACGAGAGCAAAGCCATCGGTTTTGCTAGTATAAATATATTTTTAATTAAGTATTGTAACTATTTTATTTCATGATTTCTTTTTTTTTTTCTTTTTGATATGTGTTAAATTTTGGAATGCGTCTTATACATTGTAAAAAAAGAGAAACGTTACTTCATCTACAAAATAACCACGTACGAAAATGCATAATAACCTATTCCGAGTTATCCAAGATTCCGAAAAGCGTTTTTTAGCTTTAGAAAACTCAGAAACTAATATATTTTCGGGATTGAAAGAACTATTAATAAAAACAAAGTTACTTTTGCTGCCACCGATTTTTGGAAACATTTCCGAGTAGTTTTTATAGTGAATTAATCAGCTTTTTAACCTGAAATATAGGTATTTTGTATGCTATACATTCTCAAGTAAATGTTTTCATGTTATACAAACATGTTTTAGAGACAAGCATGATAAATTAACAGCGTTATCATTAACGTAAAATTTATATTATTTTGTTATTCTGACATGTATAAATTCAGTTACGCAGCTGAAAATGTTTAATTGAGAATGCATATCATGCTAAAAACCGATTAAATCGCTATAAAAACTATTCGAAAACGTTTTAGAAAAACAGCGGCAGCAAAATTAATATATATATATATAAAAGCTTCTTTAAATCTCGAAAATATATTCGTTTCGTGGTGTCTAAAGATAAGCAGCGCTTTTCGTAATCTGGGTGACTCGGAAAGGTTATTGAATATTTTCGTAACGCGTTATATTACTTTAAAAAGCATTATTAAAAAGCATTGGATTTTTTTACAATGCAATACTCTGAGTTCACAAAAAGATCAACTTTATCACTGAAGGTTATATGGAACATTAGCAGCCATTTTATTTACTTATCCTTAATTACTACTTAAACTTTTACTAAACTAGTATCGTTACACTTGTTTTGTTTTTGTTTTTTAAGTTTCACGTTACTGAAAACTATAATCTTCTTACCATAAAATACCACCGAGAAATCTGGCGTCAATATAATAAGTAATTAGAGCTTCCTTAATACCACATGAAGGGCATCATTTTGAATTTCATTGTTCGATGCCGACTTTCATACCAAATTGTTCGTTCTTTGCTTAGCCGTAGAAAAACCAACCGCCATTGATTTAACATGTCGATAAAAATTGTTACCCTTTAACCATTGATAATATAGTCTGCCATTTTAATCATCCTTCTTCTTAAATTCTTTCTCACGCATTCATGGTGTCCTTGACGATTCTAATTAGTTATTATTTTCTATAATCTTCTGCATGAACAATTATAGAGGAAAAGGTCCAAATACCGGCTACCACTTTTGTTTTCAAGATTTTGTTTTCCACTTTTGTTCAGATCATACAATTTTCAAAATTAATAAAATAAAAAGTGACAGCAGGATACCTTGACATGTTTTACACCTGTTTAGAGAAAAAAAATCAGTTTAAAAGGCGTTTTCTGTTTATAAAAAGCAAAATTCCGAAAGTCTTCAAATTTTGAGTTTTTAAAATGGGGTCTAAATACCGGCTACCTAAGTTTTTTTTTTTTTTTTTTTTTCCAAAAGATCACACAAATAGAGCTAATGAGAATTATTAAGCAATAAGAATATTATTTTAATAAATTGTATTGATTAATAACATTTCTTATGCACAGAAAAAATACGCAATTTTTAATAAATAAGCATTTTTGTCAAATTTCTAAAATTCTTTACGACTATCTCTCACAGTCTTCTTCCCATTATGTTTCTAATTTTGCTTTTTAACGTGTAAAACAATAAAAAAGCTTGCTGACTGAAATGAGAATTATTTTATCTGAAAAAAAATCAAAAACCTAATATCACTCTCTGCGTCGGTATAGTCCCTATCAGCCCAGATATCGCATTCTTAACATTGAACCCAGAATCCCCTCCCCCATTCTTGCCCACAGAGAAAGCACCCATGCAGAAGACACAAATTTATCATCCTCCTCTGTTGGATATTTTCCTTTTTCACTTTTTTAACACTCTCGCTGCGTAATTGTTTTATCAAAATAGCTTCAAAATTGCGTATTTAACCCCTTCGCGACGAGTGTCTTTTAAGAATTGTTATTCTTTTGTCACCGGTTTTTCAAAACAAAAATTTTTGTCTAATTTAACCGGGAAAATGCTCCGATTAAATAAGGCAAAATTTACAATAAAAAAATAACTGGTGGGAATAATCAAAGAGGGTTAATTAGACGGAAAAAACGCATCCCCGAGGAAATCTCGGGTTGCGCAGCGAGAGGGTTAAAATCAGATTTCTGCCTCTTTCGCCTGGTTTACTCCGTCATTTTTTCTCTTTCTCTTCACATTTATTACAGGCAATTTTGTATTGTCCAACAGCGCTTTTTTGGAAAGTGATCCGGTAACCAGTGTCGGTCCTGAAGAATTACGACCATGGTTGCTTTTTTATATTGCGAAATGGGACTGGAACTACTTCTGAACCATTTAAATTAATTTATTAATTATGGAACTATTTAAATTAATTTATTTTCCTCCCCTTCAAGCAGAGCAACCGAGAGAGGTCCAAATACCAGCTAGCCGGTATTTAGACCACTCTAGGTAGCCGGTAATCGGACCACTGCTATGTTTAAGTTAAAACCGGTATTACTCATTCATATAATAAAATACCAATAATGTGCGCGTGGCAATTGAGAGCTAAATATGTCTAGAAAATAACTTAATCAAAAATTCAAGCCAATATACAATCAGTATATTTTTTTAAAAAATGAGAAACACACATCTGAAAAACTTTTGATGAACCAGATTACGTAGATTCGACACTTTTGCATTTACTAAATGACATTATTTTGTAAATGACACAGACTTCAGCGACGTACTTTTCGTAACTTTCTTCTCTCAATTAAAATTACAAACTCTGCTTATCACCGCTAGGCTGTGCTGCGCTCAGAACACCTAGTAGCCAATATTTGCACCTTCTCCTCTAAGTATTCACCATTATACGATGCAATCACACCTAAATAGATGACGTATAAGAATGGAATAATAATGATGTAATTTCTGTCAGAAATATTATTGCAAAAGTCTTTTTGGGGTTGTTTTCAGCTCTGTTACGTTATTTTATTTTACTAGGGGGTTCGGCCCCCTACGAGCTACGCTCGCCAACCTCCGTTCAGACACCGCAGTTTCTAAAAGCACGCTAATTTGATCGGCTTTAAAAAGATTTTGGAAGATTGAATTATAATTTTAAAAACAGTGGCGATCTCCCTATAAACGGGTTTCTACTCATTTTTCTTTGATTGGTTAATTTTAAGGAAAAATCAGCTGATGTTAAAAGATACAATGGCTGTTTTCGTCTTTGATTATATAAAATCAGTTAAGCATTTCAAAATAAGCTAATATATAAAATATATATGCTTCAAAATAAGCAAATCATCAAAATGCAAATATATTTTACAAATACCAGTGCCTTCTTTTGACGGAAACGACACAGAAGGTTAACGAATCTTAACTAAACCATTTAAGCAATTTCTTTATTTTCTGCTTTACAGATTTTTCTTTTTCAAATCCTATTTTTTGTTGATGACACTTCATTTTCAGCTTGTAATCTTTTTTATTTTCTTTTATTTTTTTTAGGCCTCATCAAAACAATGTTCATAGATAGGAACTAACAATTAAACACAACTTAAAAGTCATCAATACAAGTAAATAAAAACCAATAGGTAAGTAATATAAAAAGTAGTTTACCAGTGGTGAGAAATAATTAATTAGTTTGCTTTTTACGCAGGCGGGTTTTTTGATTTTTTAAATTTAATTTTACTTGTTACTTGTTGGAGAAAGTAAAAGAAATGTAAATTGCAAAAGTGTTCAAAATAAGTTAGGAATTAAGATTATGTTCATAGAAAAACACTGCCATTAATTTTTAAATAGTTACACTTTTTAGCTCACAGGCTATCAAAGCCCGAGAGCTAATGTGCCCGCGGGCTCTCTATGTACATATGCATGTACGTAACGCTATAACTCTTGATAGAAATATCCGATTTGCTTCAAATTTTGGATATAGGTTCATTCTGATAAGGCTCTTACCTGATTAGTTTTGGTGGTTCATTGGTTAAGTATAAAGGTTAAGTATAAAGGTTAAGTATATAAGTGAACGTGGTCTAATACCCCTTAAGTTAGATAAATGGGTTTTTAATGCAGAATTACCCGATTTGCTTCGATTTTTTTCGTAGGCTGAAAAGGCACTTCGCTGAGTAGTTTTTGGGATTCATTGGTTAAGTATAAAGTGGCGAACGGGGGGGGGGGGAGAATCCCCTCCCTCAATTTAGATAAATGGGTTTTTCATGCATAACTATCCGATTTGCTCCAAATTTGGTATACTGGTTTATTCTGATAAGGCGCTTACCTGATTAGTTTTGGAGGTTCATTGGTTAAGTATAAAGGGGGGGAATAATCCCCCTTAATTTAGATAAATGTGTTTTTCATGCAGAATTATCTGATTTGCAACAAATTTGGCATACCGTTTTTTTCTGATAAGGTGCTCCCCTGATTAGATTTGCATGTTCATTGGTTAAGTATAAAGGGGGGGGGGGAAATGAAGGAGCTAATTCCACCCCTTAATTTAGCTAAATGGGTTTTTCATTCAGAATTATCGGATTTGCTTCAAATTCCGTATGCCGGTTTATTCTGATAAGGCGCTTCCCTGATTAGATTTGAAGTTCATTGTTTAAGTATAAAGAAAGAAATGGGGAGTGGGGCTAATAACTCTTAATTTATTTTTCGAGGGGCATTATTCTTTTAATAAGAGTAGAATATAGAATTATTGTGAATAGCCTGTGAGCTCAATGCCTTCAGTTTAACTGGGCACTTTTTTTTTTTTTTTTTTTTTTTTTTTTTGTTAGACGGCCTAAGTGCACTAAAAGTTATATTTAAGAAAAAAGATATCCCTGTTCTGACAAGTACAACAGTAAAAATTTCATTCTTCTACGACCAAAATTCAACGAGTTTTGATGTTTTAAATTTTATGAAATTTCGAAACTTTCCGCCGAAAGTTACGAATGTAGATGTCGTCTTTCTACAGTATGCAAAATTGAAGTTTTTCGTAACAATATTCTGATTGTGCAGGAAAGTGTTTCATAATCTTTGCGTGATGCATGGTTTTTCTTTCTTGTTAAAGGATATTAACGATATATCATAGGAAGGGCATCATGATTTTATATATTCTTAATTAGCGCATGACACAAAAAAAATGTTGTGGACTTTTTGTGCTTTTATGGTTTTCCTTGCACAAAACGGGAATTCTCTAAACAAGAATCAATGCCATGTAAATATTTTTAACATTCTTTGACATCATATTACAAATTTTTTTTTCTCGTTATACAACTAAGACAATTGTTAGCCCCCGGTATGCTATTTCTTTCAGGCAACAATTAAAGGGTCGTCCCTAAAAAATAACCTTACGTTACATTAGCCAGTCGTAAAACGAAGGAGATGTATCATTGCACTGTTAAATACTGATAATATCTCTTGCTTTTTTTTAAACTTCTAAACATCGTACATTTTCAATTTTTACACCACCGTATAGGAAAAAAAGTACTTTTAAATGCAATTTGTTTGAAAACTGCATCTCAATTTATTTTTGAGATATTATTTTTTTTTTTTTGTAGTTTTTAAAGTCGTGTCTGGCAACTGAAAATATCTATTGCGGTTTTTTAAACTTCTAAACATCGCACATTTTTAATTTTTACACCGCTGTATCAGAAAAAAGGTCTTTTAAATGCAATTTATTTGAAAACTGCATCTCAATTTATTTTTGAGATATTATTATTATTTTTTTTTTTAACCATTTGGAAAAATGGTTATTGTCCTCGTCAGGGTAGGAAATCAAAAGCATATCTGAAGCTTTTTATTGGTTTGATAGCATTTTATTCGTTTTCTGATAGGTCTATACAGTAACCTGTATTTCCCTTTACTTTCAGCAGAGATGGATACTTCTGTTGCCACTATGACAAAAAAGTAATAACAACTACAAAAAAAATTAATAACTCAGAAACAAATTGAGATACAGTTTTCAAACAAATTGCATTTAAAAGTACATTTTTTTCTCTATACGATGGTGTAAAAAGTAATATTGTGGAATGTTTAGAAGTTTAAGAATGAAATTTCATTTAAAATGGGTCGTCAGATTTCTTGGAAATCTGACAATGGAAAAGCCTTTTCCCGAACAGCCAATGAAATGCTTGGATAATACGTAAGTTTCAGGTGGATAATACGCAAGGTTCAGGAAATCTGAGGAGTCGCAGGCGATTTTTGTCGCTTGCAATTTTTACATGTAATAACACTATTAATGCTTAATTCATGGCGTACGTAATGTATGATCAACTCCGTGCGATTTTTTATGTCTTAAATTTTAGTCTTTGAAAAAATCATTTTCCAAACGGTCGTTGTAATTTGTTAAATTGCTTTTTTTTTTTTTTTTTTTTTGTAGTTTTAAAGCTATGTCTATGGCAACTGAAGTACTCTATTTCTGTAGAAAGGGAAACGAAAATAGTAGATTACTATATCTTTTTGTTGTCATTTTCTCATAAAAATTGAAAAAAAATATTAATTAAAATATGTGCTATGCCAAGAATATCGTCTGCTATAAAAATGTATTCTAAAGTATATATGTGTGAGCTTTTTCTCCGCAATTTACTTAATTCCTATCAAAAAGCTGAAAGAATGCAATTTTATTAATCCATGTGTAATAGCATTTTTCCAAATTTTGAAAAAATATAAATGAATGATTTCTGATAAAATATGGAACTATTATAAACTATATTTAATTTTCAGTATCCATATTAATGTTACAAACAAATGAAGGCTTATAAATCATTATATACCCGATTTTTTTGTCGAGTTTCTTCAACGACATCGCTTTTTGCTGGATTTATGTATTATTTCGCGATGGCGACGTCCTATGCATACTTTTCTTTGGGTGTTGTTTAAGACTGGAACGTAAATGTGGAATTCATCAGCGGATGCAAATGACGTCATTTTAGATAAAATAAAAGCGTCTATTTTAATTCTTAAAACCGAAATATGTTTTGTACTATCTATATTTATATGGTTTTTTTTTTTTTTCCCCATCGGGCGCGACATTAAATTCTGGAAAAGCATAATTCCTGTTTTCTAGTTTTAATGTATTTCTTTCGGTGTATGAAAATAAACCCTACCTGAATTTTGCAGAGCGGAAAGCAGGCAGACGATTTCAGCACTTTAGCTAAAGGCAACACCCAAGTTATCCCTTCCTCAATCGATTTCCGTCATCTTCTCCCATTAAACGAATTCTTCTTTAGAAATAAACAAAAGGCCTCTCTTTTCGTTACATTCTTCGAAAGTCGTGAACAAAATCGTCGTTCGAGGCAATAAGTCGATAAAAAGATATCAACAAATCACGACCCCTTCCCCCCTCATCTAAAACAATAGGCCTGGTGAGTGAACACTGATTGTCGCATCGTGATGGAGTGATAATCCAGTGAGTTATAGAATCACACACAAGAAATGGAGGAAGTTAAGATATCATTATCTATAATTTGTAACAGGTAGAAAAAAATAATAACATTTATATAAGGATCAATCATTTGAGGCAGTATTATTTTCAAAATAAATTTAGCTAAAGATATTCCATATCAATATGCTTACTGCATATTTGTGTTACATCCTTGATGTTTTTAAAGGGGAATTACAGTCGGCGATTCTTCTTTTCGAAATTATAATATGTTTTGATTCTTAAAATTATTTAATCATACCATATTGACCTATGTGATGAATATTTTAAATTAATTTATCAAAGCAATTCTTAAAATATAAATCGTATTTTGGCCTGTAATTTCATTTTATTAGTTTCTATTACAAAATTAATTTTATTTTTTAAATCAATTTATTCACAGTTGTAAACATGAAACCTGTCATACAATTTTCAATAATATTTTCTCATTTCCTCCCTGATTTTAATAATTGTAACTTTCCATATTTATTATTCTTTTTAATATGTTAATCCTTGGTTTTTTATCATGATCTAAAAAAAAACTTGCAGATTTCAGAAAATTAATACAAAATGAATTATTCGTCTTATCAGTTTAAACTACACTGTAAAAAAAATCTGTTAAGTTACTAAAGTGTTTCTAGGAAACTGGGATTCCTAGAACTTTTTATATAACGGCAACAACAAAAATTCCTGTAACAGCGTCTGTTACAGGATTTTTTCTTGTTGCCGTTACATAAAAAGTTCTAGGAATCCCAGTTTCCTAGAAAAACTTTAGTAACTTTACAGATTTTTTTCTATAGTGTAGTAAGTTGTGGCAATCACAAAATTTTATTGTGTATAAATTAAATCGTCTGCAACTAAAATTAAAGGATATTCTATTCGTTCTTCAGATTTGGCTATCGCGGAAATTGTGAAAATCAGAGCATAGTAGCTACACCTGTTCGGCGGTATATACCCAAATATAATAAGGATCTATCAGAAGGTCTGGCAAAATATGAAGTTTTGTGAGTCAAGGTCTAACAGAATACGAAGTTTGGTGAAATTCCGTACGTTAGTTCTTAAGGGGACAGTACACCTTTAACAGTCATAAAGCATGCGAAATTTGTCATGAGTTTAGCAATTTTTTTTTAAAAGAATAACCGCTCTTGGAAGCACAAAATTTTTAGATTATATTTAGTTGATATTGAACTATATTTTAAAACTTTTTATTTGGATATATTATAATAAAAAAAGTTCAAATTGTCAGTTTCAAAGTGCTATTTAAAATTTTTACGGTTGATAATATTTCACTGCGCGCACGATATCTCATGCTAATTTCGTGGCATTTGCATAAACGTTATCTTAAATTAAAGATAACACTCTGGGATATAATTTGAACTAGGATACTTGTAATCGGTTAATTAGATAAATAGTGATTAACTTTTAATTAGAAAAATTTGAAAAACTATGAATTTGTACATTTATTCAATCCTATAATTTTTTTCCCTATTGAATACAGCTTTATAATCTTAGTTCATTTTCATGATAATATAAACATTTAAGTAGTGCAAAAATTTTAAAGCTATACTACAAACCGTTTTGGAGATATCATGCGCGCAAGAATAAAAAATGTCATTTTGAGAAAAAGCCGTTTAAAGATTTAATTGTAATTTTTTTTAATATAAAATATATAATAAAAAGAAATTAAACCCCTAATTATATAAGTTATTCAATATTAAAATAAAATTAGATGCTAGTTTAAAATAAAAAATATAAAATTGTTCGAAAAATGCTGTAGAATATAGGAACATGCGTAAAAGAATATATAGATGCAATTTGTAAAAATGCAGCATAAACTATTTTCTAAAAAAATGATTTTAAACATTTTATTTAAAATTTTATTTTGCGCTGATTGCAAAGTGAAATAATTATGCACTCTTGTAAAACTAAATTATTTAATGTAAAATGTAGGCCACTTTTAAGGAATTCTCATATTTCGATATCTGATTCACATACTTTGTGGCACAAAAATCCAGATAGTTTACAAAAAAAATATTAATATGAATAAATCTGTATTCATTTGAAATAAAATCACTATCAAATTGAGTACTCTTTATTTTTCTATATAATGAATTAGCACCTTGGGATATATTTCAATCATCGCATTTTGTATAGCGATTACCATTAAAAAGGCTCCTTCTTCCTCGATGCTGTTCTGAAGCACATTTCGCATTATTATTCATTATAAATACTAATAAATTCTAAGAAGTAGAATACTATTACAAAATCAGGAAAGTATTTCTCTAAGGAAAGAAAACAGTTTTATTTTCAAATTAAGCACTTAATAGATAATAAAACTAAACAGCTAAGCAATTTTGCTAACACGTTTCAGAGCAAAACCATGAAAATAATCAAATTTGGCGAAAATGGAAGTTGAAGTTAATATTTTAAAGCTTTCTTATTGTTATTTAAGGTATTTAACTAAAATCAATTGACGCATTTTAACTTATTTCCAAAGTTACGATAATGTGGAAGAGCAAAAACAAAATGTACACAATCCGCCATGACAGTTTTCGTAGGACATTTATATGGGAAATGAAGGAGTGATGTCAACATTTTCCCTAATATAAAAATAATTAAGTAAATAATTGTCACAAAGTTAAGAGATTGGTATCAACTTGTTCAGAAAACAATATCCTTTCTAAAGATGTAAAAATCAAAAAATCGATTTTTGACCATTTTAAAGGTGTACTCTCCAATTTAGGAAATCGGGATGAACACAGTATAGAAGCAGCACCTGTTAGGCGATTTACACCCAAACCTTATCGGCGTCTACTTATATCAAGGTCTAACAGAATATGGAGTTTGATGAAATTCCGTGCATTAAGTTTTGAAATATAGCTATCTCAGAAAACGTAGAAAATGCAGCATAACAGCATGAACTGTTCGGCGATTTACACCAAAACCTAATTAGCACCAATTCATGTCAAGTTCTAACCTGAATCTGAAGTCTGATTACATTCCGTCATTAGTTCTTGAGATGGAAAGCACACAAATTTTGTGTCACATACAGACAGAAAAATAGACATACAGACAAAATAAACACACAGGCAGACAACCAGACACACAGACAGACAGATAGACAATTTCTAAAAAAAAGTCAAATGTGTTTACGACCTTCTAAAACGTATAAAACCGTCGACAACCGGAAGTCTGCATGTCTATATAAATCGTCTGCAATTGAACTTGAATGACATTCTATTCGTTTTTCAGATATATCTATCGCGGAAATCGTGAAAAACAGAGCATAGTACACTGGTGAAAACAATTAAAGGGACAAACGGTTTAAAAAAAAAAAAAAAAAAAAAAAAAAAATAAGTTATCCCTATACGCAAATAAGGTATCAGATGATAATTAAGTTCGTCGCGGATACACCTGCCACACAGTGGTATGTGTGGTCATAAGGCAGTGGCGCTGTGATCGCGTTTGTGCAGAGGTGCCTCATTTGACCGCCGAAGCTTGTAGCGGAAAGACGTTTTGAAGCATCGTAGCATAACCCAATACATGTTTTTTGAATATCTTTGTTTACCCACCGTTAGTATGGCTAGTCGACATCGTCTAGATGATGCCACAAGATGGCAGATTGTTGGAAGACTCGATGCCGGCCAATCACAGGCTACCTGTTGTAAGGACCTCGGTGTTCCGTGAAATGTGGTGTCTACTCTGTGGAAACAGTTCACAGAGACCGAAACAGTGATCCTTCGACCCGATCAAGGCCTAAAAAGGGCAACAACGCCCACTGAAGACCATTATTTGAGACTTTTAACTAAAAGGGATAGGTCCGCGACAACGACACAACTGTCTCGTCACCTGTATAATGCTACAAGAACATCCATTTCACGGAAAACAGTCACCCAGAGACTTAATGCAGGTAGCCTGTATGCCAGGTGCCCTGTAGTCTGCATCCCTTTGACTGTGAACCGTTTAAAGTTCCGTCTAGCACGGTGCGGAGAACACCTGTCTTGGACATTGGATAGTTTGGGGCGGGTTCTGTACAGTGATGAGTCGTGATTCAGTCTGGATGGAGACTCGAGACGTGTTTTCAACTGGAGAGAACCCGAGAGTCGATATCGGCCCTCTAACATTGTCAAAAATGATCACTATGCTGGAGGTGGTGTGATGGTCTGGCAGGCATCAAGGCAGACGGTCGTACCGACCATAATGTGCTTCACTGTAAAAAAAAATCTGTAAAGTTACTAAAATTTTTCTAGGAAACTAGGATTCCAGGAACTTTTTATGTAACGGCAACAGCAAAAATTTCTGTAACAGCATCTGTTACAGGAATTTTTCTTGTTGCCGTTACATAAAAAGTTCCTGGAATCCCAGTTTCCTAGAAAAATTTTAGTAACTTTACAAATTTTTTTTTACAGTGTTGATAGAGGTACTCTGACAGGTCAGCGGTACAGGGACGAGATCCTTGCACCCTCTTTGAAACTTTTCCGCGGAGCATATGGACCAAATTTCGTCTTTATGGACGATAACGCCCGTCAACACAGGGATCAGTTGGTGGACGAATACCTCGAATCTTAGGATGTTCAACGAATGGAGTGACCTCCGATGCCCCCTGACCTTAATGCCATCGAACACATATGGGACGCCCTTGGACGATCAATTGCAGCTTAAAGACCAGCTCCAACGACCATTGATGAGCTCAAGGGTGCGTTGGTGCAAGAATGGGTGCAGTTGTCACAGAGATTGATAAGGACCCTGGTAAGCAGTATGAAACGCCCCACAGTGGTCCCAAATCGCAATTATGTGGCCAAAAATCACAAAATCGAAGTTCCGTATTTCGAAATGAAATAAATTCCACAGTATTTAGAAATGTCTGAAGATTTATATTCTTTAATATTTTGGTTTTATAAGCTCACATGAATTCTCATTGCTAATGTGAAGTTAGGAGTTTTGAGCGTTTTCTGCTGTTGCGCGAATTTCAGGCAAATTCGCTGCCTTCACACCATAACTAAGACCTTTTCAGATAGTTTGTCATTTTTTTCTTTGAACTTTTCTGAAACAACATTAAATTACATATATAATTTGATTTGTAGATTGCAAAAATTTCAAAAATTAAAAACAGAGGAATTTTTTAAATAATACATAGTTTTAAGGAATTTTTGTACATAAAAAGTGATATATAAAAAAAGTCCTTCCGAGTTCCTCGGACTTTTAGAGTACAAAATGTAGAATGAACCTTCTAAAATCATATCCCAAGAGATTTATTGCGACCTCTTGCGATTTTGAGAGAAACACTAGTTTGAAGTTGAACATTGGATATTGCCAGTATTAGTCCAAAATCAGTAATCTGGTTTAATGTCAATCTAATTTTCGCATTGACTCAAAATTGTCAGCGTTTGTGTAATGCAACATTCTAATTAACATAACACTGTCAGTTTCATTTTTTAATTCGCGGGGTGGGGAGGGGGGAGGCTTAAGAGTTAGGAATATTTTTTTTATTTATATACATTTTTTTGTTGTTGTTGTTTTTACAATTTTTCCCTCGCTTTTCTCCGAAAATGTTGGAAGTAATCTAATTAATGAATTGAATGATCTTATTATTAATTCACAGTAAAGAGATGTCGAAAACTTAAAAAGTACTAATATATTTTCAGATTTTCCTTGCTATAGGGGCAAATGGAAAAAGGTGAGATTTCATGCGTGTGTGTGTGTGGGGGGGGGGGGGGGGGGGGTAGCAAAATTTAGCTGATTGATTATTTATGTATTAATTTCAAATGCTAAAAGGTGTAAATTAAAACTTTAAAACCAGTAAAAATACGTTTATTTCGACTGTTGACATGTTTCGACTTACCCCGAGTCATTTTCAAAAACAAATAAAGCTATTCTAAATTGGCACGGTCTACACGCCATCATTCATTTTCCACGTATTCTTTCATATTATGCACGTTACGTTTTTATTTTATATGGATGTTTATTTTATTTTATTTTCATACTCATTGAGTAACTCGAGCCATATTTTTGGTAAGTGAAATGCTGCTGCATTGTTACATATTGAGTTTTTGCGCGTTACAATCTCTATGGTTTCTCTTAAAATAGATGGATAGTATAGACTGGACGGGAGAGTTATTTTTCTTTTATTGAAATTTACTTGGATGGTTTTTTCTTGATAAAATCTTGCGAGGGCTGTTTTTTCATTCTATTTAATATCAGTTATAGGCTCCTTTATTCTATACTTAAATTTCCTGCTAGTCATACCAATATAGTAATTTTCTGATCCGTCTTCCCTAATAAATGGTATTTCATACACTCCAGAGTAATTCTCAAAACTAATTGGGTCAATTTTTAGTGCAAATTATATTATTCAATTTCGGAGATGGTTTTACTATTAAGCAGATATTGAAACGTTTAAGGCTATATTTTAATTTCTCAAAAAAGCTTGGAATATATTGAATAGTATAAAGTTTGTATTTTTTCGAATCAAATTTACGTTCAGGTTTCTTATTAATGGCAATCATATTTATTCATATCATATCATATTCATATCACATCATATCATATTATTTGTGTATTTTATTGGTTGCTTATACTCTTTATTGTTAATTTTCAATAACATTAAAAAGAGAAAAAAATAAGATTTTAACCTGTATATTTTCAGGGAGGGAGGGAGAGGGAAGGTTAAAATTTCAGCGGAGACTGAATTAGATGATTTGTCTTTAAAAAATGAAAATATTCACCATAATCAAAAGTGGAAAATTCTCATTCATGTAAAAAAAGAAAATTTAAATTTAATAAAAACTTGTCCCCCTCTATTGCGCCCCCCCCCCCCCCTCATTCTCCTCCTTCGGAAACCCAATTGCATTTAGTATAAATTCACAATGTAATATCATTTAGAATATTATAAAATTAAAAAAGAATCACATACAACCACTAGGGAAGGCAGAAATGATTTTTGGCCACTTGATCGCAATTTGGGACCACTGTGCGCCGATGCGAGAGTTGTGTAGTTGTTACAGACAATTATACACTCTATTAGAAATGTTTTTCTGTGACTGACAAGGTGTCGGTCAGCTGCTGTGCTGGACATGTGACCAGTTACCTTATTTAGGGTGCAGGTTGTGACCATTTTTGTTTTCCCATACATTGGTCTTATATCGAATGATATGTTGGCCAAGTTTGGTTTTATTTTCTTTGTTAGTTTTTTTTTAATTGCAAAAAAAAAACCATTTGTCCCTTAATTGTTTTCACCAGTGTAGTTACACCTGTTGAGTGTTATGAGCCCAAACCTAAAAAAGAAGTATAAGAAGATCTGACAGAATGTGAAATTTTGTGAAATTTCGTGAAATTTCGTGCATTAGTTCTTAAGGTATAGCTATCGCGGAAATCGGGATAAACACAGCGCAGGGGCGATTTACGTCAAAACCTTATCAGTGTTTATTTTTGTCAGGTTTTAACAGAATATAAAGCTTGGTGAAATTCCGTGCATTAGTTATGGAGATAGAGCAATCTCAAAAATCGCGAAAACAACAGCATAGCAGCGCCAACTGTTCGGCAATTTACACCTAAACCTAATCCGCACCAATTTATAAGGTCTAATTGAATCTGAAGTTTGATTACATTATGTGCATTAGTTCTTGAGTTGAAAGCCCGAGAAATTTGTGTCACCTACAGACACACAAACAGACGGATTTCTGCATTTGATTTTGATTGTAGGCAGAGTGTAAAATATATGAACATTGAAAATCCCTTAAAAAAACGTTTTTTTCCAGCGTACTTATCTTTTCAATACTGTATCTCTGAGAAAAGTTTGTTGTAAAACTAAAAATATCTTGCTGTAAAGCCCACACTGAGATCGTTTAATCCCATTTACTCATGACTGTGTATCTTGTAAGGCATGAGAGAAAATACCACTGAAACTACCTTCTGAGTAAAATTTTACATAACATTAGTATGTAGTCCACTTCATTCTTTGACAATTAATTGTCAAAAAGTGATCCTAATTACCCCCACCTCCCCGTATGTGACGAATAGATGTCATGGCAAACAATGCTTTGACACTTCAAAATCACTTTTCGCAAAATCGTGGGATAGTTCACTCTGGTTTTCAATGGCTCATTTTGACATTTGAAGTCCACCGAAGTGGAGAATGCTTTGGAGCCTATAGCTACAATGGCTGTCGCCTCGAATGCCTCGAATGATCCTTATTATACATAGAAACAACAAGAAGTCACAACAATTTTTACTTTCCATTACATATATATTACATAACTACAATGGGACATTCACAATTACACCCATGTCTTACCCAGGGACTCGAACCCGGACCCTCGGGGTGACAGCAGCCTCCGCTTACTGACCACGCCATCGGCGACTTCAACGGCTCAATTAATGTTATCGGGAAAGGGAAAACAGAGAAAATGTGTACTGATGGGGAATAATGGCTACTTAAAATTGATAAAGATGAGCATCTTGAAATGCTTCTTGTGTGTTGTGTTATCCATATGCAAAAGTTTTTCCACTAACTCATAATAAATTTAAAAAATAAATTATAAAATATGTGGATGTTATCAACTTTAATGCTAAATGTAAACTTCTCTTCAAGATATTTTGCGAAGATAAAAATGCAGACCGTATAACATTTTTCTTTTACCTTTGAGGTAAGTTTGAAAAGTACAATAAAACCCTTTTTGGCACAAAGACGAAGACGCATTTTTAGAATGTGTGACGGAATATTATCCTCTTTGATAAGTTAAAAAATGGGAAATGAATAGTCATTGCTAAGGCTCTATTACGCTTCCACCATGTGAATAGATTTCACTTTTTAAATAACAAGAGACATAAATTACAGAGTGAGGGGGGGGGGGGGGCATGATGACTTTATAGATGCTTTTGTGGGGCGTGGCCAATAAAAGGTTGGGAACAGGTTTGCCAGTTTAGCCTCCATTTTTATCCCAAAATATCGACATCAGACCGGAACTTTTTGAAGAAGAATTTTTACTTTAAGTAATCAAGAAAAGTTTGGCATTAAATGAATCTGAAAATACTTTTTGAATTTTCTGGTGTGAATTCGATTTTTTTTTACTAAAAGTGGAGGCCAAATTGGCAACCTTGGTTGGGAACCACTGATCTACACTGACTGCTGGAAGGTATACAATTGAGAGAAGCTTGAAAAAGCAGGTTATAAGAACTTGACTGTGAACTTCAAGTACAATTTTGTTGATTCAACACTGGATGTTCACACACGTACATTGTAATATATTTTTACATTTGTACATTTGCACATATTTTTTTATTTGTACAGCATTGCAATATATTTTTATTAACATAAAATATTATATTCAATATGTAACGGGTGATTTATCACATTGCTAACGAAGCGTAGAATCAACAATGCGAAAAATGTCCAAGCCGGGAATCGAACCCAGAACCCTTGGAATAACGTTCCAAGTGCTCTACCATTTAAGCTATACGAGGACGATGCCCAGTTTAATATTTCCCACATATGTTGGTAAGGCTGCATCTGCAGCACAAGATGGAATCGTCTTTCATGAGCACACAATTCTGCGGCGAAACATGAGACACAAACAAACCCAGCATCGGTGTACACATATATAATTTTAATTAACCTTCCGTCTACCAGACGGGTCCATTGGACCCGACATGTACATTCAAAATATTTATTCAAACCAGAAATTTCTTCAAAACAAACTAAATGTATAAATCAGACAATAATAAGTTAAATAAACAAATTAAATAGTTTTAAGTAAAAATTCTGGTGTAGAATGTTTTTATAAAACTTGAGTAAAATTTCCGGTAGTTCTAGGGTTAATTTTTCAATTAATTTTCAGTAGTGAAATTACGCTCGAAATTATTCAATATATAATAGGGGATTTATCACTAATTAATTTTTCAATTAATTTTCAAAAGTGAAATTATGCTTGAAATTATTCAATATATAACAGGTGATTTATCACATTGCTAACTAGTAAGTTAGCAATGTGATAAATCACATGTTATATATTGAATAATTTCGAGCGTAATTTCATTTCTGAAATTAATTGAAAAATTAATTGAAAAATTAATTAAAATTATATATGTGTTCACCGATGCTGGGTTTGTTTGTGTCTCATGTTTCGCCGCAGAATTGTGTGCTCCTGAAAGACTATTCCATCTTGTGCTGCAGTTGCAAACTTACCAACATATGTGGGAAATACTAAGCTTGGCATCGTCCTCGTAGCTTTACACTTGGAGCGCTATTCCAAGGGTTCCGGTTCCGGATCTGATTCCCGGCTTGGACATTTTTCACATTGTTGGTTTTACGCTTCGTTAGCAATGTGATAAATCACTTGTTATATATTGAATAATTTCGACCGTAATTTCACTGCTAAAAATTAATTAAAATTATAAATATTATATTATTTAATAAAATTTATTTTTATATCTCTATTATAGGTACTTCACGAGACGACCTTGGACAACACTATAAAGATTTTACAATTTCTTGAATAATAGAGAAATTTAATTTTAATTTTAAAATGTCAGCCGAAATTCTAACATAATAATGAAACCAAGTTAAATTTCTTTGTTAAATAAAATTTCCAAAATAAAATAAAATAAGATGTTAAAATGTATGCAACATAGGCATATGCATAACACTTTAACCAGCGTAAAAAATTTATAGTCTTAAATTTTGTAGTTCCCAGGAGAAGATCCAGGAAATTGGTAAATTTAACATGGGAGTGTCAAAGTTTTCCCCGTACGGAAGCAAATACTCGCTTCACTTCACTCTCATTTATCAAACAGAAAATAAAATAATTTTGTAATTTCTTGGTAATCGTCGTTGATAGCAGAAACTGCAGTTGCCATTCAGTTAACCCCTTGAGGGGCAAGTGATTGCGTTCCTGTAATGTTGAACTCACACCGAAATCTTTGAAAAATTCTATTTCAAAATAAGTAAAAGCAATTTTACGTCTTTTTTCCCCCAAAGTTAGAAAAGCTAAATTTAATAAAATTTTTCTGGTGAAAAACTTCATTAATCGTAGGTGGTATATAATATATACCGGTGCCCCTTAAGGGGTTAAGGCACAATCCAGGAAAAAAAGAAATAAAAATTTGTGTCAAGCATAGCTCATGAAACGCTTTCCAACACTTTTCTAGCAGACTTTAATAATACTGCTGTTTAACAAGGTAAATAAGACACATAAGTAAACATTTTAGGAAGCATAACGCATTTCAGAACCAGATTTTAGCAATTACCGTGCATAGCCGGAAAAGTAGGTACTCGAATTCTTTTATGGAGCCTTGTATTTGAGCTATAGATTTGTGTATATTTTGTATCTAACAAAAACATAGCTGTGAAAAAAGGGAGCCAAGTTCTGTAAAGACAATGGCAAGAAAAGAAGTGATATCTAAGTGGGTGCCAAGTTCAAATAAAATTCACTCAAACTTACCTACAGAAGTATTATAGCATTTTTTAAATTGTTTACAAATAAAAATTATTGATAGCATATTAATAATAAATCTAGAACTTGGCAAGTTTTTACCTACGAGTCATTTATTTTTATTAATGACATTATTATATCAAAACTTGTTATTTCATGTTTGGAAGCCTTAATTTGAGTGAGCTCCTTTCCCTTGAAGGGTGGTGGGATAAAATATATCCCACCTAATTTAAACTACAAAATGCCACATTGACACTAGAATTCAGGACTAAAAAGTTTAATTTTATTAAATACGTGAAAAGAAGCTTTCAACCATTTTGAAATAAATTTGTTTTTAAATTCTGGTGTGATTCAATCATTTCAGCATGTCACGAATAAAAGCTCTTTGCCCCTGAAGGGTTAAAGGGGTGCAGTCTCTAGAGGGATGACCAAGAACAAGCGTAAAGGAATCTGTCTCTTTCTCAGGCTTTTTAATCTGTTTGCATTGAGGTTTCTGGGGGGTGGGTGCTAGAGTGATAACCAAAAACGAGCGGGAGTGTATCTATGTATTTATTGGTTTATCAAATCTTTAACATGAGTCATTTGTTTATAATAATAACTATATTAATTTTTTTAATGACATTGTTGTTAATATTAACATCATCATTTTATTAAGACATGAAATTGATAGGCATAACATTTATCAAAAACTTGCCAAGTTCTAGACTTATTATTAATATGCTATCAATAATTTTTATTTCTAAACAATTTAAAAAATGCTATAATACTTCTGTAGGTAAGTTTGAGTGAATTTTATTTGAACTTGGCACCCACTTAGATATCACTTCTTTTCTTGCCATTGTCTTTACAGAACTTGGCTCCCTTTTTTCACAGCTATGTTTTTGTTAGATATCATTACTTTTTGTAAAGTTACAATATATTTAGACACTTTACTTAATGCTTTTTAATGTGTTTACATGTGACTATTTTATTCACCAAGCAACATTCAATTTTAATTTAAATTTTCTACAACAAACTATTTGGCTGTTAATTTGCGGCTGAAATCTATATTTCAATACTGCTACATTGAATGCATGTTTTGAAACGAAATGTATTGATTCGAAATTTTTATTGTTTCTGAAACAACAATTCCTATTAAATTCCTATATTAAATTTTCCTATTAAATTTTCCAATTAAATATCCTATAGCTGGGCCTGCTTTTTTGCACTGAAAGTGAAAAATAAAGTTATGTGCTTATGCCACACTATGTATCATTCATCCATGGGTGCCGGCAAAGAGGCAGCGAAGAGGAAGGACATTGCCTCTCCCTGAATTTTCAAATTTAACTAATTAAATATCCTTTTCTCTGATGATTTTGAAAATAACAAGTGGGTAAGTGTGATCACAGATCGCACAGAGGGTTTCGTTTAATATTCTTTTCAAAACACTTTATCCTTTTGAAAAATCTGTTAGTTCCACATTTCGCAACCAGGGGCGCAGTCTATTCTAAACAAACCTCTATCCGAGCGAAACTCAGTTTTACATACTATCCGTAGGTATATTAGTCGAGGGGATTGAGCCCATAGCACCGAGATAAGTAGGCGCCCCTGGCGGTAAAATGTGGAACTAAAATATGTAACGCTATGGTGCATAATATGAAAGAATGGTCAAAGGTGTGTCGGCAAAAGTTGGAAAAGTGCTCCCCGGGTGAAAAGGGCGTGGAGGTTAGAAAAAGTGCTTAAAATACACAAGTTAGAGCCCGGAGGAGTAAATAATATAAGACTTTTTGAAAATTTTATGATTTGTCGTGTGGTCTGAGGTATTCAGCTATACGTATGCAAAAAATCATGTCTCCAACTTAATTAGGGGCTCCCTTAGAAAGAATTGCTTAAAATACATATGTGGTAGCTCAAAGGGTTGAGCGTAAGACTTTTTCAAGATTTTATGATTTGTCACCTGGCCTCACGTGTTCTGCTATAATTATGCAAAATTTCAAATCTCCAATTTAATAAGGGGCCCAGTAAGAAAGAATTGTTTAAAATACGCATGTGGAAGCCCAAAGGGTTAAATGTACGACTTTTTCAAAATTTTATGATTTGTCATTTGATGTGTGTTCAGCTATAAGTATGCAAATTTTCACGCCTCCAACATAATTAGGGACTCACTTAGAAAATATTGTTTAAAATACACATGTGAGAGCCCAAAGGGTTAAATGTACATTTTTTTCAAAATTTTATGATTTCTCGTTTGATGTGAGGTGCTCAGCTATAAGTATGCAAAATTTCACGCCTCCAACCTAATTAGGGGCTCACTTAGTAAGAATTGTTTAAAATACACATGTGGGAGCCCAAAGGGTTAAATGTACGACTTTTTCAAAATTTTATAGATTTTCGTTTGATGTGAGGTGTTCAGCTATAAGTATGTACAATTTTATGCCTCCAACCTAATTAGGTGCTCACTTAGAAAGGATTGTTTAAAATACATATCTGAGACCCCAAAGGGTTAAATTTACAACTTTTTCAAAATTTTATGATTTGTCATTTGATGTGAGGTGTTCAGCTATAAGTATGCAAAATTTCACGCCTCCAACCTTGTTAGAGGCTCAGATAGAAAGAATTGTTTAAAATACACATGTGGGAGCCCAAAGGTTTAAATGTACGACTTTTTCAAACTGTTATGGTTTGTCATTTGATGTGAGGTGTTCAGCTATAACTATGCAAAATTTCATGCCTCCAACCTAATTAGAGCTCACTTAGAAAGTATTTTTTTAAATACACATGTGGGAGCCCAAAGTGTTAAATGTACGACTTTTTCAAAATTTTATGATTTGTCGTTTGATGTGAGGTGTTCAGCTATAAGTCTGTAAAATTTCACGCCTCCAACCTAATTAGGGGCTCACTTAGAAAGAATTGTTTAAAATACACATGTGGGAGCCAAAGGGTTAAATGTACGACTTTCTCAAAATTTTATGATTTATCGTATGATGTGTGGTGTTCAGCTATAAGTATGCAAAATTTCAAGTATCCAACATGTATAGTATCTGAGAACGGGCTCTGTGACGGACAGAATATCTCAATTTGTTGATTTTCTGTAAGCAAGTAAACCCAGATAAACCACCAGTAAGTAGATAGGTTTACAATAGAAGCCTATGGGAATTTGGCGAAATATTAGAGATATCGCCAAGGTGACGTCACTTTTGGCGACTAATTTTGGTCGTCAAATTTGGCGATATATCGCCATGTTGGCGAGAAACTTGGCGGTATTTGGCAACAGAACAGAATCCCCTACTAGGGCAATTAAAATTTTGCCTAATAGACGTAAAGTAAAAATGGGCACCCCCAGGTGGGTAATTCATCAATTTTCACAATTTTTTTATTTTTTTCCTTAGTTTTATAGTGTAAACAAACTTCGCACCAAATTTGAAGTCTGTAGCTGCAGTAGATATACGAGATCTTTTTGATGAGTGAGTCAGTCAGTCAGTCAATGGTAAAATTATCGATTATCAGACATTTTCAAATGTCATTATCTCGGAAACTAATTATGCGTTATTTATAAAATTTTGGATTTTAGGTAATTAGGGTGGTCTTACTACACATTTCGTATAAGAAGTACGTAGGTCTCATAGATTTTCAGTAGTAGAGCATTGAAATTTGACGAAAACAGCTCGAAATAGTTCATGTAAATAACACACGGCTATGTCAGGCGAACTTGGCTGACACACTGCCGTGTGTCTAGATAGTATGCTAAAATTTAGTTTAACCCTTTATCTACTGACGGTACTTAAAAGATCTATTAAAATAACTTGTTATAAAATTCATTTAATACATCGATTAGTTGTAATACAGTTTAGAATGAGTTATAGATACATTACTTTATCTTGTACCAAAATCATTATTGATTACACAAAACAAAAATATTTTTAAAAGGATGATTTTTTTTTCTCTTTTTTTGCCTTTGCATCTTTTCAGCTTTCTTGGCGTTCGGGAGGGGGGGGGGGGGATTTTTCAATTCGGAAATATTTCTATATTTCTATTGTAAGAGCATTATATTTGTACATTTCCTAATTCTACAAAATACTAAGAAAAATATCTAAAATAAAATATTTGAGTGGGTTTATAAATATTGCACTATAAATTCAAATTTAATTAATCCTTCTAAAATTTATTAAATGATTTTATAAATCTTCTAATGTATTTTAAACAATTCACGAAAAATGCTTTAGAAGATAAAATTTTCATGAATTCATAATTCAATACATAAAGGGTTAATAAGAAAATATATAATAGGCTGAAAATTCACCTTCAGGAATTTCCATAAATAGATGGAAACACACTTGAATTATTTTATTCTTACAAATTTTTATACACGCTACATATTAAGCTAAAAATTAATTCAGACTAAAATACGCTTAAGGGGTCTCTGGACTCTTAAAATTGAAAAAAATGAAAAAAAAAGACCATTTTCAACATTTAATATCTTAAAAATGTATATGATTTTAAAACACAATTTTTATTGGGATGAAATATATAAGTATGTTCTTTCATTTCATGTATTTAAAAAATTGCAAGATGCAGAAATAGCATGGGGACTCCAAACTGTCAGACATTCGACAAGCAAAAAATTGGTAGCAGGAGAACAAAATAAATTTTGCAACTAGAATGAAAAATTTGGTGCCTAGTTGTACTTAAGTATGTAATAATTACCCTGAACCTAAATCGTTTTTATATTTTTAATACAAAGTTGTATTTATCTAACGCAAAATTTTGAAAATTTCAACAGTATAATCACCGAAAAAAAGTATTTTTCTGAACAATAAAAAGGAAATTTTAGGTTCGGATTATACAGACTAACATGAAACATATGTTTTGAAAATTTCATGAAACAATATTCAGAAGTTTTTGAGATACATTGCGCGTTATGACCAAAAACATCATTTGGAGAAAAATGACTTCAAAGTTTCCGAAACGCCGCTTCAGCTATTGAACGAGTACAATTCTAAAAGCCATAACTTCTGTTCTAATGGGAATTTCAAGGAAACAATTATATCAAAATGTTCATAGAAAAGATAGACATTTAACATCTAAAAAAATTAAAATTTCGAAAATTGTGAAGCTTTAAGAGTCCCGAGACCCCTTAAGGCAACTGAAATCCTACTTCCAGAAATTATCATCCCTGGGACATCCACGTTAATAATATATAAAGATTACAAGGCAATCCGAGTATATTTATGTACAAAAGAGCATGGATAGACGGCCAGATTGACAAGCAAACCGAAGTCACAAATGCTTTTCAATTATGTTCACTGTAAAAAAAGGACTAAAAAACGGAAATACTACTGGCAATCTAGACGCCAGTACTATTTCCGTTTTTTTACGGAATTTTTACGGAATTTTCCGTTTTTTTCAGAAAAACGGAAAATTTTCTGTAATTTATGGGTAAAAATTCCGTAAAAAAACGGAAATAGTACTGGCGTCTAGATTGCCAGTAGTATTTCCGTTTTTTAGTCCTTTTTTTTTTACAGTGTTGGGAAGTGTTAAAAAGTGATCAATTCTGTGAACAAGTAAAAATTAATTTTTTTTTTAAATGCAATTTAACAAATTACAACAACCATTTGGAAAATGATTTTTTCAAAGACTAAAATTTAAGACATAAAAAATCGCACGGAGTTGATCATGCATTACGTACGCCATGGATTACATTTTTCGGTACTGTAAATTTTTAAACTTCTACGGAGCTGGTCGTGGTCATTATTACGTATGCCATGGATTAAACATTAATATTCTATAATTCATTAATAGCTGTATCTCAATTTTTTTATGAGTTATTAATTTTTTTTTGGTAGTTTTTATTACTTTTTCGTCATAGTGGCAACAGAAGTATCCATCTCTGTTGAAAGTAAAGGGAAAATACAGATTACTGTATAGACCAATCAGAAAACGAATAAAATGCGGATTCAACCAATAAAAAGCTTCAGATATGTTTTTGATTTCTTATCCTGACAGAGGACAATAACCATTTTTCCAAATGGTTAATAAAGATTACAAGGCAATCCGAGTATATTTATGTACAAAAGAGCATGGATAGACGCAAATTGACAGGCAAACCGAAGTCACAAATGCTTTTCAACTATGTTGGAAAGTGTTAAAAAGTGATCAATTCTGTGAACAAGTAAAAATTAAATTTAAAAAATCAAAAAACCCGACTGCGTAAAAAGAGAACTAATTAGTTATTTCTCACCAATGTGAAACTATTTTTTTATGTTACTTACTTATTTTTTTTTATTTACTTGTATTGATGACTTTTAAGTTGGGTTCAATTGTTAGTTTCTATCTGTAAACACTCTTTTGATGAGGTCTATAGATGTCTATGAAGGTTAGAGTTGCAGTAAAGGTAGAGATCCTACCTACACAAATTCCAGGTTGCGTAATATTTAAACGGAGCTTCTGACTGTAAAATAGTCAATGAAACATCGTCTTCATTTTGAAAGACCTATCCAATGATATGTCACTTAATAGGGTGCATAAAAAAAAAATTTCGTCTCTACCGCCATTTTGGATTTTACGGCCGCCATTTTGAATTTATAAAAACAAAACCTAGCCTATAACCATCGGATGGTTAAGACGAATCGATAGAGACCTCATTCATTAAAATCCATCCAGCCGTTGGGATGTTTCGAGGGTATAAAGAAATCCACATATCCAGATACGCGTGAAACACATAACCCTTCTTGGCAGTCGGATAAAAATATTCACATAAAAAGATGTAGGTACCAATCGCATGGTATTAACGTATGTTTTAGCTAAATACAACTTTCTATTAAAATATAAAAATGCTCTAAATACAAATTTATTTAGGTTCAGGGTAATTATTACAATCTGAGGTATAAGTAGGCACCAAAATTTTCATTCTAGTTGCAATATTTATTTTGTAATCCTGCGCGTAATCTGTTCTACCAATTTTCTGCTCGTCAAATGTCTGACACTTTGGAGCCTCCTGTAAATGCTATTTCTGCATCTTGCAATTTTTTAAATGCATGAAATGAAAGAACATATATTTTTCATCCCAATAAAAATTGTGTTTTAAAATCATATACATTTTAAGATATTAAATGTTGAAAATGGTCCTTTTTCTTATTCTTTTTTTTTTTCGATTTTAACAGTCCTGAGTCCCTTAATATATCTATGTGATCAGAAATAACTTCTGGCTCGATTTATTGAGCTTTAAAATGTAAAATGAAAATTCCTAATTTGAACGACCTACTTAAAAACTCAGTATGGGCGCTTTAAATGAGTCATTATAAACGAAAAGTTAAATAACTTCAAAAATATTCTAGAAACAGCTTTGAAAATTCGTCTATATGGATAAAAAACAGTTAAAAACATACTAACAAGCATAGATTATGAAACTCTTTTCAACACATTCAGAATACTGTAACAAAACTTCATCGTTTAATAGGATGAAAGATTATGTCTAATTTAATAAATTTTAGAAGAATTTTAGAAGGATTGAAGGATTTAGAAGAATTAATTAAATTTGAATTTATAGGGATTTTGTGCAATATTTAGAACCCCACTCAAATATTTTATTTTAAATATTTTTCTTTGTATTTTGAATGATTAGGAAATGTACAAATATAATGGTCTTACAATAGAAATATAGAAATATTTCCAAATCGAAAAATCCCCTTCCCCCCAACACCAAGAAAGCTGAAAAGATGCAAAGGCAAATGAAATCATCCTTTTAAAAATATTTTTCTTTGTGTAACCAATAGTGCTTTTGGAACAAGATAAAGTAATGCATCTATAACTCATTCTAAACTGTATTACTACTAATCGATGTATTAAATGAATTTTATAACAAGTTATTTTAATGGTACTTATAAGTACCGCCAGTAGATAAAGGGTTGTGTAATAGCACAAGTGAAAGCGCACTTCCAGCAATTTTCGCTCATAGAGAATAGTGTAACCGAATTCTTTTGTGTGTCCCTGTAGATGAATGATAAATACTGTGCGTACCTTATTCAATAGTAAGCATCTTATAGCGCAATTCAGTGTTTTATATTTCAATATGTTTTAAATAGTGAAATATCATTAAAATACACTGCAAACGTTTTTTCCTCACAGACTATGATGTAAAAGCACTCATTTGAGTGCCCCTGTCAATGAATTATAAATGCTACACACTTCCTTTTTAATATCGAACATGCTATGGTAAGCCTCAATAACATATATGAATTAAATGGTAATCCGGCTATACAGGGTGGTTCAGAACTATATGTCAAAAATGTAAAGGCAGGTAGAGGGGACCTAAATAAGATTTCGTATAGGAATGTAGGTGCGGAAATTTAGCGTAGAGGAAGCTGTTGAGTGACGCTGACTTTAATTGTCATTTCCAGCACAGATTTCCAGCAACACGCATCATTACATCAACGCGGAGCTTGCTGACATGCATTTCATGTATAGGCCTGCGCAAGGAAGTGACATCCAACGCACATCTAACAGCTCTCGATCTTGTCGAAGGACTATTCTCTGCTGTCCATAATACTGCTTCTTCCACTGCATGAATTCTGCTCTATCTATCACGCCTCGAAGCGTAAAATGAATCACTCGCGCACAACTCCCGATGAAGACGCTCAAATGTTTTGGAGATGCAGAAGATTCCTACCCTGGAATCATTCCATGTACATCCTTTGAGCAACCGCTCCATTTCCTTGTACTCAAAATCAGAACGGAGAATGACGATTCAAGTCAGCGAAGCGCTTTCATCCGCCTAACTCTACTCCCTCAACGCCGCATTTCTGCATCCACATTTCTATACAAAATCTGCTTATTTAGGTCCCCTCTGCCTGCCTTTACATTTCTGTGACATATAGTTCTGAACCACCCTGTATTAACGAGTGTTAGAGGACGGTCAGACAAGTCGAATTCATAAACACTTTTCAACTATATGTTGGAAAGTGTTAAAAATATGTAGCAACAATTTCATCGGTGTTACAAGATAAAAAGTACTTTTTGATCTTATTTTGCGTATTCCTTCCTCTTTTGGGGAGTTTTAAACTATTGAACATTCACATTGGTTTTGATTATATGCATTTAAAGTTTGAAAAGTTGTTATTTTAAAAATTAGTAAGCTGGAAGGTTTGAAAATAGAATAGGTTGATGGAATTGTATAAATTACCTCTTTTCCGCTGCTCTTTGATGTTCAGACGAAGAATAAAATTCGGGCACACCTTATTCAAATGATCTGATTTTTTTACCTTGTTTCGTTCTATGAAAGTGAAACGTGTTTGCACTATGTAATTTATTTCGTTACAGTGATGTTCAACTTTAGACCAATTGCGGACATTTGTCGAATATTCCATCAACATCTCTGTCAATGAGTGATTGAGAAGTGCGTTGTTTACAAACTTACTCGCTCTGACCCCTTACACCAATTCCCTAAATGATTGAAGCTTTTCCGGCATATCTGTTGATGATCTAAATAGCATTTTTATCCCCTAACTGTATGTTTTTTAAAAATAAACTTGCTTTAAGGGGAAGTTCTTTGGTCTAAAATTTCCGTAATTTTTACGATATACTTTTTTTTTCAATCAAAAGGTATACCGCCTTCGGACTTTTTGTATTAAATTTATTGACATTTTAATTATATGTTTAAAATTTTTCTGTGTGTAAAAAAAAAATTATATTATGCCTTATGGTAGTCATTTGAATAAAACAGTCAGTTTGCCCTTTTTTAGCTCACAGGCTATCAAAGCCTGAGAGCTAATGTGCCCACAGGTTCTGTATGTATGTATGTATGTATGTATGTACGTAACACGATAACTTTTGATGGAAATATCCAATTTGCTTAAAAATTTGGATATAAGTTCATTCTGATAAGGCGCTTTCTTGATTAGTTTTGGGGATTCATTGATTAGGTATAAAGGGGGGAACTGGGGGATAATCCTCCCTTTAATTTAGATAAATTGGGTTTTCTTGCAGAATTATCAGATTTGCTACAAATTTGGCATACCAGTTTATTTTGATAAGGCGCTTCCCTGATTAGATTTGGAGGTTCATTTGTTAAGTATAAAGGGGGAAACGGGAGTGTCCAATCCCCCTTAATTTAGATAAATGGGTTTTTCATGCAGAATTGTCTGATTTGCTTCAAATTTGATAGACCGGTTTATTCTGATTAGGTGCTTCCCTGATTAGATTTGGAGGTTCATTGGTTAAGTATAAAGGAGGGAAATTGGGGAAGATAATCCCCCCCCCTTAATTTAGCTAGATAGTTTTTTCTCGATTTCTTTATTTTTCGAGAGGCATTATTCTTTGAAATAAAAGTATAATATACAATTAGTGTGGATAGCCTGTGAGCTCAAGGCCATCAGTTTAACTGGGCGCTTTTCTTTTTATTTATCTTTTGCGATTTTTAAAAAATATTTAATCAATGAAATAATTGTCATTGGTATAATCTCCAGCAAAAATGATTAGCTTTCTTTTAAATAAACAAGAAAAAAAAAATCATGCATCAAACATAGATTATGAATCACTTTCCAACACTTCCAGAATGCTTCACCGTTTAAAAAGGTAAAAAAGTTACCTAAGCAAACATTTGAAAACACATAACACATTTGAAAACCAGATTTCAACAATAACTGTACAAAGTCGGAAAGGTACTCCAATTCTTTTGTACACCTTTGTATATGATCTATTTAAATATTAGTATATGTTCTGCATATTACGCTAAAATTTAGTTTAGTTAGAAAACGCAAAACACAATGGATAATTCACCTTTAGCAATTTCCACCAATAGACGGAAACGCACTTGAATTTTTTTGTACATCCCTGTATATTATCTACAAAGTTTTCTATACGCCACGTATTAAGCTGAAATTTAATTCGGGGGGAAAACTCGCTTAAAACTACTGAAATCACACTTCCAGGATTTACTATACATGGGTCGCCATATATCCCAGTTTTTTTTTTTTTTTTTTTTGCTTAGTCCTGTAAATGATTTTATTTATATACTGCAAACATTTCTTAGTACACTGAATGCAGTTGAGCTTAAAAATGCATAACTCAAATTTAAAAAAAAAAACACTTTTAAGAAATTCAATCTCATTCTCAGTAATGCTTACAAATTCTTTTGTGTAGCTCTGTATATGGTCTATAGAATTTATACACATCACGTAATGTACAAAAAATTAGTTAAGCTTAAAACGCATACCATAAGAGAAAACACACTTCAGCAGTCATCCCTAATAGACAATATTTCGCGTACACTATTGTATCCGATATCTTTTATGTGTTCCTGTAAATGCAATGTACATCATAGTCCACTGCAAACATCTTGTAGGTACTATACCTTAGTAATATATATTAATTTTATCATGTTTGGAATAGTGTAACGTAACTGAAATAGTGTAGACATGATTGAATATAGATAATATAGACTAAATACAGTAGACTGAAACAGTGTAACATAATCATTATAACCGAACTCTTTTGTACTAGGTTTTGTAACAGGTATAAAGTAAGTTGAATACTTTTATGAGAAATAGGACACATGGCAACGTGACACAAAGTAAAGTCTCTTGAAGTACAGTCGTAGATTTAAAAAAAAAAAAGTAAACACCCCCTACTAACTCTTCAAAAAATTATCGTAGAAGAAAGTTACTGGTACCGAACGATTGGAAATAAAGTCTACTTTTAAATGATGTATATATAAAATTTGCTTAGGGGGCCGTTTGCATATTAAGGGGTCAAGGGACCTTAAAATATTTTTTTTTTTTTTTTTGTAAATTTCACCTTAAATATTATTCAAGAGTACATTATATGCATTATGGCATGCATTTATCACAAAAAAAAAAAAAAAAAAAAAAAAAAAAAAAAAAAAAAAACATTTTTGAGAAAAAAAAAATGGAATTTTAAGAGTCGTCTTAGAAATCTTCGAAATGCCCCCTGCGTGTTCCATATCAATCAAAATCCCCAATATTTTTTTTTTTTTATAAAAGTTTGGTTTATATATATAAATAAAATAGAACATCGAATTTTATATAATTGAATTTAAAAGTTTAAAAAAAATTAAAAATTTTGAAATATTTTCGAAATAATTTCAAAATTTTTATTATTTTTTTTTTTACCTCAGTGGTTTTCAGAAGTTTTTAATATATCGTGTGCGTTTTGCCCAAAAACGTCATTTAGAGAAAAAATGGCTTCAAAGTTTCAGAAACACCGCTTCAGCTATTGAACGGGTATAATTCTAAAAGCCATAACTTTTGTTCGAATAGGAATTTCAAGGAAACAATTATATCAAAATGTTCAGAAAAAATAGAAGTTTAAAATCTAAAAGAAAGAAAAATTAAAGCTTTAAGAGTCCTGATCTGCCACAATTTTTGGTTAAATTAGTTACAGACTATATGTCATCAGATTATATGTCAGACAATATGTCATCAGCAACAAATATGTAATAATAAACTATATTTTATCATTTTATCAATTTTTGTGAATGTGTACGTATTTATTACGCGTTTGTTTGCACGATAAATATCTTTATTTAACAAATAGATAAATAAATAAAAGTACAAAGGTTTAAAGAACAGTAACGGTGTGTACTTTAAAATTAATCGATTGATCTATATTGAATCGATTAAATTAATTATTATTAGTAGTAATCTTTCTTGTGTAATTTATTAGCTAAAATTTAAAAACAGATAATTTTTACAAGTTATAGTCGTTACTTAACACTTACTTAAAACACATTTTAACCATAGAACTAACTACCAGAAATGTTACTCAAGTTTTATAAAAATGTTCTACACCAGAATTTTTATTTAAAACTATTTAACTTACTTATTTAACTTATGATTGATCGATTTATATATTTAGTTTATTTTTAAGAAATTTCTGGTTTGAATAAATATTTTGAATGTACCTGTCGCATCCATTGGATCCGTCTGGAAGGCGGGGGTTTAAAAAATTAATTCGATTATACCATATACGATATTCTGTTTAAGAGTCTACATCACTCACGCGGAAACACCCGTCCGCTAATGTTAATCCTATGGAAGAATTTTTTTAAGATATCTCGTTTGCATTTCAATATTTGTAAAAGTTTTTTTTTTTTTTTTTTTTTTTTTTTTTTGCGTTGGCTAGCTGAGATCAATCTGTACAAAGGCCGTTTTTTACTTTTTTGATTTTACTTACAGATTTTTTTTTATTAGGATACTTTTACTTTCGGAGCCGGTTTCGAAAGTGAAAATGCTCTCATAAAAAAAACTGCAAAGAAAATCGAAAAAGTAAAAAACGACCTTTATACAGATGAAATTCAACTACTCAATGAAAAATAAAATCCTTTAAAAATATTAAAATGCAAGCGAGCTATCTTCAAAAATTTCTTCCATAGGATTAACATTAGCGAACGGGTGTTTTCTCGTAATTGAAGTAACCCCTTAAAAATGTATCAAAATTTAACATTGTTTTTTACTATATACTTAAGGAATTTTCTTCAGAATCACATTTCCATTAGTCCATTTTAAACGTGCTAAAAAATAACAATAATAACATTTAAGTATTTACTCATTAAGAATCAATAATCATCAAAAGCAACATGATTTTTTTCTGTTGAAATGGATTTCGTCACGTTTCTGTAATTGTTTCTGTTGTAAGAACTGTTTACGTTTCAACGATATTTATTCAAACTAGTTAATACCACAGTAGACTTGTCCCAGGCATTCCATCTGCATTTTTTGACACAATTTTCTTATGTTATATATATATATATATATATATATAGTACATAGAAATTTTCAATTAACTGCAATTTTTAATTAACGTGTTTTGTCTTTTACGACCTTTCTTTTTAATGTTTATTTAACTCTATAAAAGCATATAAAATCGTCAATTCTTATATGAATTAGTTTATTATTCCTTTTTTTTTCAAAATTTTCACAAAATTACTCAGAAACACAAAATTTATAATAAAGAAGCATTCACCCATTATGAGAGTATAATGCTAATTTAAACCCTAATGGCCTTTTCACTTGATTGTTTACTGTTGTCTATAAATCACGTAATTGTACATTACTATATGTATTACTTATGAAGAACGATGGACATAATTATTACAGCGTTTATAGATCAACAGCGACATGATTTTTTGTTGTTGTTGTAATTGACCTCGTCACGTTTTTGTAATTATTTCTTTTATTCTAATTGTAATTACTATCTACATTTCAACGATATTTATTCAAACTAATTAATCTCAATAGATCTGTGCAAGACTTTTGATCTGCAATCTTTAAGATTACTCGTTTTTTCATTATTTTTAATTAACTGCATTTTTTCATCAAACAACGGGTTTTAACTAAATGTGAGTAGGCCAAAAGCATGGTCAAAAATCCTTCGCAAATATCTTATTCATCACTCAACGCGAAAAAATGTCAAAAGTCGGGTAAAAATCTGCGAAAAACTAAAAAATCGTTGTTCGAATTCCGAATAAACTTTATTGAAAGGAAGACAAGTTTTTTTATATTGGACTAAAAGACTGAAACCTGGTTCCTTTTTAAGAATCTCAAAATATTCCCACACAACTCGAAAAATCTCAAAAAATTGCGTAAAAAAATCACGAAAAATTCCATAAGTCGCTGTACAAATTCTAAATAAACTGTATTGAAAATAGGGCAACTTTTATTATACAGGGTTAAAAGATTGAGATCGGATCCCCTTTAAAAATGTCAAAAAATCATCGAAACACGCAAAAAATTAAATCGCATAAAAAATCAAGTAAAAAAATCGCAAAAAATTAAAAAATCACTCAACGAATTTCGAATAAACACTACTGTAAAGAGAGACTTCTGACAGTTTGTCGGAGCCTGGGGCCTATTGCCCCACATCCCCGAGTACTGTAAAGAGGATAACATTTACTATAGCGGACTAAAAGGTTTAAATATTTTTCTGGTGTGGAAAACTTGGCGAAAAAAGCAAAGAAAACTATAAAAATTGCATAAAAAGCAGCTAAAAAATCAAAAATCGCAGAAGAAAATATTGACTATAGCGGGCTAAAACATTCTAACCAGGATTCGTTCACAAGTGTCAAAAAATCGCAACGAAACGTGAAAAAGGCTAAACATTGCATTAAAAATTGTTAAAAATTTCATTGAAATCGCCTTAAAAATCGCTATAATTTCAAAACTTGCAGAGGACAACATTACTACATTAGGCTAAAAGTTTGAAACCGAGTACGTTCTAAGAATGTCGAAAAACTGCCGCGAAACGCGAAAAAACTGTAACCATCGCATAAAAAATTCGAAAAATTCACAAATCGCTCTACAAATTCCCAATAAATTTTATTGAAAAGAGGGCAAAATTTACTACATCGAGCTAAAAGGTGAAAACCGGATTCCTTTTACTAATGTGGAAAATTCGCTGTGAAACGTGAAAAAACGCTAAAAAACGCCTAAAAATTAAATAAAGAAATCTAATCGAAAAATCTGAAAACTGGCTCCGAGTTGCTTAACTTCAAAGATAGAGGTATCTTCCTGCCAAATCTTGTAATACGCAGCGCCTCTGCAAAAAACGCACATGCACACAGACAAACATACAGACATACTTCTATTTTTATTATTATAGATAATAAAAAGTAAAATTAATTTTATTTATATAGTGAATAACAAATTTAAATTTATCGCATGCCGAAAAATTGTCGCGTTTGCCACCTTGAGCACGCGTGTCATGCATTCGCCATCCCAGGCATATTTTTTTCTATAAAGAAAGATACAAAAAATAGATACTAGAAAATTATAGCAGAAAATATTAAATTATTTAAAAAATTGAGCATAGAGAATTATAATAATTTCAAGAGGGTTTCAAATCGAGCTTCGTAACTGCGACTTTGAGCCATTTAGATAAGTCAAAGTTTTAAAATATAATATTAATTTCCTGAAAAACTTAAGGGTTAATGTCATTAATGGAGGTGGACGGCGCAATCGAGCTGCTAAGGAAAGTGATATAAGGAAGTACAGCAAAATTATATATATTAAATTGTTGCTTTGATGTGTGTAGAAAGACTATTTTCTTATACGTGTATAAAAAATATTTTAATGATTATTGGATGCAAAATTTGATTGTTTTATTTTAAAAAACATACCTTGGAATACAAATGATGAAATGTGCATGTGTTACCCGAAATATTTTATAGAATTTTGTTTCGTATAAAGTGAGTTTATTTTATAAACATTTTTTAAATATCAGAAGCAAATTCGCCGACATCTCTCTTACCTTACTCAAAATTAACACTCTCTCTATTAAAAGTAAAGTGCTTCTTTATACTGCATGTATTTGCTCTATTCTTACTTATACTTGCCCAATCTGGGGGTTTGCAAGCAAAACTAATATGAATTACCTCTACAGAGCACATAACAAAAATCTTCGTACTATCAGGAACGGCCATCGTTAGCGCAGGGCTCAGGAGTCCTACTATTCGTAGAGATCTCTGTACCACTTCCCTTAAAAAATGTATCAGTCAACTCTTAAAAAACTTCTATAAAACTGTTTATAACATTCCTGATGAAATCGGCGCACACGGGGTGTTGCTATAATATGAGGTCTCCGATCCCGCTGATAGCAAACTCTCTAGGAATGCTTTATTAATTAATGATTAATACTCAGTTTTACTCTCTCTTCAAGTAAACTTAACTTTCCTTTGTCTGCTCTGTCATGGTTTATTGTTCATTAATATATATATATATATATAGATAGATAGATAGATAGATAGATAGATAGATTACTCTAGTGGCATTTTTATCTCTTACATTTAAATGTATCGTCTCTTTAAAGAAAATTCTTTTAAGGAGATGGGTTCGATCCTCGGTAGTATTTCATCTGTCCTTTTGGAACTAATGGAGTTTTCTTTCTTTTTTTTTATCTTTTTTTTTCAATTGAATTTTAAAATTTTAAGCTACTTAACCTATTTCATACACTTTTTATTTTTTTATTTTTTTTTCCTTATCTTCATGTAGTTTTTACTACAGTTACACATTTTTCTTCTGATGGTTCCCTATTGCCTCTGCAAGTCAATTACCTTACACCGGACCATAAACAGAATTTATTTTAGTGTCCTTATTTATATGTAGAAAAATATCAAACAAAAATCACCAAAAACTTTTTATAAATATCTCCTGCTTTACATAATCTTTCTTTATTTTAAACGCTGTCCTTAATTTCGCTTTCAGTTTTTGTGGTTCCTCTTTCTATGGGCTCATTTTCTAAGTTTTCCTTGTACATTTACTTAACTTTTTTGCTTCCTCTCTCTAATACTAACAGTTAGATAATTGCTAACTCTGTTCATACCTCTATCTAATATTGTGCCGGGGATGTGTGACATTGGTCACAGGCTCTTCGGGAGAAATTATCTTCGAAATTTATGTATACAATTTTATGTAATTTTTTTAATAAATAATTCAATGTTCCCAATACTTTTCGTACTAAAATCTTAATTTTGAAACGTATGGATAGACTAACACATTTTCTTTTATAGCTCTATGGAGATTTAAGAAAAAATCCACCACATATTATAAATTTCTCCTGATTGCTGTGATCTAAGAAACTCAAATGAAATGTCAAAGTGGATGTTGCCATTTGAAAATTGAAAGTTGTTAGTTTTTATGTATAAACGACCCCTATTTCAAAAATTGAGAGTTTTTGTGTTGGCGGATAGGTATAATTGCCAGTCGAATAATTCCATCCCCCTGGCCTTTTTTTTAGACAATTTCCTGATAAAATAACATAGAATAGTGCATTTTTTATTCATGAATGTACATTGTTCCATGGTGCATTTCTATAAGATTTTGTGATTTCTTAAAAATGAATTTCTTTCTTTTTAAGTGTGGTTAGAAAAAAAAACAAAATGCAAACTGAAAAGATATAAAAGAAATAAATAGTAGGTAAATAGCAAAATTTTCTACTTTATTTAACACTTAAAATATAATAAATAAGATGTCTAAATATGTAAAAAATAACACGCAAAAAATATAATATTAACATGATGGACACAGGAATTTCCTTTTCCTCTTTAAAGTCAGATGTTCCGCCCCCATGCAGCTCCGGTTATGTTAGGAATAAAAAATATTACAAAAGTGGGTTTAAATGCCTCACATATAGAACGGAGGAAATAATATTTTAGGATACATATTTCTTGACCTACATAAATTCTGCATATGGGGCATTCTCAGAATCTTTTGACTTTCGGGAATAAAAATCTAGTGAAATTAAAGTTTCTAAAATAACATTTTAATCTGCTAGACGAATGCCTAAATGATTCAAAATGAAGAAAAAATGGTCAGCAGCGAAAAAAAATTTTATTTTACTAAGGTTTAAGTTAAACTTGCGAGTTTAATTTTCCTTACCATTTTACCACTAGAACTTTTTATTTTCTTCTAAGTTTTTACTTATAATGAATTTGCATAGTACCCACAGGACATTCAAATAAGAAATAATAAAAATATAGTACTTTTAATATAGAATTTTTGTATAACATTGTCTTAAAGGGATGTTAAAGAAAGGACGGTAAGATATATATAAAAAAAAAAAAAAAAAAAAAAAAAAAAAAAAAAAAAAAAATGGGTCGGTATAGGAAAAAAGGGAGGGAATGGGGGAAAAAAGGGACGGTAGGGATGGAACGGTAAGGAAAATTACCACCTATTTTTAGGAAAATCATGTTAAGACTAAATGATAGCCACAATGTTCATTCATTTTTTTTTTCTTAATTCACCTCGAAAAATGCAGGAATAAACTTTGGGAACGATAAGACTACCAATAAAGGCACGATCTTGAAATTGATATTTAAATGCTAATTTAAATTCTGCAGTAAATTTCCTGTCAAAGAATTTTAGACATTCTTTCTCTAACATACTTCTGCATGAGAAAAAACTTGAAAAAAAATCTGTGGCTGCATCTGAAGTGATTTTCTGTATAAGTTTAGCAAGAGGGACGGAAAGGATGAAAAACACAGGGACAGAGTTAAAAAAATAATATCAACCGTAAAAATGTGTGCAGGTTAATTTTTTGCTACATATTTATATAGAACAATTGTCCCAGTTTTGGAAAAAAAAATTACATCGAATTACTTTTACTGAAACAATTTTTTACAGCCAGCTCCAAACTTCAAAATCAGCATCAGGGACGGTATAGGAGTTTTCCTGGTATTTGGACCCCCAACATCGTCCAAAACTTATTTATCTCGTTAATATTGTTATGCAATCATGCAATGGGATGTTCCCCAGTATATGAAATTAAAAAAAAACACAAAAAATGTATTAAAATAAAAATTATTATTCAGGGACATAAAAGTCAAAAGATTGTGAGAATACCCCATATACTAACGCAACTTTTTATATCTCGATTAATCAAAATCACCCATATCTGTCATATTTGATTTTTTAACTCGGCTTTCTTCCCTTGATCTCTCTACGATATGTATAAACTAAGAATGAGCCTTATGAAATTGCTAATCAAATTCTTCCTCAAATGGATCTCTTGAATGCCCCTTCACCCCTCCCAGAACTCCGAATTCCGAGAGTAAAAAGACAAAAAGCTTAGATAAAGATGACGGTTACATGATCCCCTGGATACTAATGTGGATTTAATATGACTATTTATATAATAAAAGGAAAAGAGGGCCATGAGTAACGCTGACGACATAATGACAACACCTGACAGGTGACAACACCTGATTCATATTTTTTTCTTTTACTGCAATTTGTTTAGCCCCCGGTATGCTATTTCTTTCTCCCACCTATTAATGTGTCCTCTCCAAAAAATAACGTTACATTATATAGGCCAGCCGTAAAACAAAGCAGATGTATCATTGTACGGAATAATCTCTACTGCGGTTTTTTTAACTTCTAAGCATCGCACATTTTCAATTTTTATACCGTCGTACGTATTGCAAAAAAAAAAAAAAAAAAAAAAAAAACTTTTAAATGTAATTTATTTGAAATCAGCATCTCCATTTATTTTTGAGATATTATTTTTTTTGTAGTTTTTAGCACCATTTGTTTAATTTTGGCAACTGAATTACTCCATTTCTGTAGAAAGTAAAGGGAAAATAGTTGAAAAATAGCAGTTATATCTTTTTGTTGCCATTTTCTCATAAAAACTGAAAAAAAATGTAATTCAAATACCTGCTATTTTGAAAAAATATAAATGAATGATTTCTGATAAAACATGGAGCTATTATAAAATAAATTTAATTTTAAGTATCTATATTAATATTACAAACAAATGAAAGGCATATTAATCATGAGATAGCACTTTTTTGTCCAGTTTCTTGAATGACGAAATCTCTTTTTTTGGATTTGTGTATTATTCAGCGATAATCACGTCCTATGCATATTTTACTGTAGATGATGTTTAAGAATGGATCGTAAATGAAGAGTTCTTTTGCAGATGCGGAGGACGTCATTTTATATAAAACTAGCAAACCCCGCGGCTTTGCTCGCGTAATATTTGAAATATGCCAAGTGGTATTTATATGTCTAATTTTTATTAAAAGGTACTAACTAAATTTTTATTTTATTAAAAGGTAATATTTTATTTTATTAAAAGGTACTTATTACTTTTAGGAATAATTAAAAAAATTACTATTTAAAACACAGTTTGATTAAACATCATTGTTACACTGCATAAGGCAGAAATGAGACTTAAATTAACAAAAAGAAATAAAACTAAATAAGTAATAATTTAGAAAATATTTTGAAACTTTTATGCTCAATTAATACGCTCATTTCAGTATTCATTTGAAGTTTTGAATTTTTTAGAAACCATCTTCTTACATCTTAAAATTAACCATCATGTCAAATTCCAAGTCCTACCACGTCTCTCAACATAAAGGGCTATGCTGAAATAGGAACTGTCACCATTAATTTGCCAACATTAATTTTGAAATTGGTTTGTTATTTCCTAATATTCCACAGAAACGTAATTTAGAAAGCTTTTAAAGGCCTTTTTTAGAGCGTTTGTTGTTTCTGTAAATCCCAGGTGGTAGAATCATCGGCATAAAATATAGCCTGTGTAGGATCAGAGACTGTTACCATTGATTCGCAACTATTACTTTTATATTTGGTTTATATTCCCTGAAATTGCGTAGAAATCGTAATTTAGGACTTTTTTAGAATGCTTTTCGCACCTCCCCTTCACTTCACCCCTTTTTAATTCGAATTTATTTTCGACAGTCCTTCGAGAGCATTTATATTTTATAAGTAACTATCATGCCATATTTAAAGTTTCTAGCCTTTTCAGTATCACAGAATTCGCAATTTAGAAAGCTTTTAGCTACTGCAACCCTCTGGTGGTAGTGGCACAGACATAAAATATAGCTTATGTTTGAGCAGGTTCTATCACCAACAATTTGTTATCATTATATTTTTAATCGGTTTGGTATTTGATAAGATTACATAAAAATTGTAATTTATAACGCTTTTCCCTCACTTCATCTTTTTAAATTTGAAATTTTCTTTCGACAGTTCATAGAAAGCAGTTGCATTTTGTAAGTAAATAACATGCCATACTTCAAAGTGTTAGACCCTTCAGTTATGCAAAAAACGCAAATTATAACATGTTTTGCTTTTGCAACCCTCAGATGGTAGTGACAGCAACATAAAATATAACCTATGTTATAGCAGGGACTGTCACCATTGATTTGCAACCATTACTTTTGAAATAGCTTTGGAATTTCTTGAGATTGAGTAGAAATCGCAATTTAGAACGTTTTTAGAAAGCTTTTCGCGCATTTTCACCCCTTTTTAAATTTCCAATTTTTTCGAAAAGATCATTTATATGTAATAAATATGTACCTTGCCTAATTTTAAGTAGCTAGCCCCTACCGATCACAAAAATCGAAATTTGGAATGCTTTTTTGCTCCTGCAATGTCTAGGTGATAGTGATACCGACTTGAAATAGCATCTATGTTAGAGCAGAGGCTGTCAGCATCAATTTCTTACCATTACGTTTGAAATCAGTTTGATTTTTCCTGAGATATTGGTGACAAATCGGCATTTAGAACGTTTTTAGAACGCTTTTCGCTCACTTTGCTCCTGCATCTCCTCTGGGGTAGTGGAAAGAGATATAAAATATAGCCTATCTTAGAGCAAGATCTGTCACCATCATTTTAACACCATTATATTTGAAATCGGTTCAGTATTTCCTGAGATTGCATAGAAATTGCAATTTAGAACGTTTTTTACAACGCTTTTTGCGCATTTTCACCCCTTTTTAAATTTCTATTTGTATAAGAACTGTTCTTAGAAATCCTTTATATCTACACTGTTAAAAATTTGCAGCATTCTGGCAGGTCATTTGACCGTTTTATCCGAAAACGGTTACACAACCGTAATTTAACACTATTCTGACCATATTATCGGCCATTTTACGGTCAGAATATAGTTAAATTATGGTTATGAAACCATTTTTTCAAAAAACGGTCGAATGACCTGCCAGAATGCTGCAAAATTTTTAACAGTGTAATAAGTAGCTGATACTTCAAATTTCATATTTCTAGGCCCTTCAGTAACACATAAATCGCATTTTTAGAACGTTTTTTGCTCCTACACCCCCTTTGGGATAGTGGCACCGACATAAAACATAGCCTATCTTGGAGCAAACGTTGTCACTATCATTTTGACACCAATATTTTTTAAATCAGTTTGGTATTTTCTGAGATTATGTAGAAACTACTATTTAGAACGTTTTTAGAACGCTTTTTGTGCATTTTCACCCCTTTTCAATTTCGAATTGTTTAAGAACTGTTCTTAGACATCATTTATATCTTATAAGTAACTAATATTTCAAATTTCATATTTCTAGGCTCTTCAGTAACGCAAAAATTGCATTTTTAGAACGTTTGTTTGCTCCTGCACCCCCTTTGGGGTAGTGGCACCGACATAAAATATAGCCTATGTTCTAAGTTGGACTAACACCATCATTTTGATACCATTACTTTTGGAATCGGTTCGGTATTTCCTGAGATTATGTACAAACTACCATTTAGAACGTTTTTTAGAACACTTTTTGTGCAGTCTCACCCCTTTTAAATTTCGAATTGTTTAAGAACTGTTCTTAGACATCATTTATATCTTGTAAGTAACTAATATTCCAAATTTCATATTTCTAGGCCCTTCAGTAACGCAAAAATCGCATTTTTAGAGCGTTTTTTGCTCCTGCACCCCCTTTGGGGTAGTGGCACCGACATAAGATATAGCGTATGTTCTAAGTTGGACTAACACCATCATTTTGATACCATTGCTTTTGGAATCGGTTCGGTATTTCCTAAGATTATGTAGAAACTACTATTTAGAACGTTTTTTAGAACAATTTTTGTGCGGTCTCACCCCTTTTAAATTTCGAATTGTTTAAGAACTGTTCTTAGACAACGTTTATATCTTGTAAGTAACTAATATTCCAAATTTCATATTTCTAGGCCCTTCAGTAACGCAGAAATTGCATTTTTAGAACGTTTTTTGCTCCTGCACCCCCTTTGGGGTAGTGGCACCGACATAAAATATAGCCTATGTTCTAAGTTGGACTAACACCATCATTTTGATACCATAACTTTTGGAATCGGTTCGGTATTTCCTGAGATTATGTAGAAACTACCATTTAGAACGTTTTTTGGAACAATTTTTGTGCGGTCTCACCCCTTTTAAATTCCGAATTGTTTAAGAACTGTTCTTAGACATCGTTTATATCTTGTAAGTAACTAATATTCCAAATTTCATATTTCTAGGCCCTTCAGTAACGCAGAAATTGCATTTTTAGAACGTTTTTTGCTCCTGCACCCCCTTTGGGGTAGTGGCACCGACATAAGATATAGCCTATGTTCTAAGTTGAACGAACACCATCATTTTGATACCATTACTTTTGGAATCGGTTCGGTAGTTCCTGAGCTTACCTCCTACAAATAAACAATTTTTTCCTCTTTATAATATGAGTATAGAATAGATAAAAGCACGTGTTTGGAGTCTTAAAACTGAAGTATATATATTTTTATACATATATATTTTTTTTCGTCAGGGGCGACACTAAATCCTGAAAAAGCAGAATTCCTGTTTTCTAGTTTAAACTTGCAAATGTCGAAAAAATTTTATTTGTTCACCGTCGAACAGGAAAATAAAATGTTCCTTCAAATGCAATTTATTTTAAAGCCGTATCGCGATTTGCTGATTTTTTAAATAATTTCCAAGCATGATTTTTTAAAAATCTGTCTCTATCGTGTGCAGCCCGATAGTAAAAGATTAACCCGTCTGCATATAAAACAATATAAATAGTTCAGTGTTTGTTCCCGGCAAATAATCCGTAACGAAATTAAAACTTCATCAATAAATAAGTAACATAATATAAATAAAACACAAATTTAACAGATATGAAATCGAACAACGCGCTTTGTCAAAATCAAAAAAGCACGTCAATTATACACATCAGGTATTACTAGAATAAATAAATATTTTCCTTGAAAAAAGCAATATTTGCTATTTTGTGTCATACATTTGCATTTTATAGTTTAAAATTTTGCTAATTATTTTCTGTTTTTGTTATTATTATTAATTAAAACGACGATTAGCATTTTCTAGAATTTTTAAAAAATACAAAAAAAAAAGTAAGCCATCTTTCCAGTCACAGTTTCAGATGAAATTTCAAAGTCTAAAAAAAAAATTAAAGTGCAACTTAAAGTTCGGCTGTAGAACAATTTAAAGTTAATAAAACAATGATTTTTAGAGAATTTTTTCAGTTCATATTGCTGCTTGATTTTGCTCAGTTTCGTGCCTATAGCTCTGTTAGTTCAATAAAGTAGAAAATAATAAAACTAAATTTCAATTGTCAATTTAACTATTGGGATTAATTATTGGAATGTTTCATTGAAAGTACTGTACAGAAAATTTGCCGTCTCTAAGACAACAGGGAAAACGCCATCTTGTCAGAATTTAGAAGGAATTTCCACAGTGGCGCGATTTTTTATTTTTATTTTTATTTAATAATACGCAAAACATATTCTGTTTGACAAGGTCTTTTGACTTTGATATCGAGCAGCATCAGTGAATTATGAGAGATCTCTGAAACTCATTGCACTTTGATAACAATTGAAGAGCTAAGTGGAAGAACATGTTAAGTAACAAAAATTACATTTCAAGAAATTTGAGGTAAAAGTTTTTGCTGTAAATTTTAATGATTTATTTTCTGTTTGATACCATGTGTTTAAAATATTAACAGGTATGGTACTAAACTCTCTCAGAAAAACTTATTCATATTTAATTTTCAAATATTAAAAATTATTAATATTATTGACATTATTAAATATTAAAATATTAAATATTAATGAATAATGTCTTAAATCTTCAAGGCTAAATAGAATCTTAGTATTTTAGCTTCACCATGTGATAGGATACCTCATAACGCTTTCATACAAAAAAAAAAAAAAAAAAAAAAAAAAAAAATTTTAGAAAATGTAACATAACATGTTCATCCACTCAGCTCTTCAATTAATTTATAAACTTTCAAATTTAAAAGATCCTATTTAGATTCCGATTTCACTTACACTTTCCTTTCCGATCTGTTACACTTTCCTTTGATAAACTGTATTTTTTAATATTTGCTACCACCAGTGGTGTAGTCATAAAAACACCAGGGATATACGCTGTAGCTAAGGAAGGTATAGGGAGTTTCTTTTAAACATCCAAGAGGTATACGGCGTATATCACCGTACACACCCCACTACATGCATGGTTACCACTATCTCCAAAGTATAATCTTCGTGGTAAAACTTTTTTAGCATCTTCAATAGGAATCTGCCATGAAGATCAGTGACTCCAACTTATATGGGCCCATGGACATGAGCCCACCCAATAATTTGATCACTCTGCCCACCCAATTTCAATTGATTTAATTAATAATTTATTTTTTATTTAATCGCTGAAATGAAATTTGATTTTATTAACGTTCTCAAAAGTTTTGTTTGAAAAATAATAAGGGAGCACTTACAGGAGCACTGAAAACCCCTTCAGCAGATGTATAGTTAAATTTCTTATGAAAACAAATTTCCTGTATATTCTGCCATCTGTTTTGAGGTCTTGAATTGATAAAGCACTTGGCGACTAAAATGTAATCTTTTCTTGGCATTTAGTTTTTTGCACTTCCAGTAGTTAATTCTAATGTTATTTAAAATAAAATTAATGTATTTATAAGGAAGAACTTATAAAAATATAATTTAATAGAATTATTTATAAAATTACAACTAAACTATAATAATTTTAAAATTTGCTTAGAAAAAACATAATTTAGTTTCGAATTATCTTCTTTAGTCATTCGCTCTTCCCCTCTCTCTCTCCACACACATACACACTAAGGAAAAAAATATATGTGTTATTTGACTCAAACCTTTTTGAGCCCACCCAATATTTTGGAAAAGTTGGCGCTACTGATGAAGATTATAGATTAAAAATAGTGATAGCAAATATACACTAAAAAAAATTGTCTCAAATTGACAGAAAAAAAATATCAATTTTAGCACCAGTGGAAAACCGTTTAATTTACAGAAAATGTCTGTAATTTTTCATTAAAACAGTTTATTTTTTGTAAAAAATATAGATTTTTTCTGCAAAAATTACGAAACCCACGTTCCTTTTTACAAAAAAAAACTGTTATTCTTTAAAACAGCTTTTTTCTGTAAAAAATACAATTTCTTTCTGTAAAAATTACAGTTTTTTTTTTTTTTTTTTTTTTTTTTTTTTTTACAGTGTGCTCTAAAAATATAGAATATTGCAACACCTGATCTAGAGAAAGTTTCCGAAAGTCAGGCATTCTTAAAAATGAAATGTTATTAGATACGCTTGCATTAGATATTATAGAGAAGGAAATCCTGCGTTATAAATGAAAGTCAGGCATTCTTAAAAATGAAATTTTATTAGATACGCTTGCATTAGATATTACAGGGAAGGAAATCCTGCGTTATAAATAAGTTTAACCCCCTTTTAAACTTACGAAAGGTTTAAAAGTCATTTTAGGTTGTTTCCTTAGAAATGGATCCATTGCAATCACTTTGTTTATATATACGAATATATATATTTAATGCAAGCGTTCATCATGATAACATCCGAAATACCAAACTATTTCGAACGTAATTGAAACAATGCATTGATCTTGCAAATACGTTTTATAAAGTCGTTAATCAACTATGTAGCCTTTATCCTCCTGAGACCCAAGCAAAATAAAATACATTATAAAACATCCATTTTAATGGATGTCAGGTATCAGGAGGTTATAATTTCTTTGCAAAAGCACACGAAAGAATTCCATTACATTATAGTCTACGGAGAAAAATCGTTTGCGGTGCATTTTAATGATGTTACATTATACAGCTTTGATATATTTTTCCTTTTTAACACTTTCCAACAACGTTGAAAAGTGTTTATGCATTCGGTTTGTCTGGTCGTCTGTCCACGCTCTAACTCCCGTAAATAGACTCGGATTTTCATGAAATTGATAAAGGTTATTTAGGGTCACCAAAGCATGTTTAGTATTGTATATGAAGTAAGTGGAATTAATAGTTCACTTACAGGGGCACTCAAAAGAATTCCATTACAATATGGTGTATGGGGGAAAATCCTTTGCAGTGTATTTTAATGACATTACGCTATTTCAAATGTATTGAAGCAGATATAAACCACTGAATTTCACTATGATCACGTTAGAACAGGGCATTCATAGCATTTTTTATTCATTTACAGGGACATACAAAAAAAATCGCTTACAGTACTGCCTTTCTGTAATAACTGCTGGAAAGTACGTTTTAAAATTCGGTATGAGCTTAAAATATAACTAATTTTTATGTTACTCGTTATATATAAATTCTATACATCATATACAGAGCTGCACAAAAGTATTCGCGTACCATAATCCTTATTAGAGGAAAATGCTGAAGGGGAATTTTCAACTGAAGTACAGTCGAACCCGGTTAAGACGCGTTTCAAGGGAGTGGGCCAAAGTCGTGTATTAAGCGGGATCGCGTATTAAACGGGATTTAGATAATGTTGCAGGAACTGGGCCTTTTTACACATCTAATCGTCTAAATGAACTTTAGGGCTTTCATTTATATGTTTATGGTTGAAAATTGTGTCATACGTATATTTAGATTTAAATTTAATTATATTCAACTTTACTCGGTGTGTCTTTTTATAGGACCGACTGGAATAATAACTGAAAATAAATATAGATTCAAACATGGCATTATTATCATTAAGGCTGTTCTCAAATCCAAAAGGGCAACTTTATGACATAAGTTTTAATTCATTTTTATTCGGAAATGCATGAAAGTAGCAGGTGTTGTTGTTCAGAAACTATGTGATCGAACTGTTTTTTCTGTTTTTTTTAACGCAATAAATCTTTCAGAAAATAGTGTCAAAGTGGTCGTTTTATACCGAATTTCAGCGCGAAAGAAGAATAACCACTCAGAAAATGTTGAAAAACGTCTTTATCACGTGATCAAAATCGCGTATAACTCAATAGGTAATTTATTGATCAAAAAATGGAAAACACAGTTAGATTCCAAATGGCTTCCATAGTGAGGCCTTCCAATTTATATCTTTCCGCTAAAAAGTGAACTTGTAAATGTGTCAAAACGTTTTGCGCTTGTTTCAGACCAGCCTTAATACGTGACAACCGAAGATAATACAGCAAAAATAATTTTTCTACTAGACTATGTTTTTTTTTTTCAGAAAGAATAAAAATATCAAATTGTGAAGCACAATCCAGTTGGCAAAACATATTTAATACTTGTGATAATGAGTACCAATATAATCTGTCCTTCTTTTTAATGTAAGAGAAAACTATCCTTATCAATTTTTGTGTAACAAATATTGTTAGCATAGCAAAAGTAAAGAAATCATAAAATGAATTAAATAACATCTTTGCGAGTTTCTTTTTTAACCATTTGGAAAAATGGTTTGTGTCCTCGTCAGGGTAGGAAATCAAAAGCATATCTGAAGCTTTTTATTAGTTGAATCCGCATTTTATTCGTTTTCTGATTGGTCTATACAGTAATATGTATTTTAAATTTACTTTCAATAGAGATGGATACTTCTGTTGCCACTATGACAAAAAAGTTATAAAAACTACAAAAAAAAAATTAATAACTCATAAACAAATTTAGAAACAGCTTTCAAACAAATTGCATTTAAAAGTTCAATTTTCTCTATACAACGGTTTAAAAAGTAATATTGTGGGATGTTTAGAAGTTTAAGAATGAAATTTCATTTAAAATTGGTCCAGGAATATTAATGTTTAATCCATGGCGTGCGTAATGTATGATCAGCTCCGTAGAAGTTTAAAAATTTACAGTACCGAAAAATGTAATCCATGGCGTACGTAATGTATGATCAACTCTGTGCGATTTTTTATGTCTTAAATTTTAGTCTTTGAAAAAATCACTTTCCAAATGGTCGTTGTAGTTTGTTAAATTGCATTTTTTTCTTTGGTCTATAACATGCATTATAAAACATAGTAGTGATATAACGTACATTTAAAAACTCACTAACAACATGTATAATCATCTTTAATCACAATAATTTTATGACGTATCTGAGCATCATGATTTCCTCTATGTATCTCTCTCTACTACAATAAAAAAAATACACGAAGCGAGACACAAAGAATGTTAGGACACGGGATCAACGAAGAATTGTAGTGTTGCTAATTTAGAGGGGTTTTTTATTCCAATATCTAATCACCATTTTTGATGATTAGTAATGTTCGCTTTAATTAATCTGTTATTAAATAAAGTAAATATTACAGAAACATACAGAAAACAGATAACAGAAACAGCATTTTTTATCTGAATAAAAAAATCCGCTAAATTGGAAACACTGGAGAAGAGAGAAGGAATTCGCATCTTTACCAATGAATTCGTGTCTTAGACGTGATTTTTTGCCACAAAGAACCGAAAATCTATCGCGTATTAAGCGGGATCGCGTAATAACCGTTCGCGCCTTAAACGTGATATTTTTGCATTAGTCTTATGGGCGATTTTCAAGGGATCGGAAAAAATCCGCGTATTAAGCGGGATCGCGTATTAACCGTGAGCGTCTTAACCGGGTTCCACTGTATATGTATCTCTTACGTGAACTATATTTTGGCATGCATGTAGTTAATAGATACAAGTCCATATATCATATACAGGGCTGATAAAAAAAAAAAAAAAAAAATAGGATAATTTTCCAATTTGAGATGGAAACAGCTGAAATTGGGTTTTGAAATGTGTTATGCTTTTCCATGTGGTTGAATTAGACGTAATATTTTAATTTTTTAAACGGTGCACTTTTGTTATATTATTCTGAATGTGTTGGAAAATATTTCGTAATCTATGCTGGACGCATGATTTTTTCTTTCTTGTTTTAGGATAAAATATCTAGAATGATTTCGTTAATCAAGACGATTTGGTAATTCGTTCAAAAACAATAACCCTTTGAAAATACGAATAACTTACGGTCATCCGAATCGCATTCAAACAGATTTTCACATTATGAACACGTTTTTGACATTTGGAATCACACTGCGTCACTAAGGTAAGACGGAAAACGTTATATTGTCAAAATGCAGAAGAAATTTCCACAGTTATGTGATACATTTTGGATTACCGTGCAAAAAATAAATTCTGTTTGACAAGGTCTTGACTTTGCTATCTAGCAGCTTCAATAAACTACGGGATATCTCTAAAACTGATTGCAGTTTGATAACACTTGAACTATAAGCTTTCAAAGTAAAAAGATCCCATTCAGATCCCCATTACCTTTAATATCCGTTACACTTTTCTCTGATGAATCTAGTGAAATTTTCGAAAGTCAAACATTCTTTAAAAAAGAAGTTCTACTAGGTGCGTGTGTATTACATATTACAGAGAAAATAATCCTACACTTTACATTGTTTAAAACATACGACGGTTTTAAAAATGTTTCATTTTTCATATTTAATTCATATGTTTCAAATATAGTATATGTGTGTGTGTGTAAAGTAATAATACTTCGAAATTTATCAGTTTTCAGCGCTTACTGGCGTTAAAACGGAAATGCTAATTTTTAGTACCACAACTTGGTAAATTTTTGTAGTGAAAAAAATGATATTTCTTTCGTTTTATGTGTTGGAGCATGAAAAATGTTTTTCTAAAAGTAACTGATAGAACCCAGGAACTTTATAAAATTTTTATTTCATACCTTTTACAAAAAATAACTAATTTGACATAAATAGCTTTTAATATAATGGATAACAACATTTGAAACACTTTTGCAATCGAAAGTCGAGATCGACCGAAAATTCGGTTTCGTTTTCGTTTTCTGCCCGAAATCTGAGTTTCGCCCAAAAGTCGTTTTCGGTGAAAATGCTGCCGAAAATTCGGCCGGACCGAAACTCTCTGTATTCCAAAAGTCTCGTTTCTTCCTTGGGAAATTTTCAACATTACTCATTGATTTCAGCTGCATCGGCTCAAATGACACTCCCTTTTTATTGCTATGAACTTCACTGTTTATAATTATCAGTCACCACTGACTCAACAAGTGAGTACAAATTATAAAGCAAAAAACGCATATATGAGTAAACTTTAAAGACGCTTTTCACGTGCTCATTAAAAAATGCAGATTTAACTGCGATAGAAAATTTTTAGTTTAAAACCGCAAAAGTGTTTCAAATATTTTTTTCGAAAGTTCTAGGATAACACATGATCATTTACAAAATTCATTATAAAAGAGAAATCGAGGTATGTATACCTAAAACATTTTTTAATTAGATGAAACTCGTATAATTAGAAACTCATTTTGTGTCATTGATGAATTAATTACATTTTTTCTTATATGAAAATAAAAAGTTTGGGTCAGAGGCACTGAGAGCCAACTTGGACCACACGTATAATTACCCATAAAATTAATTAATAATAAACACCCATAAAATTAATTAATAATTACGTACATTTATGTATGTATTAATTACTTTAAAAATTTTGGGGGACACTTTCGTTTTTGTTTTTGGCCGAAAATAGTAAGATTACCGAAATTCAGTTTCGGTGTCCGTCTTAAAAACCTGTTTCGGTCGATCCTTAATTGAAAGTACTTCTCTAAAACTAACGGTTTTATTTTTAGCTATTGGTCGTCGAAGAGGAGGAGGAGGGGGGACGCTCCTGTATATATATATAGTAGAAGCTCTTTCATCCGGCATTCTATGGTTCGGAACATTCTATAATCCGGCAAGTGAGCCTGCGGTTTTTTTTTTTTTTTTTTTTTTTCTACGGCCACTCTTGACTGAGATCACTAGGATGTGAGCACCCGCAAGAAGCCCAGATTCAGGAGATTGAATCGGATGAAGAAGGAACCGTGGCAGATGAATCTAAACTCTTTTGGAAACAGGCTTCTGATGCATTAGATACATTCACAAAATTTGTCTAATCGAACAAAAGCTGCAACGCTGCTGAACACATAAATCTATGTATAATACGTAACGACTTTTTGCAGAAGAAATCCGAATCGTGGAAGCAACATGATATCAGATACTTTTTAAACATGTAATGTTTATATTAATTTTTTACTACATGTACAATGTAATGTACATATACAGTGCCCTATACGTACATTACATTTTACATATACAGTATAAATTAAATAATTGGATTCCAATTTGTATTCTATGTTTTTATTTAATGCTCATAGTTGTTTAAATGACGAAATATAAAACAGTATTTGTCAGATATTTATACAATTTGCACACGTTGATAATGTAGGTGAACACACACACAGACACACAAATGTATTGACGTTCGATAATCCGGCAAAATCGGGGCACGGTTGTGGTCCCGAATGTGCCGGATTAAAGAACTTGTACCGTATTTAGAATCCAATTAAATCATAATGAACATTGATCATTGAAACATCTTTTATTATTACCGGGGGTTTATTTTTTCCTAGGCCTGGTTAGCCCGAGCACTGAACTACTGAATTTTTGGGTCCCCAAAATCGATTTAGTTCAATTTGAAAATTGCTATGTGTTATAATATAATGTTTATTTCCAAACGGTGAGAATTTAAAAAAGCATTCAAATTATTTATAATGCTCAATAAACCTCTAATAAAGCTAGCAAGATTTAATTATTCAATTTTAATACCTAGAGCACAATGTTCTAGTCGGTGTGTATGTGTGTGAGGAGGTGGTCGAAATTCATGATGTGCCTTGAGTTTTATATTGTGTAAGTCGGGCTCTTATTATTACAATTATTATTATATATATTTGAAAATCTAATGAATTATTCCCATGTAAGGGGATAATTTTTATATATTACAATTCCTCAGAATAATGTATAATTCTTATGGCGAATTAATTAAAGTTTATGCATTTACCTATAATTTTGCTGTAATTCGATAATATAGAATACGAGCATAAATACATTCAAGTTTATAATAACAGAAATAGTTATAATCTTCTCACATCTGATTGATTTTAGAAAAATAAAACATAAATATGGGTTACTTTGTAAGGAGACTCCAAAAATCCATCGAGGGTCATCCCACAGAATTTTTAGCAAACTTTATTTTATTTTATATTTTAATTTAATTCAGTTATTATTTATTTATTTATTTATTTTATTTTACTTTTACCGGATTTTTTCCCCCCATACTTTGTAGTATGTGGAAATCTGTGTAGAAAATAAGTTTAAATCCCTTTGCAAAATTATTTCCAACTTAATTTTGTTTTTTAATTAGAATAAGTTGAAAACTGCGATTCTGCGCGTTTTTGCGAAATATTTAGATATTTACAAAGATTTATAGAATCTTACTTTTTTTTTCTGAAGAGGTGAACCAAATCCAGCGATAAATAAAAAATTCCAAAACGTCTAAATCTAAATACTTTTTCCCATTAGACCAACAATTGTCGTGAATTTATCTGTATTTTTTTTACAAACTTTGAGTACTTTAAAATATATTGAAATATTAATCAAAATGTCAGCTTTTGGAAAATTACATTCCATGAAGGGAAAAGGATAACAATATGCATTTTGATGTGCGTTATTACTACTTCCAAAAAATTGAAAAAAAAAAAAAAAAGGCTGTTATTTCTCTTCCTTACAGAATTAATTTGAATTTTCAAATTTCAAAAATCAATATTTTTGACAGTTTGTAAATCAAAAGGGAGAAATGGCATTAATATGCGATTTAGCAAGGAAGGGTCCTCTATATATTGTCTATATTCTGAAAGTCGCTGGTCTGTTATTACAGAGGGTCTGAGATGTGGAATCTTGAAATGGGAGAAATGAGAGCCAGACACGACTAAATAAGGCATTTAAAAAGAAATATATATATATTTTTTAATACTTCTGGAATCCACTGTGCTTTTGTGAAATAATTAAATGTTCAAGAATCATAAGAAGTCATATGGATTTATTGGCAAGAGTTTTGATTCCTGTATTAGAATATTCTTATCACGGTTATATCCCTATGTTCAGTCTATGAGAGTCCATGAAATCTCCCTTTCTGAATTCCCTATTGACACAAAAAACATGAAAGAAAATACACAAGAAAATGTTGGGTTCCACGGTCTCTTATGGTACGAACAAAGAGATATAACTTTGATACTTTCCTCCGTTGAATATTCTAATACAGGAATCAAAACAATTACTTGCCAAGAAATTCTTATGACGTTGACCCTAATATAAAAGCAAGTAGATTATAGAAGTATTTCTCTAGATGAACCCAGAAAAATTGTACAATAAATTTTTTCTTGTTTTTAAATATCTTTTAAATTGTGTTGTTCTTTTAATTCAACTGTCATTTTTTTTATTTCAAGGCTTTGCATCTCATTAACCAGTTAAAATAACAGAAATTGACTAATGCAGTATAAGATAGTATATAGAGATTTTCTTCTTTGCCAAATCGCATGTGAATACCACTTGTCCTTTTAACCCTTAAATGCCTGGTGTTGCTTTTCGGCAGCATACCCAATTTAGGCTCTAAAATACTATTAGAATAATATTGAAGCTATAATGCCTAATGTTGCCAATAAAATACATTCTGAAAATACTATTAAATCGATTTTCAACATGTAGATGGCAACACTTGTGCTGTTTAAAAATAAAGATAGATTTATTTTTTCAATTGTTGCTACTTGTACTTTTTGTTTTGTTTGGAAGCTTGCGAAATATCCTATTTTGACCTGCAGTGAGCAAGTAAAATTTATTTCTTATTATAGTTCCTAAAATTATTGTGTGTTTAATATTATAGAATTTTACCAAGGGAAACTATTTTTTCAATTAAACACCAGTATTGCCGATTAGTAACAAACTGTTTTTTAGCCGTAAACTATACTTAAAACAAAATATGATTTTTTAAAGTATTTTTCCCATGATTTATTTAAAAAATAAAAGCCGAAAAACAGTATTACAATGATTTTTGAAAAATCAGGTATTTAAGGGTTAAGTTACAAACTATCAAAAATGCTGATTTTTAACAATTTTCAAAATCGTTATAACTCAGGTGAAAAACGAAATAACAAATTACATTTTTTATTGGACATGTTTGGAAGTTGTAGTAACGTATATAAAAATGCATACTGTAATCTATTTCCCTTCACGAGATATAATTTTTCAAAAACTTAACTTTAACTAATATTTCAATATATTTTAAAGTACTTACTTTTTTCAAGCAAATACAAAATAAATGCACGGAAAATAACATGATCCAATACAAGAAGTGTAAATTTCAGATCTTTTCGAATTTTTGTTTATCTCTATTAGTTCAAAAAACATTCAAGATTTTATAAAACTTCGAATTTTATAAAAACATCCAAAATCGTAGTTTTCGAACCATTCAAATCCCAAAGATTTTGAAGACAGAATTTTTCTGTAAATGGATTCTAATTTCTTTTTATATAGATTTCACATACAATGTATGGAAAAAAATAAAAATATGTTATAATAAATTTTCTCGTAGTTCAATTAAGAAAAAAAACTTAAGTTACTTTCACTTTCAAATCCGGTTCTGAAAATGAAAGTGTCATTCTAAAAAGTATCTGCAACCAAAATCGAAAAAGTAAAGAAGGTGCGATGTAGAGGCGCATCTCGATCTCGGCTATCCAACGCAAAAAAATTATTTAAGGACGTCGAAATGCAAACGAGATATTAGAAAAATCCCTCCCCACAGGATTAGCATTAGCTCGTGAATGCCTTCGCCGGCTGGGACAGGAGCCTTAAACTAAACTATGAGTCCTAGAGATTTGCGGTTTGCGGTATCATGAATAGCACAACAACAAGTTTATTTTGCTGCAATTTTTTTTTCCGAAACAGTTAATTTTTGTTGTATGCATTGTTGATATCTCATGACGACAAGTTTATTTTGCTGCATACGTTTATCTGTCTGAAAAAGTTACATTTTTGTCTATGTATGCACTTCGATATGGGATCCATTCGTAGCTCTCAGAATGTCCAGTCGATATTCAATCTCAATCAACGTGTTGCACCCGGTGGTGTAGTCGTAAATAAAACAGAGGGTATGCGCTCTAAGCAGAGGGTATACGCTCAAGGTGGAGCGTATACCCTAGAGCCTATATACTATAGCTTTCTTGAGAAACAGGTGGTATACGATGTTCCTTTAAAAAATCCAGAAGGCATACGGCGTATACCTCCGTATACCCTCCACTACATCCCTGGTTGCACCTCATATCAGGTGCGACTGAATCGATGGCTTCCGCAATTTTGTTAAAAATTAACTGTTTCGGGGAAGACAAATTGCAGCAAAATAAACTTGTTGCTCATGAAACGGCAAACCGCAAATCTTTAGGACTCATAGTTTCTGTACAATTAACATTTGAAACCAGGGAGGTTTAATATGGACACGCTGTAGATTTCAACGAAATTTGCCCCCTTTTCTATGTGAATGTCTTTTATCTGATGCATTTTTAGCTCACAGACTATCAAAGCCTGAGTGCTAATGTGCCCGTAGGTTCTGTATGTACGCATGTACTTAATGCGATAACTCTTGATAGAAATATTTGATTTGCTTCAATTTTTTTTTTCTAGGTTCATTCTGATAAGGCGCTTCCCTGATTAGTTTTGGGGGTTCAGTTTAAAGCCTGTGAGCTCAATTCCACCAGTTTAATTGGGCACTTTTCTTTTTATTTCTTTCACAACTACCAATAGTATTATTGTGCGGCTCGAGGCTTTTTTTTTTTTTTTTGCTCTAAAGTATTGACCCAGACAATTTTTTCCGCGTAAATGTGACCTGAAGAAGTCAAAAGTTTGTGCACCTCTGTTCTACACGTTTTTGCTCAACAACGCCAAAATTTACACCCCTCATATCTGAAGCCTGTTTCATGCCGAACTAGATTTCGAGCCCAACATCGAACTTTCATGTTTATGATCGCAGAAAGGAAAAAAAAAAGAAAGAAAAAAGAAAATCCTCCAACGAAATCTAACAATCACATTTAAAACATTTATTTAATATTACAAAACGCTTATTCCAAAGATAATCTTATCTGTTTCTATGAAACCGAAGGCTTTTATTTTTTTTAACGTAAACCCAAACTGTAACAATTTTTCCTTGTGAAAGGTAGTGGTACCTTTTGAACTTCCAGATGTTTCTCTCCTTTAAAAAGTGTAGAAATCCTTAAATGCAAGAAGACAAATAGTTATAACCTAAGAGAATCTATTACATTTTTAGAAACAATCTGACACTATGCTGAAAGGTGTGACAAATAAACTGATTAACTGATAAAGAAAAAAGTGCCATATTTACGATTTCTTTGAAAGTGAGTTACCTATCACCGAGCATTATTTCTGATGTGATTAACTTTTACCGAATAAGAACCTTAGAGCCATTTATATTTTATACAAACAAGAACTGAGAAAGTGGGAATTTATGTTTTAGTGATTTAAGAAAAGGATGAAAGTTAAATAAAGAATTATAAAATTGGATGAAAACCTGTCAAGTATTTCGCATAAAAGAAATATCTAAAAAATAAGTTTTATGACATATTTTTCCATAATATCGCTCTATTCTAATATTTTTTTTAAAAAAAAGGTAACGCTGATTCTGTTGCCGTAATTTAATTTATTGTGACCGGAGCTCTTTCTCACTTACATATTTAAAAAAAAAAAAAACTATTGCATATAAAAAAAAGAATCAGTCCCTGCCGGCTCGGCCTACAGGCACAGGTAGATTTCGAAAAGTACTAATTTCAACAACAAAAACTAAATCATGATTACAGGTAAGCCCACTTTAACAATTTTATCTGGCCGCTTTTGACGAGTTTTTAATTTAATATTTTATAAAGAGCTGGTTTTATCATAATCATGTTAAGGTGGTATTAAAAAAAATACTTTTCCATGCTCAACAACTCGAAATTTCTGACACATTTTCAGGTTCATTTTTAAAAGAAAAAACATGAAGCTTGCTGACGTGATTTTTAAAGGGATTTATAAGCGACCTGTTTTTAGGGTTTCGTTCATCTGACGAAACCCTATTCGTCTCGCTTCTCTGTCTGTCCGTCTGTCTGTCTGTCACAGAGCCCGTTCTCAGAAACTATACATGTTGGAGACTTGAAATTTTGAATACTTATAGATGAACACCACACATCATACGACAAATCATAAAATTTTGAAAAAGTCGTACATTTAACACTTTGGGCTCCCACATGTGTATTTTAAACAATTCTTTCTAAGTGAGTCCCTAATTAGGTTGCAGGCGTGAAATTTTGCGTACTTATAGATGGACACCTCAAATCAAACGACAAATCATAAAATTTTGATAAAGTCGTACATTTAACCCTTTGAGCTCCCACATGTGTATTTTAAACAATTCTTTCTATGTGAGCCTCTAATTAGGTTGGAGGCGTGAATTTTTGTATGCTTATAGCTGAATACCTCACATCAAACGACAAACTATAAAATTTTGAAAAAGTCGTACATTTAACCCTTTGGGCTCCCACATGTGTATTTTAAACAATTCTTTCAAAGTGAGCCCCTAATTTGGTTGGAGGAGTGAAATTCAGCATACTTATAGCTGAATACATCTTATCAAACGACAAATCATAAAATTTTGAAAAAGTACATTTAACCCTTTGGGCTCCCACATGTGTATTTTAAACAATTCTTTCTAAGTGAACCCTAATTTGGTTGGAGGCGTGAAATTTTGCATACTTATAGCTGAACACCTCACATCAAATGACAAATCATAAAATTTTGAAAAAGTCGTACATTTAACCCTTTGGGCTCCCACATGTGTATTTTAAACAATTCTTTCTAAGTGAGCCCCTAATTAGGTTGGAGGCGTCAAATTTTGCATACTTATAGCTGAGCACCTCACATCAAACGGCAAAGCATAAAATTTTGAAAAAGTCGTACATTTAACCTTTTGGGCTCCTACATGTGTATTTTAAACAATTCTTTCTAAGTGACACACTATTTAGGTTGGAGGCGTAAAATTTTGCATACTTATAGCTGAACACTATCATGCGACAAATCATAAAAATTTGAAAAAGTCATATATTTAACCCATTGGGCTCCCACATGCGTATTTTAAGCAATTCTTTCTAACTGAGCCCTTATTAAATTGGAGATTTGAAATTTTGCATACTTATAGCAGAACACCTGAGGCCATGCGACAAATCTTAAAATCTTGAAAAAGTCTTACGTTTAACCCTTTGAGCTACCACATATGTCTTTTAAGCAATTCTTTCTAAGAGAGCCCCTAATTAAGTTGGACACATGAATTTTTGCATACGTATAGCTTAATACCTCAGACCACACGACAAATCATAAAATTTGCAAAAAGTCTTATATTATTTACTCCTCCGTGCTCTAACTTGTATATTTTAAGCAATTTTTATAACCTCCACCCTTTTCACCTGGGGAGCACTTTTCCAACTTTTGCCGACACCCCTTTGACCATTCTTTCATATTATGCACCATAGCCTTACATATTTTAGTTCCACTTTTTACCGCCAAGGGCGCCTACTTATCTCGGGTGCTATGGGTCCAATCCCCTCGACTAATATATCTATGGATAGTATGTAAAACGGAGTTTCGTTCGGATAAAGGTTTGTTTAGAATAGAGTGCGCTCCTTGTTGCGAAATGTGGAACTAACAGATTTATCAAAAGGATAAAGTGTTTTGAAAGGAATATTAAACGAAACCCTCAGTGCGATCTGTGATCACACTTACCCACTTGTTTTACTTTTCGTTCAGTTAGTTAGAACTTGATTTATAAACAATTATTTTCTCAGTAGGACAATATTTTTCGTTTCCAACACAATCGCTTCGGGAAATTCGGTTCAACGTTGACATCATTTTTTTAAATATATTCTGCCTCTAAATCGACCATTACGGTACTTTATATAGTTTCTGAATAAGAAAACCGACCAATTGGATGTGTTTGACAGCAAAAATAAATTTAATAAAAATGAGTCAGAAAATAAGCAGTTTGGATTTGAGTACACTCTTAATACGATGATTTTTTCTTCAACCGCTATGTATTTTTAATTTGTTTTTGTTGTAAGAATTCGTCATATCAAAAACTTGTCAATATAAAAGTTGTAGATGATATTGAGAAAATATGTAATAAATTCATGCGGATTTTATATCTTGTGAATTAACGAAGTTATGGATTATTTTCTTCTCCAACCCCAACCCTTTTTTCTTCTTTTTTATTTATTTATTTTTTGCGGTACGAATTGGTCCCATCAAAAACTTTTCAATATAAAAGTTGTAGATAATATTAAGAAGATTTATAATACTTTAATTGGATTTGATATCTTGAGAATTAACGAAGTTATGATTTTTTTCTCCCCAAAACCCTATTTTTTCGCCCCTTGAGCCCATTTTTAGGTGCGTTCGTAATTATATAAATACGAGCATATAAATATATATTCATAATTATATAAATACGTATTGCGAGCCTATCGTCGTCGTTCGGTCCGTCTGTCCGCATATAACGGAGCAAAAACTACCCAACAGAATGGTCTGAAATTTTATATATATAATTTTTGCAAAATTTTGGCGAGTCATTTCATATTTTATGAAAATCGGATGCATAGTTTAATTACAGGGACAGTCAGAAGTTTTCCGTTACATTACGGCCTATGGGAAAAAATTATTCCAAGTGCATTTTAATGATGTTACAGCCTTTCAAACAGAATGAAATCGATATGCACTTATGAAGCCCACTGAAATATACATTCAGTGCAATGCGGTGCAAAAAATATTTATAAAAATAGTTATAGTACGAACGCACCACATTTGCCACGTTTGACGTGCAATTTCCAACTTGTTTATTTTATCAAAAATCTGTCTTACATAAATTTTTGGGCTTTTATTTAGAAGTAATAATAACTTTAAACTCATTCGATATGTATTATAATTAAGAAGTTATGGGTTTTTTTCTGTTTTCACAAAACCCCTCCCTATTTCCACCCCCTTGGTCCGATTTTGCCCATTAACTAACTTGACCGAGATTTTATGCCCCTTGGTTTATGTATCAGTTTGGAAGAGATTTGTGCGGAATTATGGAAGTTATCGTGTCCATAAAAAGTAATATAGATAGATAGGTAGATATATAGATGAAGTTTTTTACTGAGGGTGGTTTTGGGTTCTAGGGGTCCTGATCGGTGTAGATCTGCAAAAAAAATTAATAAATTCCAACATGCAATAGGTAGTATTTCATACTACCTAATATGAAATCGGTAGTTTTGCAGAGAAATGTAGGATAAACATGGTGAAGCAGACAGTTTTAAAATCGAAGCATTATTTTAAGCGTTATTTAATGTTGAAATCGGTAAAAGTAGTTCAGTTACATAAGTTTTATAGGATCAAAAACTATGCATAGCAATTTAAACTTTTTTTGTTGGCGTATTCACTAAGGCAGGTTAATGGATCAATTGGTCTTCACGTCAATCAAATGTCTCTGATTGTGTGTACGAAACATGTAGAACTGTTTATTAAAAAAGACGTGTATTGTAATCACTTTTAGAATATATATTTTTATTTAAAATTTGTGCATTAAACTCATTTTAGCTCCAAAAGTTAAATTTCTTTATTTTTTTTTTTTTTCGATATTTTCGGCACACGAACAAGCGAGTTTCAAATAATAAATCCACTGGCAAACTGCTGAAAAACTTCATTTTGTATAAAAAATATATTCATTCGGTAGAAACAGTGCCGAAACTAAGGGGGTCCAGTGCCCCGGGCGCCAGAACGAAAGGGCGCCAAATAAAGGATTATACCTTTGGAATGGATCATTTTCTTCTGATGGACTGATGGCTTCCATTATTATGAAACAGCCATTATAAATGAAGCGTTAGGTGAAGATGAAAGAGCAGTCGTAAAAAGTTAGAACTCTGATTTTCTGGTGAGAATGGGGGGGGGGGGGGGGGGGGGAAATGGCCATTTTTTTTTTTTTTTTTTTAAATTATGGCCAATTCTTTTTTTTTATTATGGCCATTTTTTCCCCATTCTGACCAGAAAATCAGAGTTTTAACTTTATACGACTACTCTTTCATCTTCACCTAACACTTCATTTATAATAGCTGTTTCATAATATTAGAAGCCATCAGTCCATCAGAAGAAAATAACTCGGTTAAAGCGGAAACTCGGCTAATCGGGACTCTACTGTATGTTTCATTTTTAAAATGATCTTTAGAATATTTTTGTTGGTGTTCAGAGGGGGGTTCATGATCCCCGTGACCACCCCCTTGGATTCGCCATTCTAGATTACGTAGTTCAGTATTACATATTTTATGATTACATATTTTAAAATTTTAAATAAGTCGGCTATTAGAAAATTAGTAAAATTCTCTTTTTAAATATACTTTTCGGAAGAGGGGGGGGGGGGCGCCAAAATCCATGTTCGCCCCGGGTGCAAAAAAGGCTAGTTCCGGCCCTGGGTAGAAATGCGAATAAATGAAAGTGTTAATAAGTTTAAGCTGAAGCATTGCATCATATCTTAACAAGAATTAACTCAGTTCTAAAAAAAAAAACGCTTTTCCCCGCTCAACAATGCAAAACTTTCTGGCACATTTTCTGACTCATTTTTAAACGTACGAGTGCATGATTGCTAAAGTGATTTGTAATCAAACGGTTTTTTTTTTTTTTTTTCATTTTCCGATAAAAGAATTACATTTTAAGTTATAAGCCATTATAGTCTCATAAATTAAAAATTTCCTAATTCAGTAAAAGCTTTTAAGAACAGCTTTTTAACAAGCTAAAAATGTACCGTCCTCGTAATCTTTGATTTTGCATATTTAAATCACACAATTAAATATTTCCTTTGCAAATCCTGTATTTTAAATTCAAATCAAAGTTGCATTTATTTTGTTATGAATTCACCGAACAAATATTTTATCTGAATTATAGCTATACGTTTAATTATGCATTATGAACTGTTTAAAAATAAAATATAATAAAGTTTATTTAGTTTTAATCATTTGCATAATCTCAAAAATGCATTCTCTAAATTTATTAATGGAAGATTTTCTTCGGTAAACAAACAAAAAAAATTATGATAATTAATTATTTTGTGAGCTAAATTCTGCACTTACTAATAAATAACATTAAAAAATTACAATTAGAATAACCAATTATTTGTAGCAAGTTTACGATCTCCTCTGAAAGTATAGTAGAGCGCCGATTATCCGAACAAGTCGAGATCAAGCCTAGTTCGGATAAGCAAAAGTTCGGGACTATACTAAAACCTTTGGACTTTATCCAGACTTAGGACTGGCAGCACCAGTTAGTGCTGGCGTGTTTAAAAATTCTTTTTTTTTTAATTTATTTTTTTGTCTTTTTATTTATTTATTTATTTGTTTACTTTTTTCATTTAAAATTTTCTTTTTCTCTTTTTATCATCTTCTGAACTCCAGAGATTATAATAAGCAAAAAAGTTTTCGATTGTTGCTTGCTTCAAAGAATACATTCTTTTCAATGCTGCCATATCTCGAATTCTTCTTAAATACGTTAGTTGAATAGGATCAGCATTCTTCTGCCGTTCGAGCCATTTCATATCTGTTTCCAAACATTCAAAGGCTTCTTTATGTGATGGATTTGGGTAATTTGCAGAACATTCGTTTTCATTCTCTTCAATTTATTTTTCGTTGTTGCTGCTTCCAACGATACAGTAATCGGGGATTAGATTTTGCATACTAAATCTGAAGAGGATTAAATGAGAGAAACAGGGTGTTTGGATAATTGGAAGTTCGGTTTAAAAAAAAATTTGAGAGAAATAGGCTGTTCGGATAATTGGAAGCTTGGTTAACTGGAGTTCCGATAATCGGCGCTCTACTGTACTTGCTTTTTCTGCAACGTTACAATAATTGCGCCTTGGTGCTGACATCTATTGTGAATATTTTAAACTGTAATAGTCAAAATTGTTAGAATTTCATATTAATTCGTGAAATTCCTGATTTCTAATTTGATTTTTATTTAGAGTGTTTTTGGAAATTTAAATTATAAGAATAAAATAAATCTATTGTTCAGTATAACTTTAAAAAATAAAATAATTAATCAAATTCTTAAAAAAAAAAAAAAAAAAAAAAAAAAAAAAAAAAAAAACAGAAACGTGAACATGAAATCACAACCGGTAAATATAAATTATATTCCCAATGAAGTATTGATTCGTTATAAATAATTGTAGTGATTTCCTCAGAAATATATCTTGAATTTCTTATTAGCATTTTAAGAGGACGACAAATGATTTTATTTTTTAATTTCTTTGTCTAATAATGCTTTAGTGCTGACATCTACTGATGGTTTTTTAAACGATAACAGTCATTTTGTTTTTCATTTGGTTTTTCCCTTTGAGAGGCAGAGAAATTCTGTTCATAAAATAATAAAATCATTGACTGACAGCAGATTTTACGAACGAATTTCTTAGAAAATACAAATCTGCTTTTTCGCACTTTCATTCTAAAAGCAAAGTTTTATTAAAATATTATTGGTGCGGATTGTCAGTTTTGGAATTAAAATTAGGTGGCCACGCCGCGTGATCACCGCCCTTCAAAGGGTTAAACCGTCAGGGCTGAAACTAGTTTTTTTGCACCCGGGGAAAACATGGATTTTGGCGCCCCAACCCCCTCTTCCGCAAAGTGTATTTACAAAGAGAATTTTACTAATTTTCTAATAGCCGACTTATTTTAAAATTTAAAATATGTAATCATAAAATATGTAATAATGAACTACGTAATCTACAATGGTGGATCCAAGGGGGAGGTCACGAGGGTCATGACTCGCCTCTGAACACACAAAAAAATATTCTAAAGATCATTTTAAAAATGAAATATATAGTAGAGTCCCGATTATCCGAGTCACGCTTAACCGAGCTTCCGCTTTCACCGAGTTATTTTCTTCTGATGGGCTAATGTCTTCCATTATTAAAAAAAATTATGGCCATTTTTTTTTTTTCATCCTGACCAGAAAATCAGAGTTCTAACTTTTTACGGCTGCTCTTTCATCTTCCCCTAACACTTCATTTATAAAGGCTGTTTTATAATAATGGAAGACATTAGTCCATCAGAAGAAAATGATCCATTCCGAAGGTATAATCCTTCATTTGGCGCCCCTTCGTTCTGGCGCCCAGGGCACATGCCCCCTCTGCGCCCCCCCCCCCTTAGTTTCGGCCCTGAAACCGTTTGTGGGTATGCCGTTTAGAAAATCTCATGGTTAAATAGATGTAACTAGGCAAGTTTATTAGAGGTAATCACAGCATCATTTGGATGTGTGGGGAAGGAACAAAAGCCGTTCTGTAGGAAAATATTTATAAGTCTTTAAGGTTGAAGAAATACACCATGCGACGGAGTGCGGGACCTTTTACGGTTTGTTTGATGTGGTCATTCTTTTATCTCACGGCGTGACAATATAAAGATAATGAAGGAGGATCCCTGACATGTTTATCACCTTCCTTGGAGAGATTTTCCTTTGTTGATTTTGTGCGCTTTGCTTCAAAACCTTTGAAAAACAATAAAAAAGTTCACATTCAGTGTTGCCAAGTGCAATTTTTCAAAATCAAATTCGTAGGTTCTTAAAGGAATTTTTAAGCTTTTTTTCAATATTTTATACTTATTATTAACTAATTTTTATTTTAAATGATTTTCTTTTAAAAAAAACTTCAATGTTAATAGAATAAGTGGTCTCGAAAATTGCATTTTCAGAGAGTTGTGCTCCTGTAAAATCAAGAAATATCATTTTAACAGAAAAATTTTATCGATTCTCAAACTTCGTAACATAGGGCTTTAAAATTCACCAGGTCTCAATGATAGGTGCGAGCAGCACCAAAAGTGGTTCCTTTGTAAGTATCACAAAAAGCGGGACAGGAAGACAAAAAATCAGGACAGTAATTACTAAATAGGGGAATAAAAATCCAGCAAACCTTATTAAAACGAAACCTGTCCATAACGGAATTCTGTCTCTAAAGTAAAAATTCGTTCTCCCTACGATAGGAATATCATACAATTATGCCTACTAAGACGAAAGATTGTTTAACCCATATTGGACCACACCGATTAAATATTTTAGAAAAATTTTAAAACTTCAATTATATCATTAATATGGTGTAATTAAGTAGATACTAGCAAAATTTTGAAAAAAAAGTTTCTAATTTTTTAAGTAACTAGTTGTCCTATAAACAGGACATATTAGTAGTACACATAGTAAGGACATATAAAATGCATACATAAACTAATTTTATGAGCAAATATTTTATTTTACTTTAAAAATACTGTTTATGTTGTACAAAAATACTCTATGATTTCTCCAATAAAAAGATAATAATAATGGTAAAATTCTAGATTATAAGATCACAATTCTTAAAGAATTTTTTAGATAGATTTTTTTCAATTAAATTTTAATTGGTTACTAGTTTTTTGTTTATATGTTATACTTTTATGTATTTTAAAGACGTCATAACAAAATGCATCCAAAAAATCCTTACCAATTGTATTTTTAAAAATGTTTTATTAGCTGTCCTATTTATAGGACAGTGGTTCAATATGGATTAAAACTGGATTGTTCTCTTTTACCTTGCAATTTCATCTTAGAAGGTTTTCTTGGACACAACAATCTTATACAATAAAACCTGTGAAAATGGAATCGCTAGGTAATGAACCAAAAGGTCCAACTTACCAGGTATTATTGTACAGTACTGCAAATGAAATTTTTACTTTTCGTACAGGATTCCGTGATATACAGGTTCCGTTTACACAGGGTTTACTGAGCAAAGTACATTGAAATTTGCGGAATAGAATCGTTAGAAACAACAAAAAATCCAGTTTTAACAACGTTTCCGTTTAAGCACGTAGATTCGTAAGGATCGCCGATATCTTTCTGAATTTTCACGTTACTTGACTGGCTTTCGTATAGGAGTTGTTTCATAGAGTTGACTATTGAATCATGAAAACAAATCTTTGTTATCGTTCGCGCAAGCGCAGATAAAAAGCATTTCATACAATTACTCATGTTTCATCAAATGTCTACCCTATCTATCTATCTATCTATATTATAAAGGACAAACATATCTGTGCATAACGCATACGTCATTTTGCGAATGGCAACACTTTGAAATTTGAAATAAAATTTTGGTTTTGCATTTTTCTCAACTGCAAATTTTTAAACTTCTAAACATCGCACATTTTAAATTTTAGCACCGCTGTATAAGAAAAAAAAAATTCTCTTTTAAATGCAATTTGTTTGAAAGCTGTATCTCAATTTAATTTTAAGATATTAATTTTTTTGTAGTTTTTATTTCTTTTTTTGTAATCGTGGCAACTGAAGTACTCCATTTCTGTTGAAAGCAAAGGGGAAAAAAAAGAAAATAGTACATTGCTGTATCTTTTTGCTGTCATTTTCTGATAAAAAACTGAAAAAAAAAATGAAATTAAAATACGTGCTATGTCAAGAATATCGTCTTTTATAAAACCCGGTGAGTTTTGGCTTTATTTCGTTTTTATTTATCAATTAAATGATTTTTAGTTTATTGCAATTTAACTTTACAAACGATACAACACTTTCTCTTTACAAAAATGTATTTTAAAGAATATTTGTGTGACTCATTTTCTCCGCATTTACTTAATTCGTATCAAAAATCTGAAAAAAAATGCAATTTTATTAATCCATGTGTAATTAATTACATTTTCCGAATTTTTAAAAAATATAAATGAATGACTTCTGATAAAACATGGAGCTATTATTAAAGAAAAAAAAAGTCATATAAATCATTAGATACCTGAGATTGTTTTGCCGAGCTTCTTAAATGACGCCATTGCTTTCTTCTGGGTTGTATATTATTTTGCGATGATGCTGTCATTTTCATACCGTTCTGTAGATATTGTTTTAGACGGGATCATAAAAGTGTGATGCTTTAGCGGATGCAATTGACATCATTTTATATAAAAAATAAAGCGTGTATTTTAATTCTTAAAACTGAAATGTGTTTTGTAGAAGTGCGTCATTTTCACACCCAGCTGCTTTGAAATTCTTCTCAGGTGGAAATGCTTTATCTTTGAAAATAACATAATCGAAATCACACACTGATAAAACGCAATGTTTTACAAACATTTAGAGTGATTTTGTGGAGGAGCAGTAGCATATAGTGTGCATGCTCTTTGTCCAAAAAATAGCTATTTATATTACAGAACTTGATTATTCTCTCTTGGATGAATTTGCTTCGCCGAGTTAGACAAGCAATCAAAAGCGATCTTGGCAATAATTCGAGGTTAAAATAATATCAGGTTCCCCAAGTTTTTGCCCAAAATTCTCTCTAATAATAAAATTTTATTGCTATTCTTTAAAATATGTTACTACAATTTTATCAAAATGACATAATTTGATTAATTTATTTTTTCATAATTTGATATAATCTATATAGTATTAAAAACACAAGAATATTTTTTAATCATCTGCCCTGAGCTTTCTGCTGAACCAAATTTACTAATAATTTTATTAACAGAAAGCTGTTCATTTGTAGATGAGCCAGCACTAGCTGGGTTTTTTTTTTAAATATCTCATTATTATATTTTAATTTTAAAAGTATTCTGTGAAATTTCTTCAAAATGAGGGTAATGAGATAGTTTTCATTATTGCAGAGAAGAGAGAAATAATAAGGTTTATTTATCTTTATTCAATGTGATTATCTGATAAAAATTAAAAATTGTTGATAAAAATTGTTGTATAGGGTTTAATGGCACAAAATCCCATTAGGGACATAATATTTTGAACGGAAAATTACGTACTTCTTTTGAAAACACGCATTTTCCTCATAATGTTTCCTCTTTTTCCCTTCTGTATGTGTACTAAGTTTCAGAAACTAGGTGAAATGCTTAAGTAAGTGAAAATGACGTCATATTTAAAAGAAAACGATGATTTTCTTAGTTAAAACTGAACTTTTTAACACAAATGCGTCAAAAAAAAGTATGGCAATTTTTACTTTCCGGTACTGAGATTAGAATCTCGAGTTAAGAGTGCGACCGTTCACATGCAAAGATTTTGCTGGCAATCGTAACTTCACGGTTTGAGTCAAAATGATTTTGAAATGCTCAAATTAAAATATCATTTTTATTTTTTTAAGTGTGATTGGGGGTATGAGAGGTTAATTTTGGAATTTACCATTATCGCGTGGAAAGAATGATTAATCCGTTTGCCCGTAAAACAACATAAAGAGTTCATCATTTTCTTACGACTAATATTCCGTAAACAAAAATAAAACTTCTTCTGTGATTAAATAAATAAAATAATATAAATAAAACCCAAATTTAACAGACTTGTAATTGAACTACGCGCTTAAAGCTCTGAAATTATCAGAAAATAAATGGATGCCGTAAGTAGCAAAATTTTGGGCTAATAACTCTTAGCATGCGGCTAATACTAAAAATCGCTTTTGATAAATTTCAAAAGTTTATTTGATTGTATAATTCACATTTTTCATATGAAAAATGCATTTTTTTTTTCTAATGGGCAATCTATAAAATATACTGCATGTAAATATATATACATATATATAGTATATTACTCTTATAAAAAATTGGTTTTCACCTATATTCTGTAACCCGGGAATCCCGGGTACGATCTCCTAGTATATATAAAATCCTAATGAAATTAATTTATGAAACGATTTTATGAATCGACTGTATGAAACGATTTTATGAAACGACTGATTAAACAACTGATTATGTTTCACGGCGATTTCTAATAAAATATGGAATATTATGCGATGACATTAACACCAAAAATCCGTATTGATCCGCAGATCTCAAAACTGGTATTAGAATTTTTTAATTCGAATTAGTTTTAGATACATTAATTTTTTTCTAATTTTAAATATTTTTCTCTAATGATGGCAATTCAAATTTTAATCTTAACACATTTTTTTTTTCATATTTTAGAAATGGTTATTATTTTAAACTAATTTGGCGACCAGTTTGGCCTCCCGTAAATGTATACTAAGAAATGTATCATGTTACTTTTATTCATAATTTAATTTACTTGAACAATCTTTCGCCAAATCAGAAGATACTGATAGAGAAATCAAGAATTCGGTATTTTTATGTTAGCGCGGCGCAGGTGATAAAAATTTCTCCCATTCATCGCCAAACATGTCTCTCGTCACATTTTTTTTTTTTCATTATCATTTTATTTAATACAAAACTTTCATTTAAAACTGAAACATATAAAATTAATGGCTTTCACTTCTTTCTTTTTTTTTAACGAAACGAAAAATATTAGGCACAGATGTCATATACCCGCCGGGGTACCAAATTGGCGCCAAAACGTCGTTATTTTGCCTGACATGGTAAGCCTGCTACTGTTGCACATTTATTAATAAATGTTTATTTACATTTATTTTCTTTTTATTTAAAAAACTGTTATAAATTGTTTTGTTCTATAGTTATTAATTAAACTTAGCATATAGTGTGCATGCTCTTTGTCCGAAAAATAGCGATTTATATTACAGAACTTGATTATTCTCTCTTGGATGAATTTGCTTCGCCGAGTTAGACAAGCAATCAAAGGAGATCTTGGCATTAATTCGAGGTTAAAATAATATCAGGTTCCCCAAGTTTTTGCCCAAAATTCTCTCTAATAATAAAATTTTATTGCTATTCTTTAAAATATGTTACTACAATTTTATCAAAATAACACAATTTGCTTAATTTATTTTTTCATAATTTGATATAATCTATATAGTATTTAAAACACAAGAATGTTTTTTAATCATCTGCCCTGAGCTTTCTGCTGAACCAAATTTACTAATAATTTTATTAACAGAAAGCTGTTCATTTGTAGATGAGCCAGCACTAGCTGGGGTTGTTTTTTTTTTTTTTTTAATATCTCATTATTATATTTTAATTTTAAAAGTATTCTGTGAAATTTCTTCAAAATGAGGGTAATGAGATAGTTTTCATTATTGCAGAGAAGAGAGAAATAATAAGGTTTATTTATCTTTATTCAATGTGATTATCTGATAAAAATTAAAAATTGTTGATAAAAATTGTTGTATAGGGTTTAATGGCACAAAATCCCATTAGGGACATAATATTTTGAACGGAAAATTACGTACTTCTTTTGAAAACACGCATTTTCCTCATAATGTTTCCTTTTTTCCCTTCTGTATGTGTACTAAGTTTCAGAAACTAGGTGAAATGCTTAAGTAAGTGAAAATGACGTCATATTTAAAAGAAAACGATGATTTTCTTAGTTAAAACTAAACTTTTTAACACAAATGCGTCAAAAAAAAGTACGGCAATTTTTACTTTCCGGTACTGAGATTAGAATCCCCAGTTAAGAGTGCGACCGTTCACATGCAAAGATTTTGCTGGCAATCGAGACTTCACGGTTTGAGTCAAAATGATTTTGAAATGCTCAAATTAAAATATCATTTTTTTTTAAGTGTGATTGGGGGTATGAGAGGTTAATTTTGGAATTTACCATTATCGCGTGGAAAGAATGATTAATCCGTTTGCCCGTAAAACAACATAAAGAGTTCATCATTTTCTTACGACTAATATTCCGTAAACAAAAATAAAACTTCTTCTGTGATTAAATAAATAAAATAATATAAATAAAACCCAAATTTAACAGACATGTAATTGAACTACGCGCTTAAAGCTCTGAAATTATCAGAAAATAAATGGATGCCGTAAGTAGCAAAATTTTGGGCTAATAACTCTTAGCATGTGGCTAATACTAAAAATCGCTTTTGATAAATTTCAAAAGTTTATTTGATTGTATAATTCACATTTTTCATATGAAAAATGCATTTTTTTTTTCTAATGGGCAATCTATAAAATATACTGCATATAAATATATATACATACATATAGTATATTACTCTTATAAAAAATTGGTTTTCACCTATATTCTGTAACCCGGGAATCCCGGGTACGATCTCCTAGTATATATAAAATCCTAATGAAATGAATTTATGAAACGATTTTATGAATCGACTGTATGAAACGATTTTATGAAACGACTGATTAAACAACTGATTATGTTTCACGGCGATTTCTAATAAAATATGGAATATTATGCGATGACATTAACACCAAAAATCCGTATTGATCTGCAGATCTCAAAACTGGTATTAGAATTTTTTAATTCGAATTAGTTTTCGATACATTAATTTTTTTTCTAATTTTAAATATTTTTCTCTAATGATGGCAATTCAAATTTTAATCTTAACACATTTTTTTTTTCATATTTTAGAAATGGTTATTATTTTAAACTAATTTGGCGACCAGTTTGGCCTCCCGTAAATGTATACTAAGAAATGTATCATGTTACTTTTATTCATAATTTAATTTACTTGAACAATCTTTCGCCAAATCAGAAGATACTGATAGAGAAATCAAGAATTCGGTATTTTTATGTTAGCGCGGCGCAGGTGATAAAAATTTCTCCCATTCATCGCCAAACATGTCTCTCGTCACATTTTTTTTTTTTCATTATCATTTTATTTAATACAAAACTTTCATTTAAAACTGAAACATATAAAATTAATGGCTTTCACTTCTTTCTTTTTTTTTAACGAAACGAAAAATATTAGGCACAGATGTCATATACGCGCCGGGGTACCAAATTGGCGCCAAAATGTCGTTATTTTGCCTGACATGGTAAGCCTGCTACTGTTGCATATTTATTAATAAATGTTTATTTACATTTATTTTCTTTTTATTTAAAAAAAATGTTATAAATTGTTTTGTTCTATAGTTATTAATTAAACTTAGCATATAGTGTGCATGCTCTTTGTCCGAAAAATAGCGATTTATATTACAGAACTTGATTATTCTCTCTTGGATGAATTTGCTTCGCCGAGTTAGACAAGCAATCAAAGGAGATCTTGGCAATAATTCGAGGTTAAAATAATATCAGGTTCCCCAAGTTTTTTCCCAAAATTCTCTCTAATAATAAAATTTTATTGCTATTCTTTAAAATATGTTACTACAATTTTATCAAAATAACATAATTTGCTTAATTTATTTTTTCATAATTTGATATAATCTATATAGTATTTAAAACACAAGAATGTTTTTTAATCATCTGCCCTGAGCTTTCTGCTGAACCAAATTTACTAATAATTTTTTTAACAGAAAGCTGTTCTTTTGTAGAGGAGCCAGCACTAGTTGTTTTTTTTTTTCAAATATCTCATTATTATATTTTAATTTTAAAAGTATTCTGTGACATTTCTTCAAAATGAGGGCAATGAGATAGTTTTCATTATTGCAGAGAAGAGAGAAATAATAAGGTTTATTTATCTTTATTCAATGTGATTATGTGATAAAAATTAAAAATTGTTGATAAAAATTGTTGTATAGGATTTAAGGGCACAAAATCCCATTAGGGACATAATATTTTTAACGGAAAATTACGTACTGCTTTTGAAAACACGCATTTTCCTCATAATGTTTCCTTTTTTTCCCTTCTGTATGTGTACTAAGTTTCAGAAACTAGGTGAAATGCTTAAGTGAAAATGACGTCATATTTAAAAGAAAAGGATGATTTTCTTAGTTAAAACTAAGCTTTTTAACACAAATGCGTCGAAAAAAAAGTACGGTAATTTTTACTTTCCGGTACTGAGATTAGAATCTCGAGTTAAGAGTGCGACCGTTCACATGCAAAGATTTTGCTGGCAATCGTGTCTTCACGGTTTGAGTCAAAATGATTTTGAAATGCTCAAATTAAAATATCATTTCTTTTTTTTTTAAGTGTGATTGCGGGTATGAGAGGTTAATTTTGAAATTTACCATTATCGCGTGGAAAGAAAGATTAATCCGTTTGCCGTTAAACAACATAAAGAGTTCATCATTTTCTTACGACTAATATTCCGTAAACAAAAATAAAACTTCTTCTGTGATTAAATAAATAAATAATATAAATAAAACCCAAATTTAACAGACATGTAATTGAACTACGCGCTTAAAGCTCTGAAATTATCAGAAAATAAATGGATGCCGTAAGTAGCAAAATTTTGGGCTAATAACTCTTAGCATGCGGCTAATACTAAAAATCGCTTTTGATAAATTTCAAAAGTTTATTTGATTGTATAATTCACATTTTTCATATGAAAAATGCTTTTTTTTTTTTTTCTAATTTGCAATCTATAAAATATATTGCATGTAAATATATATATATATATATATATATATATATATATATATAGTATATTACTCTTCAATTAAAAAAATTTGTTTTCACCTATATTCTGTAACCCGGGAATCCCGGGTACGATCTCCTAGTATATATAAAATCCTAATGAAACGAATTTATGAAACGATTTTATGAATCGACTGTATGAAACGATTTTATGAAACGACTGATTAAACAACTGATTATGTTTCACGGCGATTTCTAATAAAATATGGAATATTATGCGATGACATTAAAACCAAAAATCCGTATTGATTCGCAGATCTCAAAACTGGTATTAGAATTTTTAAATTCGAATTAGTTTTCGATACATTAATTTTTTTTTTTCTAATTTTAAATCTTTTTCTCTAATGATGGCAATTCAAATTTTAATCTTAACACATTTTTTTTTTCATATTTTAGAAATGGTTATTATTTTAAACTAATTTGGCGACCAGTTTGGCCTCCCGTAAATGTATACTAAGAAATGTATCATGTTACTTTTATTCATAATTTAATTTACTTGAACAATCTTTCGCCAAATCAGAAGATACTGATAGAGAAATCAAGAATTCGGTATTTTTATGTTAGCGCGGCGCAGGTGATAGAAATTTCTCCCATTCATATGCCAAACATGTTTCTCGTCACAGTTTTTTTTTCATTATCATTTTATTTAATACAAAACTTTCATTTAAAACTGAAACATTTAAAATTAATGGCTTTCACTTCTTTCTTTTTTTTAAACGAAACGAAAAGAAAAATATTAGGCGCAGATGTCATATACGCACCGAGGTACCAAATTGGCGCCAAAATGTCGTTATTTTGCCTGACATGGTAACCCTGCTATTGTTGCATATTTATTAATAAATGTTTATTTACATTTATTTTCTTTTTATTAAAAAAAAAATGTTATAAATTGTTTTGTTCTATAGTTATTAATTGAACTTTTTTTTATTTATTGTTATTTCATTTTAAAAATGATAGAAAAGAATTTAAAAATACATATATAACTAGTATTCGAAAACGAGGTTTTCGCTAAATTGTCGTTAAAAAAAAAAATCACGCCAAAGCCAAGTATATAACATCTGAGCCAAATATCAAATAATGCAGCAAATCATGACATTTAATTTCATCTTCAACGCAATGTTTTAATGGTACTACTTTGTTATCCCGTCTACCAATTTCGCCAAATTATATAAATCTCCAAACCACTCGCCAAATTATACAAATTGACATAATTTTTATTTTAAATAACGAAAGAACAAATAAATTAGTATAACATTAATAAAAATACAAATAAAACGTCGAATTAAAAACCACTTGATGGCGTAAACACGTGTAACTTCCTAAAAGTCCAGTGAATGTGACATTTACGATCAACCATTATTGGCATTTAATCTTATTGTTTGGCGATAGATTTTTGGTCGATGGGATAACCATGTAGTACTGTTTTAATTTACCACTCAAAAAATAAAAAAATGCTAACTGGCGAGTAAAAAAAAAAAAAAAAAAAAAAAAAAAAAGCTATTGGCGAGATTTGCACCCGGCTAACATAAAAGTACCAAGAATTCTTTGCGATCATGGTAACTTTTATGTAGTTTTATTCGAAAAAATAATTTTGATTCTTTAATCAAATGGAAACCTTTCTTATAAAAAGCGAAGGGATCAGCCCGTAATTTTTTATGGCAGTTACATGACTTGGACTACTACAATATAAATGAAATGGTGGCGATAGAATAATATTTGGCCTGTGGCTGGCTAACATTAAAGTACCAAAATGGCCGCCTGGAATATAAAAAGCGAAGGGATCCGCCCGGAACTGTTGATGATAGTCACATGACTTAGGCTATTATTATAGAGATTGTTTTCAATTCTTAAAAAGCGCAAAGAATAATATTTCCTAACGATTAAAAATTTATTTACACGTGACTATTAAAAACAGGCAAAAAACATTAAAATTACTATAAAATTACGTGTTAAAAGCAGGAAAATATTGAATATTATGTCTTGGAAATTGTATTTACACGTAAATATTAAAAGAGAAAGGAAACTTTAAAATAATAAATACATTAATACGCGTTTAACCCTTTCAGGGGCAAGGTACTTCTTTCTATTCGTAAAATGTTGAAATCAGTGAATGGCACCAGAATTTATAAACAAATTTCGAAATACGAAAATGCTTTTGTTCACTTACTTAATAAAAGAAAAATTTCATTCCAATATTCTGGTGCCAATGTGGCATTTAAGAATTAAAATTAGGTGGTCCAAAAATGAACCACCGCCCTTGAAGGGGTTAAAGCAGTAAATTATAGTAATTGTAGTAAATTGTATTATATCAATCCTTTTATAACGCAGTTAAAAAAATACCGGGATGGAATGACTCTGTTTACTTAATTCATTTTATTTTAGCTTCTTTTCAAATGTTTAACTGATCTTCTTTAATCAAACACGAAAATAACCTTTGAATGTCTTAACAGCAACTGATTCGGCCTGAAATTTTCGCAATCAAGGGGAATTGAATGGAAACCCGCTTACAGGGAGATCGCTATAGGTTTTTTCATTATAATTCAATCTTCTCTAATCTTTTTAAAACCGATCAGATTAGCGTGCTTTTAGATTCTGCGGTGTCTGAACGAGGGTTGGCGAGCATAGCTTGAAGGGGGCAGATTTCCCTAGTTTAATATATTTATATTCCGATTGCACTATATTGTTTCTACTATATTTTGCTAAATTTTCTGAAACTGGCGTTAAATTTGATTGAAAACCCTACATGATATAAGCAAAAAAACAGGCAAGAATTTTTTGAACATTTTAAAAAATGGCTATATCTCCATGAATATACATGCTATTCTTACACAAATGAATACACATATTGTACAATATCTACATATTTGTATGCTGTAGCGATAGATCATTTCGTGCGTTTTATTTTACAGGGTGATCCCAAATATTTTAATTTTCCTTTTGTTTTTTATTGGCCCCCTAATTGTCTGCCTTATCAAATCGACTTTGATAAATATGAGGTGAAATATATTCTTTCAAATCCTGAAGTTCCAGAAGAATCCGAAAAGTATATCTTTAAATATTCGACAAAATTTCTAAAATTGAAAGTGTCCGGTGATTAATGGCTATATAGTGTATAATGGAAAGTGTTAAAAATACTCTTATTTAGAAAAAAAAAAGATCAGCATTGAATTCAACACTGCGTGCTATACTTTGGCAATTATCCTGTATGCGGTTAGTATGTAAATACCAATTCATTAATGCCCAAAGTTGAAAGATAATAAGTATAAAAAAAAAAGCCTCTGATATTTACGTATTATTCGACCATGTCAGATACAACTGCGCCAAGCATGACGCCAATTACACTAATTACAGCAACCCTTATTTTTTTACCATTAGATAGTTTATTTATTGTAGTTTTAAGTTTATTTTATTATTATAGATTATAGTTTCTTTTAATTGTAGTTTATAGTATAGGGGAGACTAGGGAGGGTTGACCCACTTTTTTCAAAATGATTTTTTATTTTTTAAATATTGAACGTAGAATAAAGTTTTATATATCATTTTGTTCGTTATACAATGAGTTATCAAAATAAAATTGCTACATAAGTGTAACAGATAAGAAATTTGAAAAATGATTGATTTTAATCATGAAAAATTAATGGGTCAGGGCTCCCCACATATGGGAGGGTTGACCCACTATATGAGAGGCTTGACCCACTTTGTTTTATATTGCAACATTTGTGAAGAAAAATAAAATCAGTTTTTAAAAAAAATGCAATTTAACAAATTACAACGACCATTTCGGAAATGATTTTTTCAAAGACTAAAATTTAAGACATAAAAAATAGCACGGAGGATCATACATTACGTACGCCATGGAATACATTTTTCGGTACTGTAAATTTTTAAACTTCTACGAAGCTGGTCATACATTACATACGCCATGGATTAAACATTAATATTCCTGGACCAATTTCAAATGAAATTTCATTCTTAAACTTCTAAACATCCCACAATATTACTTCTTACACCGTCGTATAGAGAAAAAAAAAATTACTTTTAAATGCAATTTGTTAGAAAGCTGTATCTCAATTTGTTTCTGAGTTATTAATTTTTTTTTTTTTTTTGTAGTTTTTATTACTTTTTTGTCATAGTGGCAACAGAAGTATCCGTTTCTGTTGAAAGTAAAGGCAAAATACAGATTACTGTATAGATCAATCAGAAAACGAATAAAATGCGGATTCAACTAATAAAAAGCTTCAGATATGTTTTTGATTTCTTACCCTGACAGAGGACAATAACCATTTTTCCAAATGGTTAAAAAGCTAAATAACTTTATACTACATGCTATAATTATTATAAAAAAATATTTTTAAAAATATGATGCTTAAACAAACCTGTTGAGACGCAATTGCAAGTCAGAGGAGAAAAATTTTGTTTTAAACAGGATTTTGTCTGAGCAAGCATAATTGTACAGCAGGGAAAATGAAATTTTAACATTTAAGGCAGTATACTGTTAGAGACAGGTTCCGTTTTCATAGTGTTTCATGTTATTATGTCCGGATTTAGGAGCCACTGTCCCGCTTTTATTTGTCTCCTTGCCCTATTTTCGTGACACTTGACATGACAATGCCAAGTATGTCACAACTCTAGTTGTCACATAGTTTGGCTTCATTTCACTGTAGTCACCCTGGTGACATTTGTCTACATACCTTCCTAAAGTTTTTCGATCGTTCTATGTTCTTTTGCAGCCGCATGAGCACTTAAATTTTCATTAACATGATTTAAACTTTTAAGGGGCAAAGTACTTTCAGTACTAAAATGTTGAAATAAATGACTAGCACCGGAATTTACGAACAAATATATTTGGAAATAAGAAAAGGGCTATATTTCACATACATATTAAATGGAAAAGATTTTAGCAACATTCTAGTGCCATTGTGACATTTCAGAATTAAAATTAAGTGGTTTTATAAACATACCACTGCCCCTGAAAGTGTTAAGACTGCTGCTTTTATCCCCTCTAGTCTTTCCCACTATTTCTATTTACCTATTGCAAGTAATATTTAAATGGAAAAAAGTTCCTACCAACTTTCCCATTTTCTAGCATTTTTTCACATCTTTCTGTAGTCAGTTTTAAACATTTTCTTTTCCATGATACCATTTTACTGTAGCTTTACCGAATAAATTTACATTATTTTATATATATAACCATTAACTTTTCATTATGTACAGTGTATAATAAAAAGATTTCCAAAAACCACTTGATTAAGGGAGCCTTGAGCATCTGGTCAACCCTCCCTCACATTGACTGGGTCAAGCCTCCCTAAATAGACCTTTTCTAAAGAATAGCACTTTGTTATGTTAAGCCTACCTTGCTGTAAAACCTTTATTCCTGGAATGAAAGCTCGATATTTCTGCATTACTTTAAATCTACTTACTTAAATTTCTATGATATAATTTATATGATAAAAGCTTACAAAATATTTCTAAAAAACGCAACTTTTAGGTTGAAAACGCCTCACAATTGATTTTTTCCACATCTATTTCGATTATCTCTATGAAACAAAGACTGTTGTTTGAACATTCCAGTAACTAACGTCTAGGGACAGCACCCTCATAAAATGCACAAAGCACAAGTTTCTGTTTCTGTTGCTCCTCCGACCGGTTTCCTCCGTTTTTCGACCATTGGCTTTTTATTGCACATGCTTTTGGACTTAGTCGTTTCGTTACTGTGCGTATTTCACGCAAATATTTTAAATGCATACTTTCTATCGCATATGTAATGTTAATGTTTTCGTCACTCAAGTATTAATGTGTTGAGAAATCTTATGTTCATATTGTGAAGCTTTAATTTTTATCTTATGAAAGTTTCGAAAACTGTCATCTTGCCGGCAGGCTTGTGTTTCGAGCATGAAGCATTTCCACTCTCGAAACATGAGTTTATGAGTTAAATAAAGAAAATCTCAATGAATAAATTTCTTAAATGACGAATAAAAAAAACCACCCTCTCTTTAAGAGATTGATTTTTCTTTCTTTCTTTTCTTTTGAAAAGTGATAGATTTGTTTATGTTTATTACCTATAATATAGGGTAAAAGTTAAGTCATTTTAGAACCTTGTGAAAATTAATAACTAAGCTTTTAGATGTATATTTTAATTTTAGAAATACTTTTCTTTTATTTATTTTCTTTTAATTGTCAATAAGTGAAAGAAAATTATGTGATGAATATGATGAAATTATGTGCTTATTCATAACAATTTAATATATAATGTGAATTTATTTTAGGAGCATGCGGAAAAGCTGTTTCGGTAATTGTATTCAAGAATTTTCCATAACCAATGTGATACTAAAATTGCCTTCTTTTCGTATAATACTCATTTGCATTCTTAACGTGATGTAGTACTGCTCCACCCGCCCTACTTTATCATATGGTAATATGAGCAGCCTTTTCAATTTTCAAATATTTGAGACTTCAACATTTAAAAGTAATCTGTATTTATTCCATCAGGCTGTTTTAAGTTGTACAAGGACACAATGAGGGTGGGTGGGGAGTACATTGAAATGAGCCTCTGCTATCACAATAGGCTGACTTCAATTTTTTTTTATTGCATTCATTGGCTACTTTAATAAAAATTAAATTCATTAACTATGTAAGTGTATTATTTTTTATTCTTATATTTACACGTATAATAGCTTATCATTTATTATAAATTGTACGAAATATTTTTATTCAGATCTGCAGTACCTTAACTTTATTCAATCTAATTAAGTTTTACGTGAAGAAAATTTCATTAAATTCCAATAAATTGTTGCAGATTAATAAGAACTTTCCCAATGCCTCGAAATTGAGTTTGTAATATTTCATAATACCATCACAGATATGTGAATATCAAACATTTATGTTAATTATTATTAATAATGTTTTTGGGGGAACTGCTTTTCATGCATATTCTATTCTTTAAGTGGATCCTACATACAAGTGTTCTGATGAAAATTTATTTTACAGCTTTCTTTAATTTCAAAATATACAGCTAGTTCGATAAATTGAAAACATTAGATAATATACATATACAAATAAATAAATAGTTAAAATTAAAATGGAGAAAAGAAAAAATAAATTATATGTCCCCCCCCCCTTCATTATTTATTGAATCCATAATCACTAATTCCTGACCTGTTTCTAAAATCATTTTCATTAGTAAATGTATGAAAATAGCTGGTATTTTTATTTATGTACTAAGAAATCAAATAGCTTTTCCTATTTCACCATAAAGATAAATATGTCTTTTTCAAAAAAAAAAAAAAAAAAAAAAAAAAAGGTTCCAAATTTTAACATTTAATCTAATTTTCAACATGAGAGCGAAAAAGAAAACAGAACTATAATTCAAGAAGCATGATAATAATGACAGTAATTATTTATTTTATTTACAATATTTTTTCACATATTTTAAAGTTTTGACACTTATAATGTGCCACTGCTATTATGTTCTCATTATTTTCGAATGATTTGCATTATCATATTAGTTCCGTAAATATAAGGTAATCCGTATAATGCTTGTCAGTTTCCCTGTTTTGAGAATTACCCTAATTTTTAATTTTTAATTCATAAGTCAATATTTTAAAAGGAAAAATGATCTAAATTTTTGTTAACTCTTATTTTGGCAATTTACGTATTTTGTACTAATACTAACTTATGATAGTACTAATAGTTTTTAATTTTCATTTTTTAAACTCATTTAAAAAAGTCCGTAACCACATCGCAGTGCAAACTGAACAAATAAAAAAGTAAAGCAATAAAATTTTAATAATGAAGTATTAATAAGGGGAGGGGAAGTTGCAGAAACTACTAAAAAAAATTCCGAAATGTTTTCAAAATCCATAAATCTACATTCTGATAACACTTTATTCATTATTTGTTAATATGTAGTACATTTTCAATACATATGAACATGAACTGCTTTTAAACGAAGGTTTTAAAGTATTCATAGCAGACGAAGAGATCATCTCGTTGTCAGCGAGCGCTCATACTGTAACTCCACTTTCCTACTGCGGGGAAACCGGTTTTCGCCTCCGAGAAACCAAAACTTGGTGCATTTTGTGAGAGTGCTGTCTTTAGACGTTTGTTTCCAGTAGCTTTGGTTGACACCTATTGATAAAACTCTGAAATCCTTTTAAGGGTGTATTCGAAAAAATATTTTTCCACCCTCAACAGCTCGAAATTTTCTGAGACATTTTCAGACTCATTTCTAAAAGTAAAAACATGAAACTTGCTGGGGTCATTTTTGAAGAGTTGTATAAGGTGCCGTGTGATTTCATTTTTCGCTCAATTAATTAGAATTTGATTTTTAAGCAATTATTTTCTCAGTATGACCATTTTTTTCATCCCCAGATCACCCGCTTCCGGAAATTTCGGTTCAAAACGCCGATTTTGACAGCATTTTTTACAATATTTTCTGCATTTATCAAGAAATCGAGAAGCACGGCACATTATGTAGTTTCTAAATAAGAGAATTTCCCAGTTTGATGCGTTTGAGAGCAAAAATTAATTTAAAAATGAATCAGAAAATAAGCAATTTGGATCGGAATGCACCCTTAAATATGAAAATTGATGGGTGGGCCAAGCCTCCCATATGGTCAACCGTCCCTAGTCTCCCCTATAGTTTTTTGTTATATATTTTATTTATTTATTTACTTTATACAATTTGCAATTTTTAACATGGCTGCGAATTTAAGAATGTTAAATTTCTATTTTGAACGTAATTGTCAAGCGATAAACAAGATTGGAAATTGTCAAACATTTTTGGCGATCTATCTCATTGCCCAGATAATACGTAAGTACCAAAACTCCTTTATAAGCATTCAATGTTCATCTTGAAATTCACGCCGGATTTTTGGACTGCATTTCATGTTTTACCCAAAAATTTTCCTTACAATACATTCATTTGGCGTGGGTATTGAACTCGATTATGAAATTTTTACTGATTGTTTTACGCTTGGTAGAAAGCGCTAGCAAGTGAATTTATTAAAAAATATGTAATTTCGGTACTTGTTAGTTATCCCGTCGACCAAATTACTGTCGCCAAATTGTAAGATTAAATGCCAATAATGGTTGATCGTAAATATCACATTCACTTGACAACACGTGTTTACGTCATCAAGCGATTTTTATTTCGACGTTTTATTTGTATTTTTATTAATGTTATGCTAATTTATTTGTTCTTTCGTTATTTAAAATAAAAATTACGTCAATCTGCATAATTTGGCGAGTGGTTTGGCGATTTATATAATTTGGCGAAATTGGTCGACGGTATAACGGCTTTCCCGTTATATATTCATTTAAAACCTCCCCCCCCCCCCCTCAAAAAATCAACATTTAACTTTACTTATTCATTTTTTTTTCATTATCCCTCCCCCTCTCAAATAAAATATTTAATTTAAATTTTACATTTTACACTTTATTTCATACTTCTGTATTCTTTCACCCCCCACCCCTCACACTACTGTAAGTTATATTAATACTTTAAAAGTTCCATTTAACTGCATACATCATTTTTATCAGCCATTTTCTTTTTTAGCCCCCGGTAAGGTATGCTATTTCTTTCTCCCAGCTTATTTTGTGTCGTTTTCAAAAAATAACGTTACCTTGCAGAAGCCAGCCGTAAAATAAAGCAGTACGATTAAATATTCTATAGCAATTTTAAAAATTTTTAAGCATTGCACATTTTCAATTTTTATACCGTCGTATGGAAAAAAAAAAGTACTTTTAAATGCAATTTGTTTGAAAACTGTATCTCCATTTATTTTTCAAATATTAATTTTTTTGTAGTTTTCAGCACCATTTGTCTAATTTTGGCAACTCAAGTACTCCATTTATGTAGAAAGTAAAGGGAAAAAGTTGAAAAATAGCAATTATATGTTTTTTTTGCCATTTTCTCATAACAACCGAAAGAAAATGTAATTAAAATACGCGCTATTTTGAAAAAATATAAGCGAAAAACTTCTGTTAAAACATGGAGCTATAAATTATATTTAATTTTAAGTATCTATACACGCTTTCAGTGTGACGTCAGTCATGAAGTTTTTGTTGGAAACTTACTCCAAACAAACGGTTGCTATGCGTCATTTCTTTTTAAATATAAATCGTGGAAAATGTTACCAGTACATATCAAATATTAAAACACTTAGATGTGAGATATATATATAAGATATAGCTGCAACACACAAACAAAATAGAAAATACAACCAACCGTTTGTTTGGTGTCAGTTTCTAACCAAAACGTCATGACTGACGTCACTACTGAAATCGTCTATATTAATGTTACAAACAAATGATGCCTATGAATCATTAGATAGCCGGGTTTTTTTGCCGAGTTTCTTTAATGCGGCATGTTTTTGCTGCATTTGTGCATTATTTTTCGATAGTGACATCCTATGCATGCTTTACGGTAGATGTTTAAGAGTGGATCGTAAATGTGGAATTCTTAAGCGGATGCGAATGACGTCATTTTACATAAAATAAAAGTGTGTGCTTTAAGTCTTAAAATTGAAATATGTTTTGTACTATTTATATATCCCAACAAAAAGTTTTCGGTAAAAAAAAAAGCGCCAAGTTCTCCTTAATGTTTCGGCCAGAAAAAGTAGTGATATCTGAAGTTCGCAGAAGTTAAAAGCCAAACATCCCAAATCTTTCATTGAAAATGGCTTCCTGCGACTTGGCCGTTAATGCCTTCTACATCATTTGAAAATTAATGATTAGAAATTACGCATTTATGAATTATTTAAATATTAAAAGTAATATTAAAATGCAAAGAGGCAGATTCACATAAAGACATTGTAAGTAAAAGATTTCTGATAAATACCATTCAGTTACAACAAACATTATTTTTAATCCACTTGTGGTTTAATTGCCATTTTGTACGATCTAAAGCGAAACTCATTAACGTAAAACCCAAGAAATAAAACAAAATTTACTTACTTCAAATCTCACATTATATTGTATTTTATGTTATATTATATTTTATTGTATAATATTGAAATCTTGTGCATTGACGAAACACGAAAGAGATTTTATTCGTTTGAACATTTATTATAGTTTGTTTGCAGACATTAAGAGGTATTCGATTTATAAACTGTTAAAAGCTGATACTAATTATGTTTTAGCAATTAGGGATATTATCTTCTGAATACAAGTGTTTTGTTATTTTTAACTTCTACGCATTTAAATACATGTAGTGGTTTAGATGCATTTTTTAAATGTGTATTTTATTTCTGTACTTTGTGCCACAAAATGCCTAAAATAATCAAAAAATGTTGTTGGCATGTAGCTCATTTGTACATAACTTTAAAATTTGAAAAAACCCTCTCGAAGGCATTAACGGCCAAGTCGCAGGAAGCCATTTTCAATGAAAGATTTGGGATGTTTGGCTTTTAACTTCTGCGAACTTCAGATATCACTACTTTTTCTGGCCGAAACATTAAGGAGAACTTGGCGCTTTTTTTTTACCGAAAACTTTTTGTTGGGATATCACTACTTTTTGTATGTTTTTTCAAGTTTGTTTTTCTAAACTACATTAATATATAAAAAAACTTAAATTTCGGTACTTTTATGTTAGCCGGGAGCAAATCTCCTCATTAGAATTTTGTTTTTTCGGCAATAGCAGTTTTAATTTTTCACATGTGAAAAATTAGAAATAATGCTTTAATTTTCCAATAAAATATTTTGGTTTATGTTATTATTTGTTATTTATTCATTTATTTATTTCTATGTTAAATATTCTATTAAATAAAATGAGGGAAATGCATCTATTTTGAATGAGATAACTGAAAAGTTTATATTTTTTAAATGAAATGAATGAAATATGAACAATGGAGTTCGGAGCAGTATTTGGCGATTTGCCACTTGCGCCCGGCTAACGTAAAAATACCTAAATTTATTTTATTGAGCTTTACAAATTTATACTTTATTTCTTTTTAAATTAAAGTACTAGCCGCCTCTAGCAAGCAGTATTTACTCTATTAATTGCACGTTAAACGTTGCATCATGTTACTGTTATTCATAATTTAATTTAATTACCCATTCTTTCGCCAAGTCGGAAGCTTTTGATAGAGAAATCAAGAACTCTTTACGATCATGGAAGCACATCATATGTTTTGTGCTGTTATGTATTTCATCTTTCGTGACAAACTAACTCACTTATGCATGTTTCTTCTTACGCATGTTATGCGTGTATCTAACTCACTTATGCATGTTTCCTTATCAGTTACGATTCGTTCTCTAATGTGGAAATTTTTAATCCTATTAAGAAATCTTTTCTAGTTGGGATCATTGTCAATTGTTGTATTTTAACTGATACGATTGGGTACAAGTGAAATGGTTCTTATGAAATCCTTTGACAATATCTGCATTTACATTAAACCATATCGATGCTAATATTTTTTTGTTTCACGTTAACCTTTTCAATAGACTCGATTACGGAAGAACAGAAGGTCTACGGGCTCACTGCCATGATCCATTTGAAAATCTATCATTCTTCTCATCTGATCGTGTTGAAGAATTAGCCAATAATGTGTCATGGTTTTAAGATTTTAGCTAATTTTATTAGAAACCTGAAAACTAAAATGCGAGGAACCGGATTATGGAAGATTCATTCTAACGTACATATCGATTAACAGGTTACATATTATAGAATTATAATAATCATAAAGAGAACTGACAGTTTCGGTGCTTTAATAGTTGCCGTAAATTCTCTTTATATAATACAGAAGTTTTAGAAGAGTAAAGATTAACAACATAGTCACAGTAAGTGTAATAACAGTACAATATAATAACAATAGGTTTTGTGCAATGACGAAACTATTGGCACTTTGGAAATATTCGTACGTTATACAATATGACTATTCAGATGATATGTGGAAAAATATAAATAGATGGCTCGCATTAATAATTAACTCATTGAAAAATAGCCACTAGCGTCAAATACTCGCAAAGATTGGCGACATTTAGCGAAGTGTAGCCAATCTTGGTAATATATCATGTCAATTCTCAAATTTGGCGACAAAAATGTTTTCTTTATTCTGACATCATAATGTTGCACATGTATTATGTATCTACTAAAAAACAACTTTTCAAAAGTAAAAAAAAAAAAAAAGAAAAAAGGTAAAAGTTGTGGCTAAAAAATAGTGTGATATCAAATTTCCAAGCTTATATTACGGTACTGGTTTAACATTTTTTGATAAAAATTTACCATATGTAAGTCGAGTACCTAGTGTTGATAGAAAGCCTTTTCTCCTTTACTAAATACATCATAACGTGTTTCTGAAAATTAATTTTTTTTAAATTATGCATGATGGGCTTGGCGGACATCTTTCCATATTTTACACAAATTTCTAAGCACACAAGTTCATTGTTAAGATTGGAAGTTCAAAATTGTTACTAAAGCAAACATTTTATTCTTTTAATTTATGGAAATGAGTGCCTAAAAATTTGTGTCTAAAAATAAAGCTGAAGTAACTTTAGGTTTCATCTTATGATTCTCTTTTTTCGGAGGGGGGTTAATTAATTAGGTAAAGCAGTAAAAATCAATTTGTTTTTTCAAAATAAAAAAAACTTTCTTAATTTATCTGTCTGTAGCTAAAACTAGAAGTTCGAAATTCTTAATAATGCAAATATGTTACGAGCTTGAGTGCTTAGAAATTTGTGTAAAATATGGAAAGATGGCCGCCAAGCACATCATGCATAATTTAAAAAAATTTAATTTTCAGAAACACGTTATGATGTATTTAGTAAAGGAGAAAAGGTTTTCTATCAACACATACTTAGGTACTCGACTTACATATGGTAAATTTTTATCAAAAAATGTTAAATCAGTACCGTAATATAAGCTTGGAAATTTGATATCACACTATTTTTTAGCCACAACTTTTACATTTTTTCTTTTCTTTCATTTTTTTTTTTTTACTTTTGAAAAGTTGTTTTTTAGTAGATATCAGTTCTTTTTTTAAACCAAATGATATATAATTGAAATAATTCTACTAGCTCAAATTAAAATTAGTCCTTGTATAGCCTTTATAAGCAGATAGCAAACACAATATTATACATTTTGTTTACCTATCATTCATTTTTTATAGTGATTAATAATTTAAAAGTAAGGAAAGTCAATTTCTTCTTTCAAAGTATCAGTCTTTCTCAATTTATATCTCCTTAAAATTTTCTACGAAAGATGAAAATTTAGTAAAAAACAGAGTCGAAATAAAATATATATTTACAGTTAGTCTGTCAGTTAATTGTTTTTTCTAACTTTTTTTGTTGGCGGTTTTGCAAAATAAATTTACCTTTACAAATACCTACGATTAATCCGAGAATGAAACCCCGCAGGCATCTAAAGAATCTAAGATCTGTAAATCTAGCCATTCTAGACATAATAAAGGAACATTTTTGATAAAAAAAATCTAAAAATTTAAAGATATAAACTGTACATATAACTTCATCTTCATTTAGATCGTGTTATAAAGAAGAAAGAATAAATATGTAATTTTACTCAAGTCTGTTTATCCATACCTGTTTGCATAAATGTGAGGATATTAATTTACTATAAAATTTCCCCTAAATTGATTATCTTTAATAGTCTATTATTAAAGCCGCATATACATTAGAATTAAATATATTTTTTTATATTTAGGACTGGAGTAGCACAGTTGAAGTTTATTCCAACAGAGTGAAAAATGTCCAGACCAGGGATCGAACCTGGATACTTGACGTGCCGTGCCAATGCCTTTCCTGTTAGGCTATCCGGACCGATACCTGGTTGACATAATTCACTCTTATTAGTTGGACTTGGCTGCGAACTGCAGCGCTAGTTTCATTCATCCGAGCTATAACTATAGCATTTACATGATGAAACTACTTTAACACGGAAACTCCTGTATACCATGTAATTAGGTCATAATGAAGGGTACGAATATTTTTTCCAACTGGATTAAATCATATTTAGGACTGGAGTAGCACAGTTGAAGTTTATTCCAACAGAGTGAAAAATGTCCAGACCAGGGATCGAACCTGGATACTTGACGTGCCGTGCCAATGCCTTTCCTGTTAGGCTATCCGGACCGATACCTGGTTGACATAATTCACTCTTATTAGTTGGACTTGGCTGCGAACTGCAGCGCTAGTTTCATTCATCCGAGCTATAACTATAGCATTTACATGATGAAACTACTTTAACACGGAAACTCCTGTATACCATGTAATTAGGTCATAATGAAGGGTACGAATATTTTTTCAACTGGATTAAATCATATTTAGGACTGGAGTAGCACAGTTGAAGTTTATTCCAACAGAGTGAGTATCCAGGTTCGATCCCTGGTCTGGACATTTTTCACTCTGTTGGAATAAACTTCAACTGTGCTACTCCAGTCCTAAATATGATTTAATCCAGTTGGAAAAAATATTCGTACCCTTCATTATGACCTAATTACATGGTATACAGGAGTTTCCGTGTTAAAGTAGTTTCATCATGTAAATGCTATAGTTATAGCTCGGATGAATGAAACTAGCGCTGCAGTTCGCAGCCAAGTCCAACTAATAAGAGTGAATTATGTCAACCAGGTATCGGTCCGGATAGCCTAACAGGAAAGGCATTGGCACGGCACGTCAAGTATCCAGGTTCGATCCCTGGTCTGGACATTTTTCACTCTGTTGGAATAAACTTCAACTGTGCTACTCCAGTCCTAAATATGATTTAATCCAGTTGAAAAAAATATTCGTACCCTTCATTATGACCTAATTACATGGTATACAGGAGTTTCCGTGTTAAAGTAGTTTCATCATGTAAATGCTATAGTTATAGCTCGGATGAATGAAACTAGCGCTGCAGTTCGCAGCCAAGTCCAACTAATAAGAGTGAATTATGTCAACCAGGTATCGGTCCGGATAGCCTAACAGGAAAGGCATTGGCAAGGCACGTCAAGTATCCAGGTTCGATCCCTGGTCTGGACATTTTTCACTCTGTTGGAATAAACTTCAACTGTGCTACTCCAGTCCTAAATATGATTTAATCCAGTTGGAAAAAATATTCGTACCCTTCATTATAGAATTAAATATTTTTCGGTTAAAAATTGCCTGAAATCGTCTTATCGTTCGTCAAATTTTTTTTTTTTTTATGCCCAGACTCTTTTTCTGAACTCTGACAAAATATCACAGACATATTGAAGCTATCCAAATTCTTATATCTTTCTATCGTATTTCCTTTTTTGAGGGGGGGGGGGGGGGGGAGTAGCTAAGAGTTGCATCAAGTTATACATCATGTGAATCTATTAAATTAATTTTGTGAAATACTAGATGGGAGCCATTGATATTTCCAGACCATTTGCCTACATTTTAAACTTGAGTCATTTACTACTATTCATTAATTTTCTATACGAATTAAATAAGCCGTTGTTTCCATGCCTAACGTCTAGGGACAGCACCCTCATAAAATGCACAAAGCACAAGTTTCTGTTTCTGTTGCTCCTCCGACCGGTTTCCTCCGTTTTTCGACCATTGGCTTTTTATTGCGCATGCTTTTGGACTTAGTCGTTTCGTTACTGTGCGTATTTCACGCAAATATTTTAAATGCATACTTTCTATCGCATATGTAATGTTAATGTTTTCGTCACTCAAGTATTAATGTGTTGAGAAATCTTATGTTCATATTGTGAAGCTTTAATTTTTATCTTATGAAAGTTTCGAAAACTGTCATCTTGCCGGCAGGCTTGTGTTTCGAGCATGAAGCATTTCCACTCTCGAAACATGAGTTTATGAGTTAAATAAAGAAAATCTCAATGAATAAATTTCTTAAATGACGAATAAAAAAAACCACCCTCTCTTTAAGAGATTGATTTTTCTTCCTTTCTTTTCTTTTGAAAAGTGATAGATTTGTTTATGTTTATTACCTATAATATAGGGTAAAAGTTAAGTCATTTTAGAACCTTGTGAAAATTAATAACTAAGCTTTTAGATGTATATTTTAATTTTAGAAATACTTTTCTTTTATTTATTTTCTTTTAATTGTCAATAAGTGAAAGAAAATTATGTGATGAATATGATGAAATTATGTGCTTATTCATAACAATTTAATATATAATGTGAATTTATTTTAGGAGCATGCGGAAAAGCTGTTTCGGTAATTGTATTCAAGAATTTTCCATAACCAATGTGATACTAAAATTGCCTTCTTTTCGTATAATACTCATTTGCATTCTTAACGTGATGTAGTACTGCTCCACCCGCCCTACTTTATCATATGGTAATATGAGCAGCCTTTTCAATTTTCAAATATTTGAGGCTTCAACATTTAAAAGTAATCTGTATTTATTCCATCAGGCTGTTTTAAGTTGTACAAGGACACAATGAGGGTGGGTGGGGGGTACATTGAAATGAGCCTCTGCTATCACAATAGGCTGACTTCAATTTTTTTTTATTGCATTCATTGGCTACTTTAATAAAAATTAAATTCATTAACTATGTAAGTGTATTATTTTTTATTCTTATATTTACACGTATAATAGCTTATCATTTATTATAAATTGTACGAAATATTTTTATTCAGATCTGCAGTACCTTAACTTTATTCAATCTAATTAAGTTTTACGTGAAGAAAATTTCATTAAATTCCAATAAATTGTTGCAGATTAATAAGAACTTTCCCAATGCCTCGAAATTGAGTTTGTAATATTTCATAATACCATCACAGATATGTGAATATCAAACATTTATGTTAATTATTATTAATAATGTTTTTGGGGGAACTGCTTTTCATGCATATTCTATTCTTTAAGTGGATCCTGCATACAAGTGTTCTGATGAAAATTTATTTTACAGCTTTCTTTAATTTCAAAATATACAGCTAGTTCGATAAATTGAAAACATTAGATAATATACATATACAAATAAATAAATAGTTAAAATTAAAATGGAGAAAAGAAAAAATAAATTATATGTCCCCCCCCCCCCCTTCATTATTTATTGAATCCATAATCACTAATTCCTGACCTGTTTCTAAAATCATTTTCATTAGTAAATGTATGAAAATAGCTGGTATTTTTATTTATGTACTAAGAAATCAAATAGCTTTTCCTATTTCACCATAAAGATAAATATGTCTTTTTCAAAAAAAAAAAAAAAAAAAAAAAAAAAAAAAAAAAAAAAAAAAGGTTCCAAATTTTAACATTTAATCTAATTTTCAACATGAGAGCGATAAAGAAAACAGAACTATAATTCAAGAAGCATGATAATAATGACAGTAATTATTTATTTTATTTACAATATTTTTTCACATATTTTAAAGTTTTGACACTTATAATGTGCCACTGCTATTATGTTCTCATTATTTTCGAATGATTTGCATTATCATATTAGTTCCGTAAATATAAGGTAATCCGTATAATGCTTGTCAGTTTCCCTGTTTTGAGAATTACCCTAATTTTTAATTTTTAATTCATAAGTCAATATTTTAAAAGGAAAAATGATCTAAATTTTTGTTAACTCTTATTTTGGCAATTTACGTATTTTGTACTAATACTAACTTATGATAGTACTAATAGTTTTTAATTTTCATTTTTTAAACTCATTTAAAAAAGTCCGTAACCACATCGCAGTGCAAACTGAACAAATAAAAAAGTAAAGCAATAAAATTTTAATAATGAAGTATTAATAAGGGGAGGGGAAGTTGCAGAAACTACTAAAAAAAATTCCGAAATGTTTTCAAAATCCATAAATCTACATTCTGATAACACTTTATTCATTATTTGTTAATATGTAGTACATTTTCAATACATATGAACATGAACTGCTTTTAAACGAAGGTTTTAAAGTATTCATAGCAGACGAAGAGATCATCTCGTTGTCAGCGAGCGCTCATACTGTAACTCCACTTTCCTACTGCGGGGAAACCGGTTTTCGCCTCCGAGAAACCAAAACTTGGTGCATGGTGCATTTTGTGAGAGTGCTGTCTTTAGACGTTTGTTTCCAGTAGCTTTGGTTGACACCTATTGATAAAACTCTGAAATCCTTTTAAGGGTGTATTCGAAAAAATATTTTTCCACCCTCAACAGCTCGAAATTTTCTGAGACATTTTCAGACTCATTTTTAAAAGTAAAAACATGAAACTTGCTGGGGTCATTTTTGAAGAGTTGCATAAGGTGCCGTGTGATTTCATTTTTCGCTCAATTAATTAGAATTTGATTTTTCAGCAATTATTTTCTCAGTATGACCATTTTTTTCATCCCCAGATCACCCGCTTCCGGAAATTTCGGTTCAAAACGCCGATTTTGACAGCATTTTTTACAATATTTTCTGCATTTATCAAGAAATCGAGAAGCACGGCACATTATGTAGTTTCTAAATAAGAGAATTTCCCAGTTTGATGCGTTTGAGAGCAAAAATTAATTTAAAAATGAATCAGAAAATAAGCAATTTGGATCGGAATGCACCCTTAAATATGAAAATTGATGGGTGGGCCAAGCCTCCCATATGGTCAACCGTCCCTAGTCTCCCCTATAGTTTTTTGTTATATATTTTATTTATTTATTTACTTTATACAATTTGCAATTTTTAACATGGCTGCGAATTTAAGAATGTTAAATTTCTATTTTGAACGTAATTGTCAAGCGATAAACAAGATTGGAAATTGTCAAACATTTTTGGCGATCTATCTCATTGCCCAGATAATACGTAAGTACCAAAACTCCTTTATAAGCATTCAATGTTCATCTTGAAATTCACGCCGGATTTTTGGACTGCATTTCATGTTTTACCCAAAAATTTTCCTTACAATACATTCATTTGGCGTGGGCATTGAACTCGATTATGAAATTTTTACTGATTGTTTTACGCTTGGTAGAAAGCGCTAGCAAGTGAATTTATTAAAAAATATGTAATTTTGGTACTTGTTAGTTATCCCGTCGACCAAATTACTGTCGCCAAATTGTAAGATTAAATGCCAATAATGGTTGATCGTAAATATCACATTCACTTGACAACACGTGTTTACGTCATCAAGCGATTTTTATTTCGACGTTTTATTTGTATTTTTATTAATGTTATGCTAATTTATTTGTTCTTTCGTTATTTAAAATAAAAATTACGTCAATCTGCATAATTTGGCGAGTGGTTTGGCGATTTATATAATTTGGCGAAATTGGTCGACGGTATAACGGCTTTCCCGTTATATATTCATTTAAAGCCTCCCCCCCCCCCCTCAAAAAATCAACATTTAATTTTACTTATTCATTTTTTTTTCATTATCCCTCCCCCTCTCAAATAAAATATTTAATTTAAATTTTACATTTTACACTTTATTTCATACCTCTGTATTCTTTCACCCCCCCCCCCACCCACCCTCACACTACTGTAAGTTATATTAATACTTTAAAAGTTCGATTTAACTGCACACATCATTTTTATCAGCCATTTTCTTTTTTAGCCCCCGGTACGGTATGCTATGTCTTTCTCCCAGCTTATTTTGTGTCGTTTTCAAAAAATAACGTTACCTTGCAGAAGCCAGCCGTAAAATAAAGCAGTACGATTAAATATTCTATAGCAATTTTTAAAATTTTTAAGCATCGCACATTTTCAATTTTTATACCGTCGTATGGAAAAAAAAGTACTTTTAAATGCAATTTGTTTGAAAACTGTATCTCCATTTATTTTTCAAATATTAATTTTTTTGTAGTTTTCAGCACCATTTGTCTAATTTTGGCAACTCAAGTACTCCATTTATGTAGAAAGTAAAGGGATTGGTTGGTTGATTTTTTGACGGCCGATTATCTACACGAGGGATATAGGCCCGGGGGGGAGTGCCCTCCGTGGGGGTCTTTCTAAGGGAACCTAATCCGTATTTACACATGGAAAATCCACGGCTCGAAGAAAACCACGAAAACTCGGAACGATTAGGCCGACGGGCGCGATTGGGATCGAACCCAGCACTTCCCGTCTACCAGCTTCGAGGGCAGAACCTCTCGGCCACTGGTGGGGCCGAAAGTAAAGGGAAAAAGTTGAAAAATAGCAATTATATGTTTTTGTTGCCATTTTCTCATAACAACCGAAAGAAAATGTAATTAAAATACGCGCTACTTTGAAAAAATATAAGCGAAAAACTTCTGTTAAAACATGGAGCTATAAATTATATTTAATTTTAAGTATCTATACACGCTTTCAGTGTGACGTCAGTCATGAAGTTTTTGTTGGAAACTTACTCCAAACAAACGGTTGCTATGAGTCATTTCTTTTTAAATATAAATCGTGGAAAATGTTACCAGTACATATCAAGTATTAAAACACTTAGATGTGAGATATAGATATAAGATATAGCTGCAACACACAAACAAAATAGAAAATACAACCAACCGTTTGTTTGGTGTCAGTTTCTAACCAAAACGTCATGACTGACGTCACTACTGAAATCGTCTATATTAATGTTACAAACAAATGAATGCCTATGAATCATTAGATAGCCGGGTTTTTTTGCCAAGTTTCTTTAATGACGGCATGTTTTTGCTGCATTTGTGCATTATTTTTCGATAGTGGCATCCTATGCGTGCTTTACGGTAGATGTTTAAGAGTGGATCGTAAATGTGGAATTCTTAAGCGGGTGCGAATGACGTCATTTTACATAAAATAACAGTGTGTGCTTTAAGTCTTAAAATTGAAATATGTTTTGTACTATTTATATATACATATATTCTTTTTCATCGGGGGCAACACTAAATTCTGAAAAAGCAGAATACCTGTTTTCTAGTCTTTTAACTTCACACAGACATGTGAATAGAAATAAATCTTAACCGCCAGCGATTTCCGTTGAGATAAAAAAAAAAAAAAGAATAAAATAGAAATGAATTCCCTTTGCATCCCAGCCGACAAAATGTAATGCATACATGGTGTGTTCACAAAGTTTCAAGACTGGTCCTATAACACACAAGTTATTAAACATTTTTGTACAGCGAACTAAAATTCCTCGAAATATGACCTTTGGGCATCAACACACCGCTGCCAGCGCTTTTTTCTAAAGCTCATAGGCTCCCTGGGATCTTCGCCCGCAGCGCTGTTAAGTAACCTCGTCGAAGCTGGAATCGTGGGTAGCTGGAATTGTATCGAATCGCTTCCCTTTTAGGTCTTTCTTGATCCGGAGGAATAAAAAAAAGTCGATGGGAGCGAGGTCAGGGTTGTAGGGAGGCTTGTGGCGGTATTGTCATGTTAAACTTAAGCAAAACTTTGCGGCTGCGAGCGACGCACAGTGGATCAAAGTATAGGCGATGCCGAACATAGGATTATCACAATACCCGTAAGGCATGGTGACGTCACGGCGACGTCGCTGTGAAGTCACACTGTGATTTTGTGACCGTCGATGTGACGTCACGTGACGTGGATGTGACGTCACTGTGACTAGAATGTGAGGTCGTTATGGCCGTTTTAGAGGTCGTTTGTGACGTCACATTGTGACCACTCTGTGAAGTCACGGTGTGACTAATATGTGAAAAGTGTGTCATTTGTGACTATTTTGGCATTAACTTTGTGACGAACCTGTGACGAAAGTGACAATGTTTTGAAGTCACACTGTGACCAATTTGTGAAATATGTGTCACTTGTGACGAACTTGTCATAAACTCTGTGATGATTTCAAATGAAAATCAAATTTCAAATTAATTGCTTAAAAGGCGCAAAGGCGAACTAGTGAAAAAGATTCCATGCTGGAACTCGAACCCGGGCCATCAGTATAGCGCACTTACGTTCTACCGACTAAACCACATGGAACGATACCCAGCCTGGAAAATTTCTCACTATTACATGTTGGCAAGGCTACAAACGCAGCACAAGATGCAATATTTATCGTCAGCCACCGACATGGCGCAAGCACGAAACTTAAATCCAGCATCGATTGAAACTATATTAATACTTGGAAATGTTTTCAGAGAGAACCATTCGCCTTGCATACAATATTTCAAATGAAAATCAAATTTCAAATTAATAGCTTAAAAGGCAATTTTAATTTGAAATTTGATTTTCATTTGAAATACTGCATGCAAGGCGAATGTTTCTCTCTGGAAAAATTTCCAAGTATTAATATAGATTTAATCGATGCTGGTTTAATTAAGTTTTGTGTTTGCCCCATGACGGTGGCTCACGATAAATATTCCATCTTGTGCGGCGTTTGTAGCCTTGCCAACATGTAATAAGGAGAAAATTTCCAGGCTGGGTATCGTTCCATGTGGTTTAGTCGGTAGAATGTCAGTGCGCTATACTGATGACCCGGGATCGAGACCCGGCGTGGATATTTTTCACTATGTTGGCCTTTGCGCCTTTTAAGCAATTTATTTGAAATTTGATTTTCATTTGAAATATTGTATGCAAGGCGAATGTTTCTCTCTGGAAAAATGTCCAAGTATTAATACTGTGATGATTAATGTCATAAAAACTACGATAATTTTAAAGTAAAGTTTTGTTTGAAATATAAAATTTTATCTTTTTACCGTACTTTTTAGCAAGATATCGCTATTTTGGAGTCCTATTCTTCTAAAATATTTTTAATTTTCCATTTAAAAAACAATGCTTATTAACTGACATCTTTTTTTATTAAGTTACCTTGATCTTGAATTCAAGCTTAATATTAAGAATGTGTAAGCTTTTTAATGTGTTATGATTTGTCATTGCTTTTTTAAATACGAACATGGAGTCTAACGGACATTAATACAACTGTTACTTATAGAACTACATGATAAGCCCTATTTATTTAAATTTTTTATTCCCGTATATATTGTATTTTGTGAATATGAGCTAATTAGATTTGGTATGTTTTATATGAAAAGACTGATCTGGGAAATAGAAACAACAAGTAAGATATATCATGCGTTAGGCATAGATTATAAAACACTTTCCAACTCTTCCTAAATGTTTTATCAAGACATCGGGGGAAATAACGTAAATAAGATAACTAAGTAAACATGAAAACGCGTAAAACATTTAAAAACTGATTTACGCAGTTACCATCCACTAAGGTGTAAAAAAATCATAATTTAAAAAAAAAATAAAAAAAATCGGGTTTTTTTATTTAAATCAGATTTTTTTTTATTTAAATCAGATTTGTATGATTTTTTCTCCAGCGTTCAAATACTGAATAGCTATCATGAGTTTTAGGTTTCCAAAACAATTACACCACTAATTGCTAACATAATCTATGTTTTTACACTTTAACTGATAAAATTATAATTGTTAGTTTGTAATTACAGAAATAAAAACTGCAAATTAGTAGTTTCATTAGGTAGTATTATACAATAATGTTATATACATTAATATTGTAATAATTATGTAAAACTTTATAAATACTAGAGATACTTAACATTTATGAAAATTATTAACTGCATTTTATACTAAATAGCTAACATTACTTCAAATTAATTATTAAACAATCAACTCTCTAATTAGGAACATATTATACATTTTTAAGCCTTAATTATTAAAATGATAATAATTCATTTTAGAAAGAAAAAGGCACAGGATGCTAGTTCAAAAAACGGGCACTATTTCATGAGGAAATATATTAGTAATGTGTTTAGTAATGATGTAAGGAAAAAAAAAAGAATATTTTTTAGCATTATAAGTAAAGTGTCCTTAATTTTTAATAATTTTATGAATAACAAATTGAAAAATACAATTAAATAACATATTTTAATAATATCCTGTTTTTTCTAAAGAAATAAAGTTCTATATTTTTGCAAGATTTTTTCCACATGAATTTAGAATACTGTTGAATGGGGAAGTTTTTTACAAGAAATCTCTGGCTACAACTACAGGTAAATTTCAACTTTTTTTTTCTTTTTTTAAGGCAGGGTGCATTTTGCCAATTTCAAAAGGGGCATGGTGTGGCACCATTAAACAAAATGGCCTAGAAGAAGCAGTATAAGTAATTACAGAATTAATAAAAACTGCAAATAAGTAAAATTCTTTAGTTAGTAGCACAAATAACAAAACTAACAAATATTATTTGCAGCTCATTTTGCATTTGTATTTAGGAAAATTTCTACCACCAAAATCTTCACCAAAATCTATACTTACACACATGTACGTGTATGCTAACCAAAAAGAAAAAAATGAAAATGAGTTAAACCCATTCATATAGAATAAATATAAGTTAGCCACTAATATCTGAAATCCTCAAAATATTTAAGTAACAGCATTATTACCTCTATTAGCTTTCAATGGTTCAATTTTTTAATATATATGAGTTACAAAAAAAAAAAAATAATAATAATAATAATAATAATAATAAACATTTATTCAACCTATACCAAAGAAGCTCTTGCTGTGCTTAGCATTTTTATACCAATTATTTCTTTTTCTCTTATGCATTCATTTACAATTTAGCTGCTGAGCAGATGTCATTCTTTCATTCTTCTTTAACTTGAGATTGCTATTAATTACTATTTATTATTTTACTTGTAGAAATGTAATTATACTTGCTATGTGTATTTTATATAAAATAATGCATAAATTGATTACCTAAAGGAAATTATGACATTGCAAATTATGTTAGATTTAAATATCATTTTTAAATGAAACTGTTTTAATTTGGATAAAAACTTAAAAACAATGCTTTTAATTTTTTTACAATACTAATGAATTAAGCTTAGAAATAATTATTTAAAGCTCTTTTTTTGTTTATTAATAAGTCAAAATACCTGTAGAAACTTTCAAATTATGTTCATGTTAGATTTTAATACTTTTTTTGACATTTTAAACATTTAGAAAATTTTTGATTTTAATCAATGATTTTTTTTTAAAAATCGGTTGATTAAAATCATGATTTAATCGCTGATTTAAATCAACCGATTAAAATCGTTGACATTCTACCATCCACAGCCAAATATGTTTTCTAATTCTTTTAAACAGTCCTGTATTTGATCTGTAGATTGATATATATATACTATATAATGGAAAAATTTAGTTTATCAAGGAAACGCATAACAGGTTGAAATTCTCTTTCAGCAATTTATACTAATATATGGAAACATACTTAAATAATTTTGTACAACCCTGTAGTTTACCTAGAACCTTTATTACACGCCACTATTTAGTTAAAATTTTATTCAAGCTAAAACACTCTTAAAACTGCTGAAATTACATTTCCAGAAATTATAATTCATAGATGGCAACGTATCCAATTCTTTGCGTGACCCTTTATATCATTTTATCTATATACTACAAACATTTCTTAGTAAATTAAATACAGTGCAGCGTTAAAATGCATAACTTATTTAAAAACCTCCTTTAAGCAATACCCAGTAACCCTTTCGAATACTTTTGTATATTCCTGTATATGAATTATAGCATATATATATACACCATATACTATGCATAAATGTAGTGAATCATAAAAGTGTATATCATAATTAAAAATGTCTTTCCAGCAATCATCGCTAATGAACAGTACTTCGGATACAATATAGTATCTGAAATATTTTGTGTGTCCCTGTAAATGCTATATACACTTCGTATTATACATGAAATAATTCATAGTATGTAAACCTCAACGACGTATATCAATTTCATTACATATCAAATAGATTAACATAAATAAAGTACGCCGCAAACAATTCCCTCCACCCCTATATCATTATGTATTGGAATCCCTTTTTAACCCTGTAAATGAACAATAACTATTCTTTGCATCGCATATTCTATGGAATGCACATTTTAGTGCTCTTCATAAATGCATATCAATTTTATTCTGTTTGAAAGCGTGTAAAATCATTAAAAATCATTTGAAACGATTTTTTTCCCACAAGCCGTAATGTAATGGAATACAATTGACTGTCCCTGTAAATGAAATAACATGCTACAAACTTCATTACAAATAGGGGTCTTGCTATGGTAAACGTTAATAACATCCAAAAATTTTAAATAATTTAATTATCTTTAAATGTCTATTAATTATGTTAATGATTGATGATAATACTTGTCCATATACTTTTATATTTATGCCACCATGTGGTTTTAACCCAATATTTAAATAAGAAAATAAACCAGATTAAAATGCAATTTAAATCACTAATTTTAATAATCTGATCAAATCTGTTGAAAAGGAAGTTAGATATTTTAACAAAATAAAAAATAAATGTAATGAAATATTTGTGTTCTATAACATGTTTATTAGAAGATAACTGAAATCATTGTAATTAAAAAAAAAAAAAAAAAAAAAAAAGCAAACAAGGAAAATAATATTTTAGATATTTCAGCAAAATAAAAAATAAATGTAATGAAATATTTATGTTCTACAGCATGTTAATGAGAAACTAACTAAAATTGTTGTAATAAAATAAAAAAAAAAGCAAACAGGGAAAATAATATTTTTACATACCTAATTTCATTGACGTTGTATGTGATACTTTGATTTTGGGGAACCAATTAAATCCGATTATAAGTACGATAGCAATGACTTGAATCATCTTCAACAAGTCAAAGCTACCGTAATTTTCTCGGGTTTATATTTTGTTAGCTGAACTAACTTGGATCCTGAGAACGTTCTTGTTTCAGTTTTTAAATCCGTGTCAACACATCTATGCTGTCCAGTGTCCACAGAACTTCAGTGTCCACAGTGTCCACAGAACTGTCCAGTGTCCCGCGTTTATTCTAAAAAGTTTCACTGTTACTTTTATCCGTTATTCTGCGGTCGAGTGGTAACAACTGAAATAGTGCAGATGCAGACGATTTGTAAGTTTCCAAGTTCGAAGCAGATGTTTTTTGGTTTTATTTGTTTTTCTATACCACAGTTTCGGAAGGAAATTAAATGCGTAATAATTTTGTCAAATTGTCTCTAATTCAATTTCCTGTTTGAAAATGTTTTATTGTATTTCATCTTTTATTTTTATCAGTTTTATTGAATTGTAAAGTTTCATTTACGTAAATTATAATAATAATATTATCCATAATTAGAGTTTACTAGATAAAACATTGCTTAAATTTTCAAAATGTATACAAATTAATTTAATGGTAATAATGATGACTCCCTCCTTTTTTTTTAAAGTAAAATTTGTATCACAGGTAATATATACAAAATATCTTCTTAAAAAATACAACAAGATTATCGAGAAGAGATGAGTTTTTCTTTGTCAATCTGTCATTCTCTTAATATTAATTTTCTCTAGAATAAAACTTGTAAAATAATTTTTAAAGATATATTTTGAAAACAAAAAATAAAACATGAATAATTAATTATGTCGTGGGCTTTGCCTAAATTTTGTACATTAATTTTATATTCGGAAAATGTCAATTCTATTTTAAACGTTTGAAAGAAGTAGAATAAAAAAAAAAATACTTAAAATAGTGAAACACTAAGAGGAAAAAAAATGACTTGAATGCAAATTATAAAGCAAGAAATGCATATATGACTGAACTTTGAAGACGCTTTCTGCGTGCTCATTAAAAGCTGCAGCCTTAACTGTAATAGAAAGTTTTTAGTTTGAAACGACAGAAATGTTTCGACTACTCTTTGAGAAACTTCTAGTATAACAGATGATCATTTACAAAAATCTTTATAAAAGATAAGTCGAGGTCTGCTTACCTAAAACATTTTTTTAATAATATGAAATTCTCATAATTAGGAAATCGTTTTGTGTTGCTGATGAATTAATTACATTTTATGTTATATGAAAATAAAAAGTTTTTGTTAGAGGCACAGATGCAACTTGGACCACGGTTTAAAAAATTTGTTAATCCGGCAGAAAAATATATTTTACAGTAAATAACATGTTTTTAATAATTTTTGTAATTTTTTAAAGTTTTCTAAGAAGTTCACATCTCAGTCACAATGTGACATCACTGAGTGGTGGCATTTTGGTCACAGATGTGACGTGACCACAGTGACTTACAGTGACGTCACAATGACGTCACTGTGACCATGCATGCTATGAGGGTAGTATAAGCCTACATATATAATGTTTTTGGAATATTTAGGTTTAAATGAGTAGAATAAATGATACTGAAAGCATCTGCATGGTTTTTACGAACAATTTCGCGCTTTTTTGTTTCAAACAGGAAGTTTAGGAAAAGGATGAATCTCTCTATTCTAAAAAAAAGTAACTACCGCTGTCACCGCCGCCGCCGGTTTTGATTTTTTTGTGACCGGAGGCCTTTCTTCGTTAATATTAACAAAAATAATGCATACAAAAATATGAAAATCGGTGGTTTTATACAGAAATGTTTGATAAACATGCTGATGCAGACAGTTTTCAAATCGAAGAATTATTTTAAGAGTTATTTAATGCTAAAGTTGGACAAAATCGTTCCACTAAAAAAGTTTTATAGCAGCAAAAACTATACATGGCAGTGTAATCATTTTTAGATCATTTTATGCGTTAGAATTTGCCGGAGTGCAGATTGCATTAATTTTTTTATTTTGACTCATTTTTTCAGGTTTTATTTCTATTTTAAATTCAAATTTTCAGCATTTCTAGAGATATTTTTTACAGATTTCAGAAAATTGTACTAATTTAAACTGTTGCCAACTGTATAAAAAGCGCAAGCAATAATGTTTGCTTCAAATTAAAAATTTATTTACACGTGACTATTATAAACAGGAAAAAAACTTTCAAATTAGAATTAAATAATTACGTATAAAAAGCAGGAACTTATTAAAAATTACGTCATAAAAAGTATACACGTGAATTTTAAAAGAGAAAGGATATTGTAATATGATAAATTTATTAACATGCGTTAGAAGTCTTACGAGAAATTACGTCATATGTACGTCACATTATAGTTATTACATAAAATAAACACAAAATAATATTGCAAAAAAGTTTAAATTTAGAAATTGCGCTAGACATTTATTTGATATTTTGAGAATCTCTCTATTCTAAAAAAAAGTAACTACCGCTGTCACCGCCGCCGCCGGTTTCGAATTTTTTGTGATCGGAGGTCTTTCTTCGTTAATATTGAGAAAAATAATGCATACAAAAATATGAAAATCAGTGGTTTTATACAGAAATGTTTGATAAACACGCTGATGCAGACAGTTTTCAAATCGAAGAATTATTTTAAGAGATATTTAATGCTAAAGTTGGACAAAATCGTTCCACTAAAAAAGTTTTATAGCAGCAAAAACTAGACATGGCAGTGTAATCATTTTTAGATCATTTTATGCGTTAGAATTTGCCGGAGTGCAGATTGCATTAATTTTTTTATTTTGACTCATTTTTTCATGTTTTATTTCTATTTTAAATTCAAATTTTCAGCATTTCTAGATATATTTTTTACAGATTTCAGAAAATTGTACTAATTTAAACTGTTGCCAACTGTATAAAAAGCGCAAGCAATAATGTTTGCTTCAAATTAAAAATTTATTTACACGTGACTATTATAAACAGGAAAAAAACTTTCAAATTAGAATTAAATAATTATGTATAAAAAGCAGGAACTTATTAAAAATTACGTCATAAAAAGTACACACGTGAATTTTAAAAGAGAAAGCATATTGTAAAATAATAAATTCATTAACATGCGTTAGAAGTCTTAGGAGAAATTACGTCATATTTACGTCACATTATAGTTATTACGTAAAATGAACACAAAATAATATTGCAAAAAAGTTTAAATTTAGAAATTGCGCTAGAGATTTATTTAATATTTTGAGAGGATATTTTCAACTATTTTTGTTAGGAAACCGCAAATAATATTTCATTGCTAACAAAAGTACTTTCACGCGATTATTTAAAAGAGAAAGAATAGCTTGGTAAAAATTACGTCAGATTAAAAACGATTAATTTAAAATGTCTCATTTTAAAGAACTTTCTTTTCGCTTTGTTAAAAAATACCAGGAGACAAAGACTCTGTTTACTTAATTCCTTTTATATTAGCTTATTTTGAAATGTTGTTACACGTGTCTACGTCATCAAGTTATTTTTATTTCCACGTTTTATTTGTATTTTTATTAATGTTGTACGAATTTATTTGTTCTTTCGTTATTTAAAATAAAAATTATGTCAATTTGTATAATTTGGCGAGTGGTTTGGCGATTTATATAATTTGGCGAAATTGGTCGACGGGATAATCAAGTAGTACCGCAGCGGATTTGGCGTTAAATTTCCCCAATCAAAGAGAAATGAATAGAAATTCGTTTATAGGGAGATAGCCACTGTTTTTTAAATTATAATTCAATCTTTCGAAATCTTTTTAAAGCCGATCAAATTAGGGTGCATTTAGAGTCTGCGGTGTCTGGACGGGGGTTGGCGAGCGTAGCTCGTAGGGGGCCGAGCCCCCTAGTTACTAAAATAAACTGGAAAAACAAAGCATGCAGTTTTTACTTATATCCAAATGACATTTGTAGAATATTTAAAACATTTGTTTAATTTTTAATTGGAAACATATACATAGCTCTTTAAAACCGTCCTACAAATCTGTAACATTTTAAAACTTATTTCAGTGCATATTTGTTATTATTGGGTTTGAGTTTTTTAAAATTATCTTATTGTAATATTAAGTTTAGCATCTTTCTTTTTATTTGAAACAAGATTTTTTCATTTTGTCTTATAATCTCTCTATTCTAAAAAAAAAGTAACTACCGCTGTCACCGCCGCCGCCGGTTTTGAATTTTTTGTGACCGGAGGTATTTCTTCATTAATATTAAGAAAAATGATGCATACAAAAATATGAAAATCGGTAGTATTATACAGAAATGTTTGATAAACACGCTGATGCAGACAGTTTTCAAATCGAAGAATTATTTTAAGAGATATTTAATGCCAAAGTTGGACAAAATCGTTCCATTAAAAAAATTTTATAGAAGCAAAAACTGTACATAGGAATTTAATCATTTTTAGATCATTTTATACGTTTGAAGTTCCCGGTGTGCAGACTGTTTTCTTTTTTTTAATTTGGCTAATTTTTTGAGGTTTTATTTCTATTTTAAATTCAAATTTTCAGGATTTCTAGAGATATTTTTTACAGATTTTAGAAAGTGATATTAATTTAAACTGTTGCCAACTGTATAAACAGCGGAAACAATAATGTTTGCTTAAAAAAAAAAAAAAAAAAAAAAAAAATATTTATACGTGTAATAAATTAAAAATTTATTTACACGTGACTATTATAAACAGAAAAAACATTTGGAATTAGAATTAAATAATTATGTACAAAAAGCAGGAACTTATTAAAAATTACGTCATAAAAACTATAATTACACTTGAATTTTAAGAGAGAAAGGAATTTGTAAAATAATAAATTTATTAACATGCGTTAGAAGTCTTAAATAGGAGAAATTACGTCATATTTACGTTACATTACAGTTATTAAATAAAATGAACACCAAATAATATTGCAAAACGGTTTAAATGTAGAAATTGTGCTAGACATTTATTTGATATTTTGAGAGGATACTTTCAACTATTTTTGTTAGGAAAGAGCAAATAATGTTTCATTTCTAACACAAGTATTTTCACGTGAATATTAAAAAGAGAAAGAATAGTTTGGTCAAAATTACGTCAGATTAAAAACGATGAATTTAAAATGTCTTATTTAAAAGAACTTTCTTTTCGCTTTGTTAAAAAATACCGGGAGACAAAGATTCTGTTTACTTAATTCCTTTTATATTAGCTTATTTTGAAATGTTTATCTTATTTTACTTAATCAAAGACGAAAACAGCGATTGACATATGTATTTTTGGTACTACTTAGTTATCCCGCCGACCAAAAATCTATCATTCGCCAAACTATAAGATTAAATGTCAATAATGGTTGATCGTAAATGGTCACATTAACTTCACTTTAAGCAAGTTACACGTGTCTACGTCATCAAGTTATTTTTATTTCGACGTTTTATTTGTATTTTTATTAATGTTGCACTAATTTATTTGTTCTTTCGTTATTTAAAATAAAAATGATGTCAATTTGTATAATTTGGCGAGTGCTTTGGCGTTTTATATAATTTGGCGAAATTGGTCGACGGGTTAATCAAGTAGTACCGCAGCGGATTTGGCCTTAAAATTCCCCAGTCAAAGAGAAATGAATAGAAATCCGTTTATAGGGAGATCGTCATTGTTTTTACTTTCTTCTATCTTTACAAGAAGAAAGTATTGGATTCATGAAAATTTTCGAATTCCGGTTTTCGACGGATTTACACGTTTTAGGGGTCAGAGATTCCAAAAAACATGTTTTTACAAAATGTCTGTCTGTGACTCTGTGAGTCTGTCTGTCTGTCTGTGTGTATGTGACACAAATTTTGTGGGCGCTCTATCTCAAGAACTAATGCACGGAATTTAATAAAAATTCATATTCAGTGAGTCCCTAATACAAATTTATGCTGATTAGTTTTTGGTGTAAATCGCTCAACAGGTGGCGCTGCTATGCTGCATTTTTCACGATTTTCGCAATAGCTCTATCTCACGAACTAATGCACGGATTTTAATCAAACTTCAGATTTAGTTTGTCCTTGATATGAATTGATGCTGATTACGTTTTGGTGTAAATCGCCCAACAGGTGGCGCTGTTATGGTGAATTTTGCAGGATTTACACGATTTCCCCAATAGCCCCAATCTTAAGAATTAACGCACGGATTTTCATCAAACTTCAGATTCAGTTAGTCCTTGATATGACTTGCTACTGATTATGTGTTGGTGTAAATCGCCCAACAGGTGGCGCTTCTGTGCTGCCTTTTTCACGATTGCCTCAATAGCTCTATTTATAGAACTAATGGACGAATTTTCATCTAACTTCAGATTTAGTTGTATGTTGACACAAGTTGTTGTTAATTAGGTTTTGGTGTTAATCACCCAATAGGTTGCGCTGCTATGCAGGAATTTTCAAACTTCAGATTCAGTTAGACGTTGACATAAATTGTTACTGATTAGGATTTGGTATAAATCACCCAATAGGTGGCGCTGCTAGGCAACATTTTGCTGGATTTAGACGATTTCAGCGATAGTCATATCTCAAGGACTAATGCACGGAATTGCATATCTTTAGAATCCTCATGAGATGCATAGATTGCCATTTAATTTTGGCAGTGTGATAGCGAATTTTGAAGTATTAACATGTATGAGATAGAAGAAAGTTTTGGGATTGGTACATCCGACTAGTTTAAATTATAATTCAATCTTCCGAAATATTTTTAAAGCCGATCAAATTAGCGTAATTTTAGAGTCTGTGGTGTCTGAACGGGGGTTGACGAGCGTAGCTCGTAGGGGGCAGAGCCCCCTAGTGTTTTGAAAAATGATAACAAACATAGATTTGTTTTTGTTTCTGAAAAATTTAAATACTGGCTTGAGTTATGAAAAATCAATACTTAGTTTTGTAAGTGAACAGCGTGGACAATTGCCTCAGAAATTGATGGAGAAAATTTAAAGGATCGTTTGCGTATGTTTTGTGTATAAATGCAAAAGATAGTTGGCTGAAATCTGAACGAAAATTAGATTGTTTCAATAATAAAAACTATTCTTCACTTCAGTGTTCCTTTAAAGTTGGGAATGAATTTAAACCATTTGCAATTGAAAATTTGCAGAAATAAACATCACGAAAATCTTTTTCAGACGTAACCGAAACTCATGAAAGAAGACTAACTCAAAGTTTCAGAGAGGATATTTCTGGCGAAGCTAAATTAAGAAGAATCAAAGAGTAAAATTCAACGCGAATTTAGAAAAGAATTTGGTTTGCTAACAGATGTTGTTAAATGGGAAGTGGTTTGACACATGATGGAAAGACTGCAAGGAAAATTTTTGCCGGGTTTGAAAAGACAGATGGCATCACTGGATTGGATAAAGAACTTATTAAGCGTTTTGCAATTATAATGATGATCGCCTGTGATGAAGTAATTAATGCCGAAAAATTTAGCAATTTCGCATTGGGAATAGCTAAACAATGTGCCTCAGAGTACGGTTGTTATTATATGCCAGCTTCTGTACATAATTACTAACTCATGAAAAGAATATGATTACACATTTTGCTGTTCCAATTGGATAATTATCGGAAGAAGTTAACGAAGCTCGAAATAAAGAGCTTCGAAGGTACCGGGAGTCTCATAAGAGAAAAGTAAGTCGAAGAGCATGTAACGAAGACTTATTGCACCAACTGCTAATAACATCTGACGGTTTGATTTCCAGTTTTAGACACAAAATTTCTTGAGGAACAGAAAATTTCTAGAAGCATTGGGACTTTTGCTTTAAAATGTAACACTTTATCACTGACATAGCAGTGCATCCATTTATTAGAGTGCATTTAACCCTCTGAGAGCCTTTGCGCTTTCCAGCATTTTTATGTAAACGTTTATATGACCCCGAGATACGAGTATATTAAATTTAATTTCGTAGCTTAATGTTAAATTAGTTTTTTACATCATTTCATCCTAGAAATTTCTTAAAATATAATCTTCTTTAAAAAATATTTTTGTGTACAGCCAATGTAACATGTTTTCTGGAAACGAAAAATTACGTAATAGCCGCTTCAAGTCCATTTATTTCGAAAACGCGCAGGTTTGTGCAAAAAATCCTTCATACCACATTAAAATATAGGCTTTCAGGAATACCAGCATGTGTTGGAAATTTCAAACAACTTTAAACAATTTAAGTTACGTAATTTTGAAAATTATGAATCCGTTAATTCTATATGTGTTGTTCATAATGTAGAATGAGACATAAAATTCAATCAAAATGTAGTCAGTAGTGGTTTAAAATGTGTTTCAAGAAAGTAATAATGATATTTTAAATGAGTTATTAGTAGAGGTTACTTAGGTTTTATTACTGAGCTCAGTAAAAAGTCACTAAAATTCGCCGAAAAATTCCTCTGCTGAAATATGTATATTCCGAGCTATACAAATACAATAAAATTTTGTATAATTTAAAAAATAAACATATATTTGTATTTTGTAGATATTCTTTTAAAATATTTCATTGCAAAAAAATTGTTATTTAATGATTATTTTTTGGCTCTATGTTCACATTTTCTTAAGGATTGATCCACTGTGCGACGTGTTAGAGGGCACATTGTCGTGGTGAACAATCCAATCTTCTCTAGCATCTGGGCGGACTTGCCGGGTCAGGTCAGTTTTACGCTGGAATGCACCACTGTTTGAAGGATAGAGTCCGGCGGGCCCGCCTAGACATCAGAGACGATTGGATTGTTCACCACGACAATGCGCCCTCTCTGAAGCCGCTTGCCGCTGTCGAAATTTTGCCTAAGTTTAACGTGGCAATACTGCCGCAAGCCCCCTACAGCCCCGACCTTGCCCCCAGTGACTTTTTTTGTTCCCCCGGAACAAGAAAGGCCTGAAAAGAAAACGATTCTACACGATTCCAGCAACCCAAGCAGCTTCGACGAGGTGCCTTAACAGTCTTGCGCGCGAAGACTCCCAGGGAGCCTATGAATAATAGAAAAAGGGCTGGCAGCGGTGTGTTGATGTCCAAGGGTCATATTTCGAAGAATTTCAGTTCGCTGTACAAAAATTTTTAATAAATTTTATATTCTAGGACCAGTCTTGAAACTTTGTGAACACACCATGTATTTTATGAGTAACACAGAACTGCGCCTTATTTCTCTCATACTTTTTGCTTACATTGCTATAAGTTCTCACTCATTTCTCATGACACATTTTCCAGATGCCCTTCTACGTAATGTATGCTCTTTGTCCAAAAGGTTCTAATGTACATGTAATATCACGTGTATAGCTATTTTTCAGCTACCCCGCCTAACCACAAGAATTTTATTATCTTACAACCCTGTGCCCGCCATGGCGTATAACTTAACTCAATGTAAAGCTTCCGCATTTTTACTGATGCTTTGTCTGCCCGATGCGTATTCATCGCCAATATCTGACATTTGGCTATGTTATGATCGCCAATGCGTGAAGTGATTGTAACAAAATCTTACTCACTATTGCTCCTGACTTTGAGCTATGCAGACTTCAATTAAACCCAGGGACCGACTAGCAACTTTCTGTGCCCAGGGCACTTTCAATTTTTCGTGCCCCCTTAGACTGATTTACAAATACTAGTTTTTTTACATATTACTCATTTATTCAAAAAGAGACAACTTAAAAAAAAAAATGAGTTTTCTGGTAAATTGAAAAATGGTTCTAGGTATAAAAAAAAATAATTTTTTTTTGCCTATTATTTATTAAAATATGCTTTTAATCATACATTGATATATTTTTGTCATTTTATCGTATTAATATATCAAATATCACATTTTTCACAATTATGATTTTTTTAATGGAAATTTAGATGGAATTCTGAAAAATTTTGTGCCCCTCAGAAATTTCGTGACCAGGGCATGGGCCCCGGGTGCCCTTGCGATAGTCAGGGCCTGATTAAACCCCACTGTTGGCCCTGCCTCCGGTCAGCTCGCAAAGTTCTCCCCTTTCTCTGTATGTTCACGGCCCCCCTTTAAAAGTTTTTATAATAAAAGAAGTAAGTCCTCTAAATTCTTGTGTTGGAGTTTTTATATGTTTGTGAACCATGGGTACACAAAACACCTTTATAGACGGGATAACTTAAAAGTACCGTAATTTTTGCTCTGTTTCTGTTTTAAGACAGGGCAATAGAAAAAAAAATGAAGCATTATTTTAAAAATATTTTTAGTAATTAAAATACATGTAAAAAAGTACAAATAATTGCATGAAAATTACTTTCAGGTGCATACATATAATATACATATATTTAAAATACATTAAAAATATCTTAAAATACATGAGAAAAACCCAGAAGGTTTTCAGCCATTACTAGGTCGTCATCAGTGGGATTTAAATGTTGTTATTATTTTCTTTGCGATTATTCGAGAATTGTCCCTGGGTTTTTCTAATGTATTTGAAGATATTTTTAAGGTATTTTAAATATCTTTATATTATATGTATGCACCTGAAATTAATTTTTGTACAATTATTTGTGCTTTTTTACATGTATTTTAATTATTTAGCTCACGCTCAAGGTGAATATAGCACTAGAATTTTAACTTTCATTTATCTTTTTAGTATTTCTATATTGATTTATCAACGTATAAACGTAAATTAATTGATATTAAACTAGTAACTGGTAAAAGCGTTTTTTTTTTTTAAATATTACACCCCTCACTTTTAGGTGCGTTCGTAATTATATAAATACGTAGCACCTATAGCCGTCGTTCAGTCCGTCCGTCCGTCTGTCCGTCCGCATATAACAGAGCAAAAACCATCCAACCGAATGGTCTGAAATTTTAAATATATAATTGTTGCAAAATTTTGTCGAGTCATTTCAAATTTTATGAAAATCGGATGTATAGTTTAATTACAAGGACAATCAAAAGTTTTCCGTTAAATTACGGCCAATGGGAAAAATTATTACAAGTGCATTTTAGTGATGTTACAGCCTTCCGAATGGTCTGAAATTTTAAATATATAATTGCTGTAAAATTTTGTCGAGTCGTTTCAAATTTTATGAAAATCGGATATATAGTTTAATTACAGGGACAGTCAAAAGTTTTCCGTTACATTACGGCCAATATTAAAAAATTTTGCAAGTGCATTTTAAAGATGTTACAGCCTATGCATTTATGAAGTGCACTAAAATATGCATTCAGTACAATATGCGGGGTAAAAAAATATTTATAAAACTAGTTATAGTACGAACGCACATCATTTGCCACGTTTGACGAGCAATTTACAACTTGTTTATTTAAGGTACTACTTAGTTATCCCATCGACCAATTTCGCCAAATTATACAAATCGCCAAACCACTTGCCAAATTATACAAATTGACATAATTTTTATTTTAAATAACGAAAAAACAAATAAAATACTAGTATCTATATTATAAAGGACAAACATATCTGTGCGTAACGCATACGTCATTTTGCGAATGGCAACACTTTGAAATTTGAAACAAAATTTTGGTTTTGCAATTTTCTTTACTGCAAATTTTTAAATTTCTAAACATCGCACATTTAAAATTTTTACACCGTCGTATAAGGAAAAAAATGCTCTTTTAAATGCAATTTGTTTGAAAGCTGTATCTTAATTTATTTTTGAGATATTAATTTTTTTGTAGTTTTTAATACCATTTTTCTTATCGTGGCAACAAAAGTACCTCATTTCTATTGAAAGTCATTGAAAATAAACTGAAAATAGTCAAAAATAGGAGATATTGTATTTTTTTGTTGCCATTTTCTCATAAATCCTGAAAAAAGGTTGAAATTAAAATATGGGTTATGTCAAGAATATTGTCTGTTATTCCGTGATAATGACGTCATATGCACACTTTTCCATAGACGAAATTTAAGATTAGATTATAAAAGCGGATTGCTTTAGCGGATGCAAAGGACGTCATTTTATAAAAAAGCGTGTATTTTAATTCTTAAACGTGAATTATGTTTTGTAGAAGTGTGTCATTTTCACAGCCCAGCTGCTTTGAAATTCTTCACAGATCACTATGCTTCACTTTTAAAAATAATGTAATTGAAATCCCATACTGATAAAACGCAATGTTTTACAAAAATTTAGATATAAAAGAGAGGTGGCATGCAAATAATAGCGATTTATATTACAGAAATGGATGATTTTTGCCCGGATGGATTTGCTTCGCCGAGTTAGACTAGCAAACAAATAATTCGTGGTTTAAAATAATATCGTGTTCCTGAAGTTTTTGTCGAAAATTCCTCGAATAATAAAATGTTAAAGCTATTCTTTAGGACATCTACTATAATTTTATCAAAATAACATAATTTGCTTAATTTAATTTTTCCTAATTTTATATAATCTATATATTTAAAACACAAATGTGTTTCTTAGTCATCTGCCGTGATCTTTCTGCTGAACCAATTTTACTATATTTTTTTTTTTTTTTTTTTTTTTTTTAACTGAAAGTTTTTCGTTTTGTAGATGTGATCGCATTATCTGTTTTATATATATATATATATATATATATATATATCCCCACTTTTATATTTTAATTTTAAAAGCATTTTATGAAATTTCTCCAAAATGATGAAAATTAGATAGCTTTCATTATTGCAGACAAGAGAGAAATAATGAGGTATTTTAAACTTTATTCGTGCTATTTTCTGATAAAAATTCAAAATAATTGTTGATAAAAATTGTTGTATAGCGTTTAGTGGCGCAAAATCCCATAAGGAGTAGAATATTATATTGGGGGCATAATAACAGAAAATGACATACTGCTTTTGAAAACACGCATTTTTCCTCATAAATTTTCTGTATTGTTTTTCCTTCTGCACGTGTACTGATACTAAGTTTCAGACACTAGGCAAAATTTTTATTCAAGTGAAAATGAAGTCATATTTAAAATAAAACGATCATTTTCTTAGATAAAACTAAATATTTTAGCTCAAATGCATCTAAAAAATATAAATTACGGAAATTTTTACTCTCCGGAATTGAGATTAGAATCTCGAGTAAAGAGTGCGTCTGTTCACGTAAAACATGTTGCTGACAATCGTAACTTCAAGTTTTGAGTTAAAAGAATTTTTAAATGATCAAACAAAATACAATTTTTTTAAAAAATGATGAATATGGATATGAGAAGTGCGCATGCAAATTTTGAGATGATGAAAATTGCTGTTTTCATTCCGGAAATCCAAACATAAGGGCCTCAATTGATAACCACACCTTAATAACTGAACTTTATTATATTTTACTGGTTAAGTATCTATATTATAAAGCACAAACGTATCTGTGCGTAACGCTGACGTCATTTTACGAATGGCAACACTTCACGATCAAATTTCGGTCTTGAAATTTTCGCTACTGCAATTTTTTAATCTTCTGACCATCGTACATTTTCAATTTTCGTCGCATAGGGAAAAAAATTTACTTTCAAATGCAATTTGTTTAAAAACTGTATTCATTGACTGATGTATTATATTTTCTAAAATAATTTTTAAGCATGATTTTTTTAAAGTTTATCTTATAACGTGCCGGTTTCAATGCGTAATAATAATAAACATTTTGCACATAAAGCAAAAAACATTTTTCAGCATTTGTTTCTGACTATTTTTGCATAACGAAATCAGTACTTCCTTTATAAACAAATAAAAGAATAATATTAAAAAAACGACCAATCTAACATATTTGCGAAAGACAAATTAACAAAATTAATACTTCTTTTATGCACAAATTATACATAGAATGACACTAAGTGTATAACGCTTCCAGGGTTGAACTCATCCGTTTCCTGATAATCCAAACGCGGCCACGTTAGGCTTAAGCATTCCGATGCCGTATTTGCCGACTGCCTTATTTAATCTGTCTACCTATTCGTTGTGTAACATATTCTTCTTCAATTTTTCTCAAACCTTCAAGAAGTATACAATTATAACGCTTTAAGGTCTAATTTAAAAATAAACAGATACCAACATCAGGGTTCCGATGTATACAAGCGATTGCCGTTGCCATTCATAAGCACAAATTACAAATCCAAAAACAAATGAATGACTCTTTCAGCTATTCATTAAATGCTCTTAAAATATTTTGCAAAAGCATATTAATATTTTGAAATACGTTTTTCACTTTTGTTTACATTTATTTACAGTTTGAATTCAGTATACACGGTTTAAAATATCCCGAAAAATTACCTCTGTTTTTCAAGGCTATCTATTTTCTGACCAATGAGAACGCTTCATGGTGTTCAGTGAATATAGCTATATTCTGCAATTCATTCCCGTGAATTATTTTGTACCGGATTAACGTTTCCTTTCTAAAAACAAACGTATTTCAAATTATTTAAAGGCTTTATTATGGTTTTACAAATATTTTAAGAGCAAAATTGGATGTCGACCGTATTTTTTAATGATTCGTTCAAAGAGTCATTCAATTGCTTCTGGATTTGGAATTTGTGTTGTACATGTGGCATCACGAGTGAATGTTGATTTGATTTTCAATCTTAAAACGTTGAGTAAAACGTGCTTTCTTTTCCAGTATTCGCAAAAGTTACATTTTTAGACAGATTATTCAAAATAAATTAACATTTAAGAGATTACATTCAATTATCTAATATTCTGCTGCGATAACTTCAGTTAAAATTAGATTGGTAGCTTTATCTATCCCTATATGAAAGTAAACAAACAATTGATTCATTCATCTTGAACTTTTAAAATATTAAAACAAACGTTTATATGCCCTGTTGCGCCATCTGTCGGTAGTTTAAAAAAAAGAAATTATCTTTTTAAAATGTTTTTTGAATTCTGAAGACATTGGGGGAAAAATGAATATGAATATTTCTTATAAAATGAAATTAGAATATCAGAAATATGTAATGCCGCGTATTTCATATATATATATGTGTATATATATCAATGCAAAATTTATTACAGGTTTCTTTTATGCATGTTTAAAAAAAAATAGGGATTTTCTCTGTTCAACTTTTTAAAATTTAAGTTATATAATTAATATTTTGGCAATTAATAAAAACAAATAAACTTTCTGTTGGAATTGTCTTTTATTTTACCCCATACCATAAGATAAAATAGTTAATTGACAATATGTTTTAAAATAGCATTATTAGTACTAATTTGAATGTTTTTGTGAAATATTTCTTCAAATTTTGTGAGTGAAGTTCATTTGCATACTTTATATCAGTATTTTACCAATTCAATTAATAATTTTCTTGCCAATTAAATTTCAATGAAAAATGGGCTATTTTTACTTTACCCCACCTGACCCTATAAGCCAGACAAGACAAAATTTATTACTTCACAATTCTTTTTATAATGCAATGCTATATAATTTTTTTGAAAATGCAAACACGTCATTCTGACGGGCTATATTCTAGTAAAAGAATAATATTGAAAAAACACAAATCTAACATATTTGTAATCATACTGTTTAAATTTTTAGATCACCAAATAGGATTTTTTTTTTCAGATGGAATTTATTTTCAAAGTTTATCTCAGTTTACTGATTGTCAATGATTTTAAAAACAATTTCAAAGCATGAAATATTTTTTAATTTATTTATATCGCGCGGAGCTCGATTACGAAAGATTAATCCGTTTGCCCTTAAAACAAAATAAAGACTTCATCATTTTCTTACGGCTAATATCCATAAAAAAAATTGCCCTATGAATAAATAAATAAAATAATATAAATAAAACACAAATTTGCCAGACATGTATAAGCTCTGAAATTATCAGAATATAAAAGGATGCCATGAGTAGCAAAATCGTGGCAAATAACTCTTAGCATGCGGCTAATAAGAAAATATCGCTTTTGATAAATTTCAAAAATTTATTTGATTGTATAATTCGTATTTTCCATATGAAAAATGCTTTTTTAATGTAAGTGGCAATCTAAAAAAAAATTTGCATATAAAAAAATTACTACTTTTCAATAAAAAAAAAACGTTTGCACCTATATTCTTTAACCCGGGAAGCCCGGGTATGATCCCCTAGTATTAATAAAAATACAAATAAAACGTCTAAATAAAAATCACTTGATGACGTAAACAAGTGTAACTTGCTTAAAGTCAAGTGAATGTGACATTTACGATCAACCATTATTGGCATTTAATCTGGTACTACTTAGTTATCCCGTCGACCAATTTCGCCAAATTATATAAATCGCCAAACCACTTGCCAAATTATACAAATTGACATAATTTTTATTTTAAATAACGAAAGAACAAATAAATTAGTATTATATATCATTAGTATAATTAGTAATATATATGTATATTTGTGTATGTATATATATATATGGGGCATTCTCACAATCTTTTGACTTTCATGTCCCTGAATAATAATTTTTTATTTAATACACTTTTTTGCATTTTTTCTATTTCAAATACTGGGGAACATCACATTGCATGATTGCATAACAATATTAACGAGATAAATAAGTTTTGGACGATGTTGGGGGTCCAAATACCACGAAAACTCATCTACCGTCCCGTGTCCCTGATGCTGATTTTTAAGCTTGGAGCTGTCTGTATAAAATTGTTTCAATAAAAGTAATTCGATGTAATTTTTTTCCAAAACTGGGACAATTTTTTTATATAAATATGTAGCAAAAAATTAACCTGCACACATTTTTACGGTTGATATTATTTTTTGAACTCTGTCCCTGGGTTTTTCATCCTTACCATCCCCCTTGCTAAACTTATACAGAAAGTCACTTCAGAGGCAGCCACAGAATTTTTTTCAAGTTTTTTCTCATGCAGCAATATGCTAGAGAAAGAATGTCTAAAATTCTTTGACAGGAAATTTACTGCAGAATTTAAATCAGCATTTAAATATCAATTTTAAGATCGTGCCTTTATTGGTAGTCTTACCGTCCCCAAGGTTTATTCCTGCACTTTTCGAGGTAAATTTTTAAAAAAATTTAATTCAATCCAATGTTAACAACAGTTTCTAAAAATCAATGAACATTGTGGTTATCACTTAGTCTTAACATAATTTTCCTAACAATAGATGGTAATTTTCCTTGCCGTTCCATCCTTACCGTCCCCTTTTTTTACCATTTCGTCCCTTTTTTCCTATACCATCCCCCTTTTTTATCTTACCGTCCCTTCTTTAACATCCCTTTAAGACAATGTTATACAAAAATTCCGTATTAAAAGTACTACATTTTTATTATTTCTTATTTGAATGTCCTGTGGGTACTATGCAAATTCATTATAAGTAAAAATTTAGAAGAAAATAAAAAGTTATAGGGGTAAAACGGTAAGGAAAATTAAACTCGCAAGTTTAACTTAAACCTCAGTTAAATAAAAAAAAACTTTCGCTGCTGACCATTTTTTCTTTATTTTGAATCATTAAGGCATTCGTCTATCAGATTAAAATGTTATTTTAGAAAGTTTAATTTCGCCAGATTTTTTCCCCCAAAAGTCAAAAGATTGTGAGAATGCCCCATATGCATATATACAGTCGGACCTCTATTTAACGAACCTCTACTTTGCGAACTTTTCCTTGGAACCAAGAACATTTTGCGAATTTCTTCGTAAAATAACCTCCAAATAGCGAAGTGCATTCTCTATTTAACGAACTTTTTCTTGTGATCAATTTTTTTTTCCCCATTTCTCAAAATATTTCTGGACATTTCAAACTTATTCTTTCTTTTAACACATTTTATGATGTTCAATGGCCATGAACTAGTTTTACCAGGCGCCTTCTTTGTCAGCAGTGAGAATTCGATAAGTACGGAGGACGAAGACGACAATCTCTTAGAGTAACTTAAAACAATGTGGATATAGTGAGAAAAAAAGAAGAAATTAACCATGATGTGCTGATTGATGATTGTGTTTCTCTTAATTCTGAACCTCAGACCGCGGAAACACTATCCGAATTGGATATTTTCGACAGTGTAAAAAATAAAAACAATACAGCAATGAATTGCGATGAAGACGAATATGATGACGAGAGAAATGATCATTCTGCAGGAATTAACAAAACTTCGTATGATGAAATGCTAAAATCATTTAAAACAATCCGACGCGGATTATAGTTAGAAGAAAATACGCATGAAGGGGTTTTTGGTACATTGCAAAGATGCGAGACGTATTATGAGAGAAAGCATTTTTTTAAAATAAAAAATTCAGGCAAAATTAACAGAGTTTTTCAGAAATTAAATTTAAGGACGCATATGTTAATGTATGGTTAAAATTATTTGGTATAATAATAATAAATACAATAATGTCATTTAAATTCGTTAATTTTAATGTAAAACTATTTACTTTAAACAGAAAATACAGTATATTCCCGGATAATGTTTTGTGGTCCTGCAGATTTCGAAGATTTAAGCACGTAGAAAAAATGAATTGATGGATATTGGTAGGTTAAATAAATAAAACAAATCGATATATCTATATTATAAAGGACAAACATATCTGTGCGTAACGCATACATCATTCTGCGAATGGCAACACTTTGAAATTTGAAATGAAATTTTGGTTTTGCAATTTTCTCTACTGCAAATTTTTAAACTTCTAAACATCGCACATTTTAAATTTTTACACCGTCGTATGAGGAAAAAAATGCTCTTTTAAATGCAATTTGTTTGAAAGCTGTATCTCAATTTTATTTTGAGATATTAATTTTTTTGTAATTTTTAATACATTTTTTGTAATTGTGGCAACTGAAGAACTCCATTTCTGTTGAAAGTCGTGGAAGGTTGAAAGTAAAGGGAAAATAATCACGGAAGAAAAAAAATAATTTATTACTGTAGCTTTTTATTGACATTTTCTCATAAAAACTGAAAAAATAAATTGAAATTAAAATACATGCTATGTCAGCGATTTTTTTAATTTCTAAATATCGCACATTTTCAATTTTTAAACCGTCAAATAAAGAAAAAAATCTACTTTCAAATGCAATTTGTTTGAAAATTGTATCTTAATTGACTGAATTATTATATTTTTTAAATAACTAGCCGCCCGTGGCGACCAATTTGGTCTCCCTTAAATGTATGCTAGGCATTGTATCATGTTACTTTTATTCATAATTTAATTTACTTGCTCAATCCTTCGCCAAATTTGAAGATTCTGATAGAGAAATCGAGAACTCGCTACAGTTATGTTAGTCGGGCACAGGTGATAAATCGCCAAACATTGTACCCGTCGCATTTTTTTTTTCATGTTTCGTTTATTCAGATTAAAATATAATCCTTTCACTCATTTTATTTAGAATGGATGACTTTAATTTAAAAATAGAACTTTTAAAATTCATGACTTCCACTTAAAAAAAAAAAAATCTTTACAAAAAGAGAAGGAAAAGAAAAAGAATAAATAATACCATAAACCATTTAATTTCAACATCAAAGATTGTTTTAATTTACCCATCGAGAAATAAAAAATGCTGATGGCGAGTTAAAAAATGCTATTGGCGAGAATTGCACCCAGCTAACATAGAAGTACGAACCCTTTGCGGTCATAGACACTTTTATGTAGTTTTATTTGAAAAAAAATATTTGGATTAAATCGGTTGCCAGAAAAAAATTTCTTTTCTCGCCATGGACCTTTTCTCTATTTCACCGAGTACCTATACTGGAAAAGCACCTTCATTTATTTTTTTATTTATTGTAGTTTAAATTAGATAAATAAAAGACGGCACAGGTGTCATATACGCACTACGTTGGCACGACTTTTTTCTGACGCCAATGTCATATACGCACCGGTGTACATAACTGACTCCAAAGTGTCGTTATTCTGCTTGATATGGTAACCCGGATGTAGTTGTTTATTTATTAATAAATTGTTTATTTACTTTTACTTTATTTTTTAAAATTATATAAATTGTTTTGTTCTATAGTTATTCATTAAACTTTTTATTTATTTATTGTTTTTCACTTTTTTAAAATATTACACAATAACCAATGAGATGCGCTTAATTCGGGCGTTGCCATTAAACAATTAACCGCCAATTGTTTACAAATAACCAATTGAACAATTAACCAACAATTAATCGCTATTTCTGTGCCACGTACGATAGCGTAATATATATATAGACTTTCAAGCATAAATTATTTTTTAATTTATCTCTATCACATGTAGCTCGATTACGGAAGGTTAATCTGCTTGCCCTTAAAACAATGTAAAAAGTTCAGCATATGTTTGCGTCTAATGTTCCATAACAAAGTTAAAACTTCCTCTATAGAAAAATAAATAATGTAATGTAAATAACAAACAAATTTAACAGACATGTGATTGAACCACGCGCTTATGCACCGAAATGATCTGAAAGACTGACGTAAGTACCAAAATCTTGGGTTAATAACTCCTGGCATGCGGTGACATGTGAAAGTATCGCTTTTAATAAATTTCAAAACTTTATTTGATTGCATAATTGATATTTTTCATATAAAAAATTCTTTTTGATGTTAGTGGGCAATCTAAAATATATATTACATGTAAAAAAATAATTAGATTAAAAAAAATTGGTTTTCACTTATATTCTGTAACCCGAGGAGCTCGGGTTCGATCCCCTTGTTTTATTTTTAAAAAAAAATGTGATTAATTACTTTTAGTAAAAATATTGGTACTTTTCGGTTAGCCGGGCGCCAGTGTTTTATATACATATTTATATAAATACATATATGTAAATATACATATATATTCACATATATATATGTGTGTATATATACAATTTTTGTATATATAAATATATGTATATTTACATATATGTATGTATATAAATATGTATATAAAACACTGGCACCCAGCTAACCGAAAAGTACCAAAATATTTAGTGTTTATGAATTTAAAATCTGTTTTATGTAGTTTAATGTATTTTAAAAGGTGAATCTCTATTTAACGAATTTTCCATATAACGAACTTTTTTCCGGGATTTAGCGACTTCGTTAAATAGAGGTTCGACTGTATATGCATATATAACACTGGTGCCCGGCTAATCGAAAAGTACCATAATTTATTTTCTTATTTTTAGTCTTTAAAACGTTTCATTGTTGCAGTTTCACAGCGATTTGGCAGATTTTTGATAGCGTGTGTCGGTGCATCATTAAATCCATTGTTTTTCCAACTCCCGTACAACTGTATAATTTACAGAGAACATTTGGATATTTAGCAGCCGTGGTGGACGAATTGAAAAATATTTTTAAATTTATCTATTAATTTACAATTAAGTTGTAAAAATATTAAAAGTTGGGAACAGATGTTATATATTCCCGTGGCCGTCATTTTGGATTTTCTCTTGGCGTGAAAACCCATTTTCCGCTAAGTAAATGTCGCCAAGGAGATTTATGCGCATGTTAGGCTTAACGGGGTTGCCTTATCGATAAACGCCAACAAAACATCGCCGAGAAATCCAAGATGGCGGCCGCGTGAATATATAACATCTTATCGAAACGTTGTATTGTCATCGGAAACGCACCTTTGTACATAATTTGTATCATTATAAGGCATAAATGTCATATACGCCCCATATTGGCGCGATTTTTTTCCGACGCCAATTTGGTGAAAACCTCTTTATCATATCATCTATATCCGGATAACCGTATCAAGCAAAATAACGGCACTTTGGCGCCAGTTAAGTACCCGGTGCGTATATGACATTGGCGGCAGAAAAAAATCGCTCCAATATGGGGCATATTCCAATATGGGGTATATGACATCTGTGCCTTACGCTCTTAACTCAACCTGGTTTTTGTATATAAAGATGCAATTTTGCAATCGATTTTTAATCTACTTCCTGATGTGCTAGAATGGGCACAGATGTCATATACACCATTCTAGCACATCAGGAAGTAGATTAAAAATAGATTTCAAAATTCCATCTTTATATACAAAACCCAGTTGAGTTGAGAGTGTAAATACGGCCACTGAAAACCTCTTTTTAAAGTATCATATCAACGTTACCATTTAAGAATGCGTAAAATGTATAATCCTATTAAAACATAGATTGACATAAAACGATAAAAGTTAGTTATGAGGCTGATAAAAGAAAAAAAGCAATTTAGCGATTGAAAATCTGTTTATTTTTAAATTATTGGTGAGATTAAATGAAAAACTGCAAGAGAAATTTTGAACAATTTTGAATGCATATCATTCCATCTACAAAAACATAGAAACAATTTGGAGATTAAGCAGTTTTGGTTACTTTTTAACTTGCTTTTTTGGTGCAGCCATTTTCTTTTTTGGTTTCACTTTACCTTCTTTTCGAGGCAAATTTTTTGGATCTTTCTTCATGTTTTCCAATTTCTTGATTTTGAATCTTCCCTCCGCAGCACCTCTGCTGTCAATTTTCTCAAGTACTCCATTATCAACACTTTTCTGCAAGAACTTGTTGACATGGTGATTTAATAATTTCATGTTGACCACATACTTTTCTTCCATGTATTTTCTTATATCTTCAAATGACACGCCGTTACGTTTTTTTAGGGCCTTAATCGAATCCATTACCATTTCAGAAATTGGAGGATGAGCAGATTTTCTTTTCAGGATCTTTCTTTCAGGCAAAGATGCAACTATCATTTCCTTGGTTTTTTCTGTCTGGATTTTTGACTTTGCTTTTCCACTCTTATCTTTCATGTATTTTAAGGGTATACCGGGAACAACGTCTACGACATTTTCTTTTGAATCCATAACTTCAGCAATTTCTTCTGAACTTGATCCAGGAACAAATTCTGGATTTTCAGTCACAAAATTAACTTCAGCTGCTTGATCCATTTTTCATATAATCCAATGTTTTCGATCAAAACAAATCTTAATTCGAGGCGAAATTTCGTTATCTTTAAATATGGCAAGAAAACTAATTCCTGAAGATAAAAACCAGAATTACAAAATGGATTCAAAATATCAAGAACTGGCCGCTTAAAAAATGGAATTCTAGAAAATTTAAACTCTCGTGTCTCGTTAATTAATGAATAATTAATAAAACGAAATATTTCTTAGAAATAGCCCTTTCCAGCAAAAAACATTGAGTCCATGGTTCGTAATTTAATCAAACCGCTGAGGTTTACAACCACAGCTGTGCAGTTCAGTATACTGTTAAAAATATCGTGAAAAATTACCTATGTTTTTAAAGGCTATCTATTTTCTGACCAATGAGAACGCTACATAAATACTTATGAAGCGTTCTCATTGGTCAGAAAATAGATAGCCTTTAAAAACAGAGGTAATTTTTCACGATATTTTTAACAGCGATATTTTACCTTCCGCTGTTGTAAATCATAGATTAACATACAAAATCGGACATTTCCAGAGAGCATAATGGTAATGCGATTGCGATCGCAGCGCCTTTAGTGACAATGGGGAAGAAACTTCCCATCCTTATATTTTTGTTATTGAGCGCCTATCTTATTGTGATATTTCTTTTTTTTAATATTGCATGTTTACTTTTTCAACAGAATGTTACACCGATACATGAGGGGCTCTGCGGCTGAGTGGTCAAAGCACCAGTCAGCTAATCGCTTGTGCGTAAGAGTTTGTGGGTTCGATTCCCGCTGGTTCCATTGCACACACACTTTGTGTGGAACTCCCAGGGTGTATTTCTCTTGTGTTGTAATATTTCCTTGTGCTATCTTGTCTCCGACTTATAAGAGGTCTTTATGTCAAGCACACAAGTCGTATGTTTGTTATTCAGTTAAATAAATAAATAAACCGATACATGAACATAGAATAGATATTCTATTCTATATATCTAATATATATTCTATGTTCATGCACGGGTATATATATATTTTTTTATTTCGTACATGATGGGTGAATGATTTAAGTGCAACGAAAAACTAGTCGTTGGGGGCTACCGTAATACTTACCCATCATGGATGTAGATAAATAAAATATGAAAATAAAACATGTGATATAATAAAACACACATACTACAATATATATTAAAACACACATACACACACAAATAACGCCTGCATTGTGTGTTTTAACACATATTGTAGTATGTGTGTTTTATTATATTTATCGTAGGTCGATGTAATAGTAAAATCTATTCATCGTTGTCCGGTCATCCAAGGCTATCGTATTGATGGCTAGTGACTTCCCCAACATGGTTTATTAGTGAGAAATTGCAGACTCAGGCATCGGCCGAAGTAGCTCAGTGGTTAGAGTAGCAGTCTTGTATACTGTGGTCCCGGGTTCGATTCCTGGCTCTGGCTAATTTTTCACTCCAGTTGGGTTTATTGTATTTATTGTGTGTATGTCTGTATAATATTTATATGTACCTTTAAAACATGTGATATTTGTTAAGCATTGTACCATGTTACTTTTATTCATAATTTATTTGGACTTCCTTAAATATAATTAATATAACCCCTTAAGCTAATATTACTTTTTGTTGCATTAAAATATCTCAATTTGTTTATTTTCTGTAAGCTAGTAAACGCTATTGGTTACAATGGAAGACTATGGGAATTTGGCAAAATATTAGCGATACCGCCAATTTGGCGTCACTTTTAGCGACTCATTTTGGCCGCCAAATTTGGCGATATACCGCCAAGTTGGCGATAAACTTGGCGGTATTTGGCGACAGAACAGCGTCCCACCCTATGGTAAACCCCCTTATAGGTATGGTGAGGCATTAAATGCTTGTCATTTACGATAAGCCATTATTGGCATTTATTAATCTTATAGTTTGGCGATAGTTTTTTGGTCGGCGGGATAATCCAGTAGTACCGAATTGCGTAAAAGAAACATCCTTATAACTCGAAAAATTACAATCCTATTAACTAACAGTTTACTGCGTCGGATTAAGCGTCTCATTTCCAATTAAAATATATCTTTGAATTGAAATTTGAATGAAATACAGGGTCATGAAAAATCGAAGAGTGTGAAAAATAGAATTACAAATATCTCGGCAACTAATTATCTGATCGAGTTCATTCATGATGCAAACTTTATATTTTATTATTGTCTTTTATATTCATTCCTTCAAATAAAAAATTTCGAAAATTTTTGTATACCTTTTATCAGAACGAATATTTCAAGAGTCCGAAAAAAATAATTCCGGTTAATCGAGGTTACTGATATTCAATAGCCTTCTTCCCATTATTACTGCCTAAGTACACACTGAATTTCAAGTCTCTATCTCAATTTGTTCGGGAGATAGAGCGTTTACAGACACACACACATACAGACGGACGGACAATTTTTTTTTTTTTTTAATATGTTTTTCGGAACCTCCAGTGTCTGAAACGTGTAAATCCGTCAAAAAAAATTTCGATTTTTAAAACGATTACACCCTATACTACGTATTAGGGTAACGTAGTATGGGAAACGTAGTATGGGTAAGTAACAAGCTAAAAACTTCGTCTTAAATATTATACGTCAAGTAAATATGATATAATTGGATTTAAAGCTACTTAAAGCGATAGTGTAATGTAAAAATATACGAAATATTGAACTCTACAAGTCCCAGAAAATTTCATAATTATTCCCATTTGGTAGAAATTTTTTTACAGACGATGTTTTATTAATTTACTAGCGAACTTGCCAGGCGTTGCCCGGGTACGTCAAAAAACAGCGAAAAAGTTCTGGAAACCACAATAAGATATCGCGAGAAAATTTTAAATCGCTGCACAAATTTCGAAAAGAGAAAAAAAATATATATATTGTGTTCGATGATTGCAAGTTGATTCCTTTCACTAATGTGGAAAAATGGTAGCAAATCACTAAAATACACTAAAAATCACGTACAAAATTCCCGAAATTCGAAAATTGCTATACGAAGTCCGTATAAACTTTATTGAAATGAGGGCAGAATGTACTTTAGATCAAAAATGGAATGTCAAAAAATTGCAGCAGACAGCGAAGAAACGTAAAAATCGAATTAAAAATCTCAAAAAGTTCAAAAATCACGAGAGTCAAAATTTACTATAATTGGATAAAAGTTTCAAATCTAATTCCTTCGACCTGCGGGCTCTCTTAAAATTTATGTTTGGGAAGGCATGCTAAGCACTGTTTGATGTTACTTTTATTCATAATTTAATTTACTTGGATTACCTGAAATACAAGTAATATAATCCCTTAAGTTAATATTAGTTTTTGTTGCATTAAAATATCTCAATTTGTTGATTTTCTCTAAGCAAGTAATCCTTATTGTTTTACAATGGAAGTCTATGGGATTTTGGCGAAATATTAGAGATAGCGCCAATTTGGTGTCACTTTTGGCGACTAAATTTGGTAGCCAAATTTGGCGATATATCGCCAAGTTGGTGACAAACTTGGCCGTATTTGGCGACGGAACTGTGTCCCTCATATGGTAGCATCCTTATAGGTATGAAGATGCATTAACTGCTGTTCAATAATCGCATAAAAAAATCGCTAAAAATTCAAAAATCGCTGTACGAATTCCGAATAAACTTTTTTGAAAAGAGAACAAAATTTAGTACATTGGGTTAAAAGAAAGAAACCGTATTCTTTTCACTAATGTGGAAAAATCGCCTCAAAACTTAAAAAAGTGCTAAAAACCGGATAAAAAATTACATAAAAAAAAATCCAATCGAAAATCGGGCTTCGAGGTGCAAAACTTCATATATAGACGTACCTTTGCCCCGAAATTTTGTAGCTCTACGTGCAGCGGTCTCTTCAGAACACCGTCGACACACTCACTCACACACAAACTTCTTTCCTTATTATTATAGACTAGCGAACTTGCCCGGGTACGTCAAAAAACAGCAGCAATTACGAAAAAGCTCTAAAAATCCCAATAAAATATCGCGAAAAAATTTTAAATCGCTTCTCAAATTTTGAAAAGAGAAAAAAAATTATGTATTGTGTTCGAAGATTGCAAGTTGATTCCTTTCACTAATGTGGAAAAATAGTAGCAAATTGCTAAAATACACTGAAAATCACATACAAAATTCCCGAAAAATTCGAAAATTGCTATACGAAATCCGAATAAACTTTATCGAAATGAGGGCAGAATGTACTTTAGGTCAAAAATGGAATGTCAAAAAATTGCAGCAGACAGCGAAGAAACGTAAAAATCGAATTAAAAATCTCAAAAAGTTCAAAAATCACGAGAGTCAAAATTTACTATAATTGGATAAAAGTTTCAAATCTAATTCCTTCGACCTGCGGGCTCTCTTAAAAATTATGTTTGGGAAGGCATGCTAAGCACTGTTTGATGTTACTTTTATTCATAATTTAATTTACTTGGATTACCTTAAATACAAGTAATATAATCCCTTAAGTTAATATTAGTTTTTGTTGCATTAAAATATCTCAATTTGTTGATTTTCTCTAAGCAAGTAATCCTTATTGTTTTACAATGGAAGTCTATGGGATTTTGGCGAAATATTAGAGATATCGCCAATTTGGCGTCACTTTTGGCGACTAAATTTGGTAGCCAAATTTGGCGATATATCGCCAAGTTGGTGACAAACTTGGCCGTATTTGGCGACGGAACTGTGTCCCTCATATGGTAGCACCCTTATAGGTGACCTTGAACAGTATAGGATACCTTGAACAGATGCATTAACTGCTGTTCAATAATCGCATAAAAAATTCGCTAAAAATTCAAAAATCGCTGTACGAATTCCGAATAAACTTTTTTGAAAAGAGAACAAAATTTAGTACATTGGGTTAAAAGAAAGAAACCGTATTCTTTTCACTAATGTGGAAAAATCGCCTCAAAACTTAAAAAAGTGCTAAAAATCGGATAAAAAATTAAATTAAAAAAAAATCCAATCGAAAATCGGGCTTCGAGGTGCAAAACTTCATATATAGACGTACCTTTGCCCCGAAATTTTGTAGCTCTACGTGCAGCGGTCTCTTCAGAACACCGTCGACACACTCACTCACACACAAACTTCTTTCCTTATTATTATAGACTAGCGAACTTGCCCGGGTACGTCAAAAAACAGCAGCAATTACGAAAAAGCTCTAAAAATCCCAATAAGATATCGTGAAAAAATTTTAAATCGCTTCTCAAATTTTGAAAAGAGAAAAAAAATATGTATTGTGTTCGAAGATTGCAAGTTGATTCCTTTCACTAATGTGGAAAAATAGTAGCAAATTGCTAAAATACACTGAAAATCACATACAAAATTCCCGAAAAATTCGAAAATTGCTATACGAAATCCGAATAAACTTTATGGAAATGAGGGCAGAATGTACTTTAGGTCAAAAATGGAATGTCAAAAAAATTCAGCAGATTGTGAAGAAACGTAAAAATCGCATTAAAAATCACAAAAAGTTCAAAAATCACGAAAGTCAAAATTTACTATAATTGGATAAAAGTTTCAAATCTAATTCCTTTGACCTGTGGGCTCTCTTAAAATTTATGTTTTGGAAATCATGCTAAGCATTAGATCATGTTACTTTTATTCGTAATTAATTTACTTGGACTCCCTTAAATATAATTAATATAATCCCTTAAGTTAATATTAGTTTTTGTTGTATTAAAATATCTCAATTTGTTAATTTTCTGTAAGCAAGTAAACCCTATTGTTTTACAGTGAAAGTCTATGAGAATTTGGCGAAATATTAGAGATATCGCCAAGTTGGCATCACTTTTGGTGACTCATTTTGGTCGCCAAATTTGGCGATAGAACTGTGTCCCTCTACGGTAACCTCCTTATAGGTATGGAAATGCATTAAATGCTTTCAATAATTACATAACAAATTCGCTAAAAATTCAAAAATCGCTGCACGAATTCCGAATAAACTTTTTTGAAAAAAGAGCAAAATTTAATACATTGGGTTAAAAGAAAGAAACCATATTCTTCTCACTTATATGGAAAAATCGCCTCCAAACTTAAAAAAGTGCTAAAAATCGCATAAAAAATTAAATAAAAAAAATTTAATCAAAAAATCGAAAATAGGGCTTCGAGGTGCAAAACTTCATATATAGACGTACCTTTTACCCGAAATTTGTAGTTCTACGTGCGGTGGTCTCTTCAGAACACCGTCGACACACTCGCTCACACGCAAACTTCTTTCCATATTATTATAGATGAAGTTTAATGTATTAAACAATTGTTACAATAATCTTTTAAAATTTACGCATTTTCACTTTCTCACAGATAAAGTAAAAAGTTTATTTTTAATGTAAATAACGTACAATAAGTTCAATAATATTTATGATATTAACATACCGGGTGTCCCAAAAATTACTGATGAATTTTAAAATTCAATAACTTGCAAACGGTGACAGATATTAAAAAAATTCTTGCAGGTGGGTTATATATGATGGCAGGAGTTTTCTTACTGTAATTCTTGATTTTAGTTCGCATTTCAAAAAATAGATGGCGCTGGAAACAGGTGCTAATTCCAGACCCGATTTTTGGTACTTCGGGAACCGTTCAAAACGTTTTAATCTCCTTTTTTCGCATTTTTCGCTCCAGAGAAGAGAGAGGCCGAAAAATCGAGCCTGAATTTAGCGACTTTTGCTTGGAGCGCCATCTGTCGCTGCTATTTGTAGCTAAAACTGGGAATCGCAGCATAAAAACTGATACCTTACATAACCCTCCTGCAAATTTTTTTAGATATCTGCCACTGTTTGCAAGTTATTCAATTTTAAAATCCATCAGTCATTTTTGGGACACCAGGTATCGGAAGTAATAATAAAATTACAGATAGAGAAAAAATTTCTTTTAAAAAAATTTTTAGTATTATATAAATCTAAAAAAAAAAAAAAAAAAAAAAAAAAAAAAAAAAAAAAAAAAACATAGAGATACTGATATTACACTTGATAAAATTGTATTTGATGTGATAAATTAACACAATACCCGAATTTAATTTCTTACAATTTTATCTCATTAACTTACATATTTACGTTTTCAACAGAATTTTCTGGAGTTTTTCTTTTATATTATTATTATTATTATTATGTAAGTTAAAGGTGAACGAACAAGTGCGATAAAAAAAAACAGTTAAATAAATCAAACGTTATTCAAACTCGTTATACAATATCGTCTGCCCTCGCGGCTGCCTCTGCTTCGTTTAACACGATGGGTGCCAAGGTGACTGACAGTAAAGCTGAAAAATTTACAATGTTTTAAGTAATTTTTAAGAAAGAATAATCTTGTAATAAGTAAAAGGTAAGTAAATTTTAAATAAATTTCCAGTAATTACTTAAAACAATACATATATATTTAGTTTTATATCACTAGGGGGTTCGGCCCCCTACGAGCTACGCTCGCCAACCCCCGTCCAGACACCGCAGACTCTAAATGCACGCTAATTTGATCGGCTTTAAAAAGATTTCGAAAGATTGAATTATCTCTCTATTCTAAAAAGAAGTAACTACCGCTGTCACCGCCGCCGCCGCCGCCGGTTTTGAATTTTTTGTGACCGGAGGTCTTTCTTCGTTAATATTAAAAAAAATAATGCATACAAAAATATGAAAATCGGTGGTTTTATACAGAAATGTTTGATAAACACGCTGATGCAGACAGTTTTCAAATCGAAGAATTATTTTAAGAGATATTTAATGCTAAAGTTGGACAAAATCGTTTCACTAAAAAAGTTTTATAGCAGCAAAAACTATACATGGCAGTGTAATTATTTTTAGATCATTTTATGCGTTAGAATTTGCCGGAGTGCAGATTGCATTAATTTTTTTATTTTGACTCATTTTTTGAGGTTTTATTTCTATTTTAAATTCAAATTTTCAGCATTTCTAGAAATATTTTTTACAGATTTTAGAAAATGGTATTAATTTATACTGTTGCCAACTGTATAAACAGCGGAAACAATAATGTTTGCTTCAAAAAAAAAATATTTATACGTGTAAATAAATTAAATATTTATTTACACGTGACTGTTATAAACAGAAAAAAAACATTTGGAATTAGAATTAAATAATTATGTACAAAAAGCAGGAACTTATTAAAAATTACGTCATAAAAACTATAATTACACGTGAATTTTAAGAGAGAAAGGAATTTGTAAAATAATAAATTTATTAACATGCGTTAGAAGTCTTAAATAGGAGAAATTACGTCATATTTACGTCACATTACAGTTATTACATAAAATGAACACAAAATAATATTGCAAAACGGTTTAAATTTAGAAATTGCACTAGACATTTATTTGATATTTTGAGAAGATACTTTTCAACTGTTTTTGTTAGGAAAGGGCAAATAATATTTCTTGACTTTAAGCAAGTTACACGTGCCTACGTCATCAAGTTATTTTTATTTCGACGTTTTATTTGTATCTTTATTAATGCTGCACTAATTTATTTGTTCTTTCGTTATTTTTAAAAAAAAAAATATGTCACTTTGTATAATTTGGCAAGTGGTTTGGCGATTTATATAATTTGGCGAAATTGGTCGACGGGATAATCAAGTAGTACCGCAGCGGATTTGGCGTTAAAATTCCCAAATCAAAGAGAAATGAATAGAAATTCGTTTATAGGGAGATAGCCACTGTTTTTTTAAATTATAATTCAATCTTTCGAAATCTTTTTAAAGCCGATCAAATTATCGTGCATTTAGAATCTGCGGTGTCTGGACGGGGGTTGGCGAGCGTAGCTCGTAGGGGGCCGAGCCCCCTAGTAATTTAAAAAACAGTGGCGATCTCCCTATAAACGGATTTTTATTCATTTCTCTTTCATTGGGAAATTTTAACGCCAAATCCGCGGTACTACTTGATCATCCCGTCGACCAATTTCGCCAAATTATATAAATTGCCAAACCACTCGCCAAATTATACAAATTGACATAATTTTTATATTAAATAACGAAAGAACAAATAAATTAGTACAACATTAATAAAAATACAAATAAAACGTCGAAATAAAAATAACTTGATGACGTAGACACGTGTAACAACATTTCAAAATAAGCTAATATAAAAGGAATTAAGTAAACAGAGTCTTTGTCTCCTGGTTTTTTTTAACAAAGCGAAAAGAAAATTCTTTTAAATGAGACATTTTAAATTAATCGTTTTTAATCTGACTTAATTTTGACCAAGCTATTCTTTCTCTTTTAAATATTCACGTGAAAATACTTTTGTTAGAAATGAAATATTATTTACGCTTTCATAACAAAAATAGTTGAAAAAAAATCCTCTCAAAATATCAAATAAATGTCTAGCTCAATTTCTAAATTTAAACTGTTTTGCAATATTATTTTGTGTTCATTTTATGTAATAACTGTAATGTGACGTAAATATGAAGTAATTTTTCCTATTTAAGACTTCTAACGCATGTTAATAAATTTATTATTTTACAATATCCTTTCTCTTTTAAAATTCCCGTGTATACTTTTTACGACGTAATTTTTAATAAGTTCCTGCTTTTTGTACATAATTATTTAATTCTAATTACAAATGATTTTTTCTGTTTATAATAGTTACGTGTAAATAAATTTTTAATTTGAAGCAAACATTATTGTTTGCGCTGTTTATACATTTGGCAACAGTATAAATTAATACCATTTTCTAAAATCTCTCTATTCTAAAAAAAAGTAACTACCGCTGTCACCGCCGCCGCCGATTTTGAGTTTTTTGTGACCGGAGGTCTTTCTTCGTTAATATCAAGAAAAATAATGCATACAAAATTATGAAAATCGGTAGTATTATACAGAAATGTTTGATAAACACGCTGATGTAGACAGTTTTCAAATCGAAGATTTATTTTAAGAGCTATTTAAAGCTAAAGTTGGACAAAATCGTTCCATTAAAAAAGTTTTATAGGAGCAAAAACTGTACATCGGAATTTAATCATTTTTAGATCATTTTATGCGTCAGAATTTCCCGGTGTGCAGACTGTACTCAGTTTATTAATTTGACTCATTTTTTGAGGTTTCATTTCTATTTTAAATTCAAATTTTCAGCATTTCGAGAGATATTTTTTACTTATTTTAGAAAATTGTACTAATTTAATCTGTTGCCAACTGTATAAACAACGGAAACAATAATGTTTGTTTCAAATTAAAAATTTATTTTGCACGTAACTATTATAAACAAGAAAATATAAAAAGCAGGAACTCATTGAGAATTATCATAACAACCATATTACACGTGAATTTTAAAAGTGAAAGAATGTTGTAAAATAATAAATTCATTAACATGCGTTAGAAGTTTTAAATAGGAGAAATTACGTCACATTACACATTACGTAAAATGAACAAAAAATAATATTGCAAAACAGTTTAAATTTAAAAATTGCGCGAGACATTTATGTAATATTTTAAGATATTTTCAACTATTTTTATTAGGATAGCGCAAATAATATTTCATTTCTAACAAAATTATTTTCACGTGAATAGTAAAAGGAGAAAGAAAAGTTTAGTGAAAATTACGTCAGATTAAAAACAATAGACCCCTTGCATTGACGTCACTTTGCTATTAGCAACGACTGATATTATAGCTTCTGGAGCACACACGTGGAGCACAGAACTCCCCGTTTGCCGTTTAAAAGCACGTGTTATCTTTCTCTTTAATTTAGAGCTTCCTTATTTTAATTATTATAGTGCAAATAAGTCTAAAAAATCAAATGGAGAGCACCAAATTCGCCTTATATTTGGGCGCCATAGGAAGCGATTTCAGACATGTGACGTCATGTGCAACCCGTCTATACATTTAAAGTGTCATTTTAAAAAAAAATTTCTTTTCGCTTTGCTAAAAAATACCGGGAGGCAAAGACTCTGTTTATTTAATTCATTTTATATTAGCTTATTTTGAAATGTCAACTGATTTTATTTAATCAAAGACGGAAACAGCCATTGTATCATTTAACAGCCGCTAATTTGGCTTTAAAATTCCCCAATCAAAGAGAAATGAATAGAAACCCGTTTATAGGGAGATCGCCACTGTTTTTAAACTTATAATTCAATCTTCCGAAATATTTTTTAAGCCGATCAAATTAGCGTGCTTTTAGAGTCTGCGGTGTCTGAACGGGAGTTGACGAGCGTAGCTCGTAGGATGTAGCACCCCCTAGTAATGTAAAAAATATCTCTAGAAATGCTGACAATTTGATTTTAAAATCAAAATAAAACCTCAAAAAATGAGTCAAATTAAAAAAAGAAATACAGTCTGCTCACCGGGAACTTTAAACGTATAAAATGATCTAAAAATGATTACATTCCCATGAATAGTTTTTGCTCCTATAAAACTTTTTTAGTGGAACGATTTTGTCTAACTTTAGCATTAACTATCTTAAAATAATTATTCGATTTGAAAACTGTCTACATCAGCCTGTTTTTCAAACATTTTTGTATAAAACCACCGATTTTTATATTTTTGTATGCATTATTTTTCTTAATATTAACGAAGAAAGACCTCCAGTCACAAAAAATTCAAAACCGGCGGCGGCGGTGACAGCGGTAGTTACTTTTTTTTACAATAGAGAGATATTTTAGACCGTCAGTCATCGATGAATGAAGCGTTCTAAACAGAAAGTTCGGTGTCAGTCACCGGTGACAGACGTGGCGCTTAGCGTGTTAAAAAAGAATATATATTCAAAACATAGAGAATAAGGATATTTCATCAACATAGGTAAATTTCGGAGGCTTGTTATTCTTCCCCCTTGTCGGTAGTGACGCTAGTACTATTGCCATTACAGATTTTGCCGTAAATGTCCCATCTTGCATGTTAATCTAAGTTGTAAATCACGTCATGTTTAACTTATTACATTTCCGAAATGACTGCGCATTGGATGACGATAAAGTATGGCTTCAAAATTCTCTCTCCCTGCATATTGACGTTTAATTTTATATAGACGGGTTGCACATGACGTCACATGTCTGAATTTTCTTCATATGGCGCCCAAATATAAGGGGAATGTGCTGCTCTCCATTTTATTTATTAGAGTTATTTGCACTATAATAATAAAAATAAGGAAGATCTAAATTAAACAGAAAGATAACACGTGCTTTTAACGGCAAACGGGGAGTTCTGTGCTCCACGTGTGTGCTCCAGAAGCAATAGTATACGTCAATGCAAGGGGTCTATACCCGCAATTGACGTCACATGCAGTGTTACCAAATCTGTCAGGTTTTTTATTCAGATATTCTCAATTCACACCAGAAAATTTTGAATAGTAATTTTTAATTATTTTATTCGCGAATTGTTTATATTTATGTAAAACAAAAATAACTATTCCAACTGTCTGGTGAGAATTCGGAATGTTTGAATTAAAAAACCGCCAGATTTGGTGACACTGGTCAAATGAATCCAGAGGCAGTGTTCGGTACCTTTTCATAAAACTCGGCCTTATTCGAAGAGTACGCCCACATTCAGTACCAATGTCGACGATCCTGTCCGTGTGTTGCTGGTGGCTATGGGTTAAGTCCATTCTAAATGCAGGCGGGAAGGATGGGAGAGCAGAGAAACTTGCTCGATATTTGCGTCATCATTGTTTATGTTCAGATTTACGGAACAGATGTCATATATTCCCGCGGCCGCTATCTTGGATGTTTTGAGATTTCTTGGCGATTTTTTGAAAAAATGAGTATCATTTTTATTATTTTCATTTTTATATAGAAAAATTGAACTTTTATAACCATTGAACTGCCGTAGTATATATACCTAAGTGGAAACTTTGTTCGGTAAAAATGAGTATCTTGATGTCTTGACGTACAATCATGATGTTCAAACTTCTCAGTTAAACTGGCGATTTTCCAAACTAGCTTTTAAGGATAGCTGATTCAAGCTTATTTAAATATTCTAGTTAATCGAATCTATACAATATCCATTTTTGTTCAGTTTAAAAATTATTAACTTCCTCTAAAAGATGGAATTGTGAAAATTTGTAATTGCGACTAATTTTTCCACTTGCGAACGCATAAAGATGGTTGCATTTCGCTTCAGTTAGTCGTTTATTTTATTTATTCGATTATAGGATTCGATATCTTGTCTACGACCACGGAGTCTTTTCGACATGTGTAGCGATTTCTAAAGTGATCCGCCGAATATTTGTTACTGCTGATTTTGCAGTGCTATAATTTATTTATTCATGCATTACCTTAATGTGGACAAGTTTATAAAAAAATATTATCATAGACATTGTTTGTGTATGACTATATCCAATGATTTAAATAATACATGAATCTTTATGATTGTGTTTTTAATTAGATGGACTTAACATATGTAACACTTCAACAACATGGGTAAAGATAAAAAGCAGAAGAAATCTCGCGACGAAAAAGAAAAGTAATTATTTACATTATTAAAATACATTTTTACACTTAAGATAATTTTACATATTTGATTTAGTTTGCCGCACTGTAGTTAGGGTCATCTATAAATGAATTGCTGTAGCCTTTATGAAGTAATAACAATGTGAACTTACATCTTTCTTGCTGGGATGTTTAAGTTGTTTATATTTAATTTTTCGTATGGAACGTAACTAATGCTTATATGCCAGTGACTTTTATTTTTTTTTTTTTTTATAAAAAATAAAAATCATAATAGCCCCTGCGTATACAGTGCGATTTTATGAGATAAAAATAATTCGTCTAGAAAGAGCTTAAAGTGTTTTAAAGTGTTACACACTTGAACACATTAACACTAAATGTTTAAAGTTCTTTTTTTCCCTCAAAATTTACAATTTTAGTATATTTTAAAGTTACTGTTATACGTTTCTATAGTGTGATTTTTTGTTTTTTAAATCTATCGTCAAAAAGATACGTTGTTCATTTCGGTGGTCAATATTTGATACGCAGTTAATAATAATACTCTGAATAATAATTCATGGTAAATAATATAAATATGACCGGGGGAAACATTGTTATTACTTACAAAATTCCCTTTATCAACATAGAGTAGGGAAATGCTCCAGTTGTGGCCACATTGGATCAGTTTGTCCAATATTTAGGCTGTGAATTGATGCAGACAAATAGTATACATTCTTACACTTTAAGCAAACACCCTTTTATCATTTACAATCTCATTTGTTTATTTTTTGATAAAATGTGACTTACAAAAAAAAAAAATAAATGTGTGAAACTGTAGTGTGTGCTCACATGTATTAAGATTTTTGCTAAGCTGACAAGTTTTCCAAATCTTTCAATATTAAGCACTTATTGGGTTCTGTTTGTCCTGAAACAAATTACTATTAGATTTTATGAGGTAAGCTTCCTCATAATGGCTTTCCTAAGCCAAAACTGGTGCTTTAAATTTGCTATATGTACCAGTTGTGGCCATGGAAGTTGGAAGTGGCCAAAAAGGGTACAACATATGTTCCACTTCTGGCCACATGATTCATTATAGTGAGAATTTTAGCTATTAACCCCTTCGCGACGGGAGCCTTTTACGAAATGTTTATTACTTTGTAAAGGTCAAAATTAGCACTAGCCACCGGCCACAGGGCCAGTAAATGAAAAAAAGTGGCTAGTGAAAAATTGTCTATCAGCGGCCACCTTCCGGCCACTTTTTTATAAGGAGATAATAAAATTTTCTTGCATTTCATCAAGTATTCTACTTTTTTTGGATCCAATATATTTATATTAACATATTTATTTGGGCTACTCAGTTTTAGATTAATACTTATGGAAATTTTACTGTTTAGCATTTTGAAATAAAAAGGTGGCCGCTAGTTTAAAGAAAGTGGCCACTTAAAAAATTAGCCCCAGAGGCCGCTAATGAAATTTCCCAATTTTGACCTATATTACTTTGCTACCGGTTTTAAAAAACAGAAGTTTGTGCCTATTCAAATCGGGAAAATGCTCGGATTAAATAAGGTAAATTTTACTGGTGAGGATAAACAACGATTCTTAGGCCTATTTCTGGCATGTATACGTGTCGCTCGTCCCCAAGGGGCTAAATAAATTTAAGAACATCTGAATAAAACAAAATCAATTTAGTTTTGTTTTATATAATAATGTCTTCAATAATAATAATAATAAAAAAAAGCAAGGCTAATAGCAGTTCTATCAAAGAGATTTTGTTTTCTCTGTCCAATAGATACTAATTCACTTTAGAAAGGACACTGTGCTAGTAACTAAAGAAGGATATTGCTAAAGAAAATATAGTATATTGCTTGTGTTTTGTTTAGTATTGATAAAACCAAAGGGGAGGGGCGATATATGATAAATAAATTAAAACATAAATTTTGAAACATTTTATAAATTATAAATAAAGTTCAATAAAATTACAGCATGATTTCTTGTATTTTTCCTAAAGAAATGAAGAAGTTCCATAATTTTTGCCAGATTTTGGGCAAACGGATTTAGAAATACTAAATATTGTGAAAATCTTTACTAGAGATATCTGAATGTAAGCAAGAATGTATTTTCCATTATTTAAAAAAGACAGCATTCATTTTACCAAGTTTAAAAAACACAGAATTCTGTGCTCTTAAAAAATGGCCTAGTTAAAAAATGCGTTTCTTAAGGGGTCCGCGAGCTTATAGACGGGAGTCCTCAAGCCCAGTATTGCATTCAGACCTTTTTTCTTTCGGCAGGAATTTCTGTAGCTGTAGTTGTGGATAAATGCAGGACTAGAACTTTTAATTTAGGACTATTATTGAATTCTAGACTTTTTAAAATTCTGTGGGAAGAAATTGGGAATCAACACAAACAGTTACTTTTTCATACAGAAATTAGGTGGCTGTCCCGAGAAAAAGTTTTAAATTGCTATTTTGCACTGCGTGATGAAATAAAATTATTTTTATTGGATTCCAAATGCCATTTGAATGAATCTTTCAGTCATTTCTCCTGGCTTGTCAAGGCGGCATATTTGATAGATATTTTTTGTTTTCTGAATGAAATGAATTTAAGCTTACAAGAAACATTGTTAGGTGTTTTCCAGGACAGGACAAAAGTAGATGCAACTATAAAAGAATTGATTTATGGACAAATTGTCTTGAAAATAATAATTTGGAATAATTCCGAACATTATTCGATTTCTTACAAATCTCTGGAGATACAATTTCCCCTGATATTGTTCAAAATTTCATTGCATACCTAAAGAACTTAAAAGAAGCTTTCTGACATCATTTTCCTCCCTCACAGTCAGAAAATGAGTGGATGAGGAGTCCATTTCATTTCCAAGGTATTAGTGAAATACAAGCCTTAACAATCTTATAGCAGAAACAACTTGAAAAATATTATGCAATGGTTCCATGAAAATTGCTTTCCAAGTCAATAGTCTTCCTAATTTTTGGTTGTGTGTGAGAAATACATATGCAGAACTAGCAGCATTACATCCAGCATTTATTTCCCTTCTGTAAAACACATTTATGTGAAAATACTTTATTCAGCCTTGTGTACATAAAAAAAAACAAATATTCCCTGGTTTTTACAGGCATGAAAGAGTTTCTCCTAAAGGAGGAATTCCACCTTTTTAAAAGCAAATTTGGACATTCTCTAGATTGATGCAAAAGTGCAAAGAAAATATAAGAAGCATGTGGAGGGAGGAGGGGTTGTCTAGAAAACTTAATAATTAGACATTTTGTCTACTCGACTCCTTGGAATTTGTTTCTGAATTGCTGTGTTATCAAATCAAAGGCAAGCTTTTATTATAAGCATCTGAAAGTCATGTAAATTTATTTAGCTAGGGAAAGGAAGTTTTTATAAGTTTCTTTTTGATATAGAATATTTATTATATGATTTTTTCGCTTCTGGGTAATTTCAGTAATGCTAATGCATTTTTCTGTTAAGTAAAGGTTGATTTGGTGTGCATATATTTAGCATAGATTTTTTTTTTTTTTTCAAAATAAAGTCTTAAACAGTCAAATCATTTAAAATAATACATTTATTTTGAAAAATTAATCTGTGTACTTCACATAACTTCACCAGATACGTTTGGAAAGATTTATACTTTTAGCAAACTTTCTAATTTTCTTTTTTGATTTAAGGAATTTACACATTGTTATTTATTTATTTTCTTTTAATACTTTCTAAGTTACAAAAAGAAAATAACAATCATATGTACAGTTATAATTCATTTTATTGTATGAATAATTGTTAAAATGCATCTAAATTATACAAATTTAGCCTTATTATATACATGACAAAAAATTTCCACCTTTTTTCCCATTTCCCACTTTCATGCCTGTTTTTAAGAAAATTGAAAAAATTGTCCTATTTTTGAAATGGCGTAGTGTAATAATATGACCCAACTACTACTTCAACTTCTACTGTAATTGTAACTGTTGTTGATCGAATGTTTACTGGTTAGTTAAAAGACGTTAATATAAAAGGCCTGTGCGGCATATCCTTTATCTGCTTATCTTAATATAAATAAAAGTAGTTAGTATACGATTATGCTTATTTATTTATTAAAGTAAAGAGCACCACGCAATATGACATGGTGGCAGCTGCATTTGGCATCGTAAAGGTCAGATATTTTTATACTTATATTTAAGAGCAATTGATTGTATGCGCTTTTGAAAATAATTTTTTGTATCCGTTATAGTGGATTTAAAGGCACCTTCAAATATGAGTTTAAATGGCAATTTGGCCGAGAATTGGAATAAATTTAAGCAAAGATTTATGCTTTATTTAGAAGCTTCTGAGAAAATAGCTAAGCCTGATAAGCTTAAAGTAGCGCTATTACTAGGAATAATGGGTGAAGAATGCATTGATATATTTAATAGTTTTAAACTTAGTGATGACAATGCAAATAATTTTGAAACTGTTATAAATTCTTTTGACCAGTATTTTCAACCGAAAACGAATACTGTTATTGCGCGCTATAAATTTTTTAACTGTAGACAAAAAGAAGGTGAATCTGTTGATTCGTTTGTTACAAATTTGAAAAATTTGTCTAAAGATTGTTCTTTTGAGGATCAAGAAGATAGTTTAATCCGAGATTTGTTAATTATTGGTGTTAAAGATTCCGCTATGAAAGAAAAGTTGCTAATGGAAACTGAGTTAACCCTTGCAAAGGCAATAGAATATTGTAGGGCTAAGGAGTCCAGTGGTAAGCAAATGGAAATAATGAATAAAAATAATTGTTCTACCACCGTAAATGCTGTTCGTGCAAACAAAAACAAAACACATAGGAAAATATACAATAAGGAAAAACATAATTATGTTAACCAGAAAGTTAATAAAAGTTGTTCTAAATGTAAAACTGTTCATGATTATGGAAAATGTCCTGCATTTGGTAAAAAGTGTTATTATTGTAACGGATTAAATCATTTCTCGGTTGGCTGTAAAAATAAAAGGAAAAGAATAAATAAAAAAGTACATGAAATTTCTAATAATGATAATTTTTACCCATCGAGTGATGACGGTTCTATTAAGTTGGATTCAGTTAAGTGCCAGGTTAATTCTTTAAAATCTGAATGGAGAGAAACTGTTCTTATAAATAATTCAGAAGTGTCTCTTAAAATAGATACCAGAGCTGAAGTCAATGTTTTGCCACTTAATATTTTTAATGATGTGAGAAATAATGAAGTTGTTAGTGAAACTAAAAGAAAGTTGATGTCTTATACAGGACACAGTTTAAACATAATCGGGGTTAGTAAGTTAAAATGTAAAGTTAAAAATAAATCTGAATTTCTAGATTTTTACATTATTGATCAAAAATCGAGTGCTTTATTAGGAATTGAAGCTTGTGAAAAATTGGGATTTGTAAATAGAAACATCAGTGTTGACTCTGTACATGCTAGAAATTTTATAGAAAAATTTAAAGATGTATTTACAGGCAAAATGGGAAAATTACCATATACGTACAAGATCAAATTAGATGCCAATGCTGAACCTAAAATATCAGCCTCTAGAGTTATTCCACATGCCTTAAAATTGAAAGTAAAGCACGAGATAGATAAAATGGTTGATCAAGGTATATTAGAAAAAGTTGTAAAACCAACTGATTGGGTGCATCCTATAGTTATAGTACAGAAGCCTAATAATCGTGTAAGACTCTGTATAGATCCACGTATGCTAAATAAATATGTAAAGCGAGAACATTATCCAATTCCAACCCAACAGAGCTTATTTTCTCAAATTGAAGGAGAATTTTTCACAGTACTTGATGCATCGCCAGCTTTTCTGCAAATACCCCTCGATCAAGAAAGTTCAGATTTATGTACAATTGCCACTCCGTTTGGAAGATACAAATTCTGTCGTCTGCCTTATGGATTGAAGAGTTCTCCTGAAGTGTACCAGAAAACAATAGATAATATTTTTGGAGATTTAGATGGAACTTTAGTTTACATTGATGACATTTTAGTATTTGGCAAGACAGAAGCAGAACATGATAGAAGACTTGAAGCAGTTCTGAAAAGAGCTCAAGAGTCTGGTTTGAAATTGTCTTTGGAAAAAAGTCAAATTAAAAGAAGTTCTGTAAAATATTTGGTTTATAATTTAACTGGAAAAAGAATTTCAGTAAATGGTGATAAAATTAAAGCAATTGTAGATTTCAAAGCCCCTACTAATAAACAAGAGCTACAGAGATTTTTAGGCATGATTACCTATTTAGGGAAGTTTATTAAAAATTTATCAGATAAAACAGGAATTTTGAGAAAACTCTTAAGTAAGAAAAATGAATTTATTTGGACGGCTAATGAGCAAGAAGCTTTTGAAAATTTGAAGAAGTTGGTAGCTAATTCACCTATTCTGGCTTATTATAATCCAAATTTGAAATCAGTTGTTTCTGTTGATGCTAGCCAGTATGGATTAGGTGCAGTATTACTTCAAGAAGAACATCCAATTGCCTATGCTTCATGTGCTCTAAACGATACCCAGCAAAAATATAGTCAAATCGAGAAAGAACTATTAGCTGTTGTCAACGGATGTAGAAAATTTCATTACTATGTGTATGCTACTGATTTTATTGTAGAAACTGATCATAAACCTCTCCTCGGTTTACTGCATAAACCAATTGAAAATTTGTCTCCAAGATTACAGAGAATGGCAATTGAATTATTTAAATATAGATTTAAACTTGTGCATGTTCCAGGGAAAAAGCTTTACGTAGCAGATGCCCTCTCCAGAAATCCCACTACCATGAGTGTAGATACAAGTTTTTTGGAAGATGGAGCTGCTATTGTACATACAATTCTATCGACCACTGAAGAATGCACAAAAGAAATGCAGAAGGCAACACTAGAAGATGAAGATCTTTCAAAGTTAAAGTTGCTAATTAAGAATGGTTGGCCACAACAGTGTAGTCAATTGCCCGAAAAATTAAAACCTTATTGGAATAAGAAAGAAGAGTTGAATTGTTTTAATGACTTAATTTTTATCGGAAATAGATTAGTAGTACCTAAAACAATGCAAACTTATGTGTTATCGAAACTGCACCAAGTACATCAAGGTATCGCTGCTTGTCAAGTAAAAGCCAAGACAGCTTTATATTGGCCCAATATGATGGAAGACATCAAGAATTATGTTGAAATGTGTCACATTTGCCAGCAGCATCAGCGTGCTAATTGTAAACAGCCTTTGATGCCTTATGAATTTCCTAGTCTACCTTGGGAAGAGGTAGGTGTAGATTTTATGTATCTTGCAGGAGATGACTTTTTACAAGTAACTGATTACCACTCCAAGTTTATTGAATTAAGAAAAGTTAATGCTAAAACAGCTTCTGCAGTAATTAGTGCATTGAAACAGATTTTTCGTACTCATGGTATTCCACGAAAAATTCATTCTGATAATGGTCCACCATTTGATAGTCAAGCATATTTTTCATTTCTGAAGTCTTATGATATTTGCCCTGTTACATCATCACCTAAGTATCCAAGATCCAACGGGATGATTGAAAGATCTATTGGGACATTGAAAAACCTTCTCTTTAAAGTGAGAGCTTCGGGAGGAGATCCAAATCTAGCTGTTCTCGAGTATAATAACACTCCAAAATTTAAATTGCCTTCTCCGGCAGAGATGCTGATGGGAAGATCTTTGAGAACCTCCATTCCTTGTAAAACGAAATTGTTAAGACCTAGATTTCCAATTAAGAATACTCATCATCAATTACAGGAAAATCAGAGAACACAGAAATATTATTATGACTCATCGACCACAAAATTAAAAGAATTGAATATTCAAGATCCAGTCTATCTTCAATCTGGTCATCGAGAATGGACACCAGGAACTATTGTCCAAAAACACAGTCCAAGATCTTACATTGTGAAATCTTCAGAAGGATCAATTCTTCGTCGCAACAGAATTCATTTAAGACCTAGGAAGTTAGCGATTGAAGTTCCTGTAAATTCACAAGAAAATGCTGATGCAATGCAAACTTGTAACCTGACTAATACAGAGACTCCAAAAATGTCAAGTCCTCAACCCCATGACAGTCCATTAATCCAACCTGATTCTCCGTCTGGTCAGACAGTCACCAACCTGCTTTGCCAGTACTGTCTACTCCAAATACACCAAAGATAGAAAGACCTAGAAGAAATATAAAACCACCTGCTCGCTTCAAAGACTATATTTAAGGTTTTTTTTTTAAAGACTTTTCATTCGAACACTTCTTTGGACTCTAAATATCTTTTTTAAATTTTGCTGTTTTGAAAAGAAAGGTCATTTAATAATATGACCCAACTACTACTTCAACTTCTACTGTAATTGTAACTGTTGTTGATCGAATGTTTACTCGTTAGTTAAAAGACGTTAATATAAAAGGCCTGTGTGGCATATCCTTTATCTGCTTAACTTAATATAAATAAAAGTAGTTAGTATACGATTATGCTTATTTATTTAAGTAAAGAGCACCACGCAATATGACAGCGTAGTACTGCTGTTGAGTGTATAAAAAAGTTGTATGTATGAAAGTTGTAGAGAATTTTGTCCTGTCTTTAATATTGTAATTGACAAATAATATGTTACGGCATTGGGTCTCGAGATATTTAAAAAAAAAAAAAAAAAGTCCCAAAATGTTGTTTTTTGGCCACAGAAAATTTAGCCTTTTTGTTAGAAAACTTGGTTTTTCCATGTTGGCATCATTATAAACAAGCCAGAAAAAAAAAAAAAAAAAAATCTACCCAACCTTTTGCAAGGTAACCTCCTTTTTTTGGTACATTTCCCCTGGACTACTGAGATTTTATAAAAAGGTAGTCAGGTGCGGTAAAGTGGTCAGGCGGTCATAATTCATAAAAAGGGCTAAAATCCTGATTAATATAGAAATTTGAATATATTTTTTTAAATTTTAGATATATTAAGTATTGATCAAAGTTTCTCACTCAAAAAAACATTTTTAGTAACATGTTTGAGCCACTGAGCACTCATTTTGTCTGTCTTTGTTACACCTTGTTCTTTTAACTCTTTAATTAACTTTTCTGCTGCATTTTGTTTATTCCAAATTTTGTTAAATTGGCAGTTCAGAAAGCTTTACACATATCTCAAGAACATATTTTCATTTATAGCTAAGTTATATTTATCACATTTTTTATTTCATAATAGTTTTAGTTACATGGAGTAAAGTGGTCATAGGGTTAGGCTTAACTTATAGATATTTGATCTGAGTTAAATTATTCATTATATACAATGCCGGTTTATTAAATACTAATAATTATTAAAAACTAACTGCAAATAGTTATTATTTAATAATAGTTTATAATATGGGGGTTAAAAAAGGTTAGGTTTAATTTTTAATAGGTTCTGAATAGTGAATGAATTAACTAAGTGTAAACTCGAATTGCTTGCAAAGGTTACATCAACTAATTTAACAACCAACCAGGGAGTTGGAGCCCGAAGCCGGAGCGCTCCGGAGCTGTGTCTTCCCTGGAGCTGGAGCTCTAAATTTTCCCCAGCTCCAGGGCTCCTTTAGTTTTTAATATTCTTTTAAATCTTTTTTTTTTTTTTTTCAGTATTTTAAATTTCTAGGCTTAAAATATTTTAATTACATCATTATTCAGTATTTTAATTATATCATTTTTTAGGTTTTTATTATTATTAGAGAAGGAAACCTTCTCAAAACATGGTAACACTACTTTACTTCTACTTTCTACTTGAACTAAGTGACAACACTATTTGAAAACAAATATGGCCGCCTGTTGTTTGCATGTGTAGTTGTACAATTTTGGCTGTTTGAAAAGTGTAGAAGAAATTTAAGATTTTTGTGTTTAAAATTCCACCAAACTTTCTATTTTAAAAGCAAAAGCTAAAAGATGTCATATTTTCTGAACAAGCATTTCAAGTTTGATGAGAAGAAAAATGCATTTTGTCAGATCTTTAATGAAGGTAGAAAGTATTTGTGAGCAAAAAATTAAACGTGTAAATTAAAATCTGCAACTCAAAAGCGCAAAGTCGGAGCCGAGTTGGAGCCGGAGCTGGAGCCATAGTATTTTCTCTAGGAGCGGAGCTGGAGCATCAAAAATTGTTCGGCTCCGGGTCACTGCAACCAACACATTAACTACTTTTTCTAATACCTATACTTGTATTATATAAGAAAATGGTCCACAAGAAAGTAATGTTGATGAGGCTGGAATGAATATGGATAGCCAAAATAGTCCAGTTTAAAAAATTACGCAATGCAATGCATTATATAAAATTTAGAAACCAAAGGAAAGATAATGTTTAGTGTTCCTTTTGGTATATCAGCTAGTGGTTATTATATTCTTCCATTCGTAGTTTATGAGTGGGTATATATGAATTATGGATAAAGGGTGGTCATGCAGGAGCATTGTATGAATCATGGAATCTGGCTAGATGCAGGATTCTGTACTTGAATCTTGGATGGGTCATTTTATTAAGTAGATAGTACACTGAAAGCTTACAAAAGCCTGCCCTTTTATTTATGATTGTGATGCACATAAATGAATTATGATGCCATGAAAAAAAGCTATCGGCAATCACATTATAATACTCTGCCTGTTACCTCATACTAGTCATAGTCTACAACCATTAGATCTAGGTGTATTTGCCCCCATTAAAAAAGCCTGGAAAGGAATTTTAAAGAAACAGTATCAAGAAAGCCGACTGCAAAATATGTAAAAAAATTAAAATAAGCTACATTGGCAACATTATCTACACTCATTTCAGATGTAAATAGAATTGTTAGACACAGTTTTAAAGGAAAAGGAAATGTGTCCAGTCCAAGATCGGGGTAGTATTGACAGAAAAAACACTTGCATGTTATATCTGCAAAAATAACAAGAGGAATGAGATACTTCAAAGTTGCATAAATTTCCAAGAGGAAAAAAACAAAAAAAATATCCCTAATCAACATTCTCTTTTGAATCCATTTACAAGCGCTAAAAATGATATCTCAAACCATATGTATAGGTCCTTGAATGTTGCTAATACAGTCGGCTCTCGTTAATTCGAACTCGTCGGGACCACAAGAAATGTTCGAATTATCTCGAGTTCGAATTATGGAAAGTATGAGAGAAAACATGTTTAAAGGCGTACTATTACAAAGGAATTAATGTTATAGTATTTTTTTTTTAATTTCGGATGTTATCGTTAGAATGACTTAATATTAAATTAAAAGATATAAATACATAAAATAATTAATAATATTAAAATAATATAAATAAAACATAAAAATTAATAATACACTATAGAACAACGGCATTTAAAATTACATTTTAATTGTACTATAATTTTCTTACCTGAAATTAGATGAACATTTAAGAAATTGTTTACACTTATTTATAATCTCTATGCAAAAAATTATCAATTGTTGTTTGCTTAGTCCTATTCATTTTTGACTTTTTAGCCAGTTTTTCTATTTGTAACAAACAGTTAAGTTCTTTGTCTGATGACGGCTGCATCAGGATAAATGTACGCAAACACTCAATTGATTGTGCAATTGACTTTTCTGTGGGTAAGGAAAGCACTTGGGACATAGTAGCAGAATCACCAGAATCCGATTCCATCACCTCATTGCATTTTTCGTAAATTGTTTCAACAATTTCTTCCACAGTTAAGGGTCCAAATACTTCTAAATTATTGTCGGCTGCTACATACTCTGCGAACGTAATATTGCATTGGAACTTTTCAGAAAAGTTTGGAAATTCTATTTCTTCAAAAGGTTTGTCGTTTTCGTCATTTGCATTATAACCACTCTTTTTAGATAGATGGATAAATCTGGCATGTCGAAAGCATTTTTCTATTGTTTCAGGTTGTACGGCGTCCCACGCCACATATAAATCGTTGATGGCCATGAGTAATGTTATGTCGTAGCTTTCTTTAAGGTCAGTCGAAAATAAAATTTGTTCTAGAATCCTTTTACGATAATGAGTTTTTAAATTTTGAATTATTCCATGGTCCATCGGTTGCAGTTGTGCTGTATTATTAGGGGGTAAATATTCAATCTTTATAGAGCTCAGTGTTGGTAGTTTACAATGACTCTGCACATTATCTAGCAGCAATAGAATTTTTCTGTTTTCACGAGAAAATTTTTTATCCAGTTCTTTTAACCAACTGATGCAGATCACACACGTCATCCAGGCTTTGGCATTTGCCACATAATCAACAGGCAGTGTTTTAACTCCTTTGAAGCAACGTGGATTAGTTGATTTACCAATAACTAACAATTTTAACTTCTCACTTCCATCCATATTGGCACCTACCATCACAGTTATCCTGTCTTTTCTAAGTTTATCACTTGTGCACGTTTCAGCTTTAAATGTTAAAGTCTTATTAGGAAGAAGTTTATAAAACAACCCTGTTTCATCGGCATTAAACACGTTTTTCATTGCATAAGTAGAAATAAGTTCGGGTAGCTTTTCGCAGAATTCATTGCAAGCAGCGAGGTCTACAGCACCACTTTCACCACACACAGTTTTGTGTACGATGTTATTTCGCTGCTTAATACGTGTCAGCCATCCTTCGCTGCAACTGAAATTTTTAATACCCATGAGTAGTGCAAGTTCTTTCGCTTTAGCTGCCAATATAGGTCCACTCAAAGGTACATTTCTTGCCAATGCATCTTTTGTCCATAACAGTAAAGCTTCCTCTAAATCCTCATGGGCTGCTGTTCTAATACGTTTTCGTCCCTTAGCAAATCTTTTCTTTTCCCGTGATTTCAGGATGAATTCTTTATTTTTCAAGTAAGTAGACAGCGTATTCTTTTTTATTCCATATTCTGCAGCAATTTCTGTCTTAGATTGGCCACATTCTACCTTTTTAATAATTTCCACTTTGGCTTCTAGAGTTAACGATTTATAACTTCCACGTGGAGCCATATTTTAAAGAAACAAGACCTTTTACTTTCTCAAAAAACAATTTAGCAGTAAGTAAAACCATTGACTGAAAAATTCGATCCCCAGAGTGAAAGTAGAATGTAGTGATAAAACAGGTTTCCCCTATCTTTAACAGATGTCCACTCAGTGAATTTCTTGGAATGTCACTGGGTCAAACGCTACAGAAGGGATTAGGAAAAGCACAATGGAAGAAGGGGCGGATGTGTCATTGATGGACAGACAGGGCACACTAAGAAAGCGGATTTCAAATGCATGGAATTATTATACTAGTTCAGAACAATTCTGACAAAAATGAAAGAAAGAAAGTTATTTCAAGGATCTGAAGTCCGTGAGAAAGTAAGGAAAAAGGAAAAAATGGAATTCTCATTAGTTTGAATTAAACGAAGTCAAGAGAAAATGAGTTCGAATAAAGGAAAAGTTTTAACGTTATTCTGCCATTGAAAATTTCGGGACTTCATGTTTAGCTCGAATTAAGCGAAGATTCGATTTATCCGATTTCGAATTAACGAGAGCCGACTGTATATGAAATGAAGAAATCAATAAAGCAATTTATTGGGAAAAAGCCTGATTATTTTCTTAAAGTACGTTAAAAAAATCCAAATTTGGCAATCATTATACTTTTCCAGAATCAGGTGTGATAAAAATCATTGAAGAACCAAATTTTAACAACAAACAATTTTAACATTACAAATTTACACTTTAATAAAATAAAATGGCAGATAACTTATTATAAAGGTTGTTTAAAATGTTTGTAAATAATAAAATGTCACTTTTTATTCATTAGTTTATTTTTTTTTATTACACTTTTTCAATGTGACCACTTTACCCCATGCACTACTCACTTTACCCCACCCCTGGGATAAAGTGGTCATAAAAACATGCCTGAAAAAATATGTTATATAAAGGTGTTATTCCCAAAAAATATTTCTGAAATGGATATGGATGTACTCTAGAGTAATGTAATGTAAAATAACACCCAAAATTTTAGAAAACATCACAGAAATTCTGATGTTTATATCCTCTGAAAGTTTGAAAAGCCTGTTTTTATGACCAATTTCCCCCACCGAACCCTAATTTTTTCTATTGTTATTAGCAGATATACTTTAATAATAAGAGGTCGAGCGAGTAAGACATAATAGCTTATTGGCATTTTTTTTTCTATTCTATTCTATTTTACTTTATATTATTTTTTGTGAAGAAAAAAATATTCTTTTATAGTGTACATTAGGAGATTTCTATCATCAAATATTTATGGGGAAAAAAAAGTGTGTTTGACTTTAATTCAGAATATTACTTTGACTTTCAAAAATCATTGTTTTGTAAATCCCACTTAAAAATTGGATTTTAAAAAAATAGTTATTAAATAAAATTGTCAAAAATATTGCTTCATCAAAATTTTATTAATTTAGTGCATTTTGATTTTTAATTTTAACATTATCTATCACTTATTTTTGTTTTTAGGTTTGAAGATTCAGAAATTATTGATGATGTCATATCCGATTCAAAGGTAATTTTTTTAATATTTTGAATAGCTTAAGAGCTACTTCCCTTACCCAAAAATACCCGCTTACTAATTTTAATCCTACGGTACAGCTCTTTTAAAATATCTCGTTTGCATTTCAATACTTTTCAACGATTTTTTTTTTTTTTTTTTTGCATTGGATAGCTGGGGTTGATTTCCACAAAGGCTGCTTTTTATTTTTTCGATTTGGCTGCAGATTTTTTTTAATGAGATTTTTGAAATTGATTCCAAAAGTATCCTCATTAAAAAAATGCAAACAAAATCAAAATAGTAAAAAACAACAATTGTAGGGATCAACCACAGCTATCAAATGCAAAAAAAAAAAAAAAATGTTTAAAAATATTGAAATGCAAATGAGATATTTTAAAAGAACTGTCCCATAAGATTAACATTAGCGAGCAGGTGTTTTTGCATGAGCGAAGTAGTTCATTAATCTATACTTAAAATGCTAATTCTTTAATATAGCAAAAAAAAAAAAAAAAAAATGGAAATTTTATTTGCTAGTAAATTGAAATACACTTAATGACTAATTTCATCTGAAACAAAACTCTGAGCAGGTTCAAATTGAAATGAAAAAATACCACTAAAATTTTATTACCTCTTCACAAGAATTAAATAATGGATCTCATTGAAACAGGTTGTTTAAGCTTTGTAATAATGGTATCTCAGAAAAATGTGTTTTATCACGTTACACGCTGAAGGCATGAGGCAATGAGAATTTATGCAGGTACTAAAAGTTTCAAGATTGTTTCAGATGCCATGAATGGGTTTTAATAGTTTTGCCATAATAGAGACAGCCCAGATCCCCAGAAGCAGAATTTTTTATTTCATTCGGCAGCAAACTAAAATTTATCCGTGAAACATTGCTAGTAGACTAAACCTGTTATCATAATAAATAATCCATAAAATAAGCAAAAATTTGCACGTATAAATAAAACATAATAAAGGGATACAATAAATACCATAAATCTAGAGATTTAAAGTAAATTTTAGCTATTTTTCAAGCCCAGTTTTTTTTTTTTAAGCTGTTGCATTAATGTGCAGCGTTTGCTGCCGTGCTTCACTGTTTCTGCTACTGAGCCCAGATCAAACTAAAAAAATTAACAATCAATATTTCTAAGATGAATACAAGGGTCACATTGAAATTTTTGAGATACAGCTAAATGGTACAAGTTACTTACCAACTTTTAAGAGTGTGTTCAAAGTAGTTCCTTCCAAGATCAATTCATTTTTGTAGGTGAATTTTCCAAAGGTTAAAAACTCAAGCCATTTATTTCTTGGAATAAATGAAAAATACTCTTTTATAGCCTCATCAACAATGCCGGCCTATTTTATTTTATTTTTTTTTTTTTTTATTAAAAAATAGTTAAAAGTTGCACTTAGCAAGCTCAGGAGAATAGGGTGGATGTTCTATCACTTTGATTTTTTTGCTAAAAATTTTTTACTGTAATCTTTGTTGAATAAGAAGATGCATTGTTATAGTGAAGCATGAGTTCCTTAGCATTCATCCCTTGAAGAACTTCTGGAAGACATTTAGTGGTATACCAGTTGGTCGATATGGTGGACTGTAGACGTTTAATTTTCTTTTTAATTGATTTTATTTCACACGTAAAAACTGCATGCACAAGACACTTGCACAAACATAAATTTCACAAATTTGAATAGATTGTAAATCATAATTAATATCAATCGCGCAGTTTGGATGGAGTGGTTTGACATACGTGTTGATGCTTTGACGATCAACAGCTTAATTACCTTTTTTACAGACTGCCCGCTAGGGGGAGCTCGTTGTACTTCCGGAACGGAACATGCCGCCCGGTGATGAAATATGACATATTTCAGCAATTAATATAAACATAATACAATAGATAACTAATTAACACTACAAATGATACTAAAATACAAAATACTTAATATACAAAACAATCTGGAAAATTACTTAAAAATAATATATATAAGAAATACAATGATGCATAAACATTATTTAAGAGTCCTGAATGGGTAACAGGCATACTTTTGAAATGTCTCTTAAAAATATACCACATGCAGTTTTGACTTTGACTGCACGAACCCTATTGTCCCTGCCTGGAATTATCTCTATAATTCGGGCAAGAGACACATGGTGGAAGATCTTCTTTTAATAACACTAGAGATCCTAACTTTATGTTTTCTTTTGTAAATTGCCATTTACTGCACTGCTGCAAGTGATTTAGGTAGCCAATAGACCAACGTTTCCAAATGCATTGAACATGTTTGGTAATTACTTGCCAATGGGTTAATCTATTGTCAGAAATATTCGTAACATTAGGCTCTGGAATACTGTTAATGGGTCTGCCAATTAAAAAATGCCCTGGCGTAAGCACTTCAAACTCATTTATGTCATCAGAAAGTGGAAATAAAGGTCGGGAATTTAGGATCCCCTCAATTTGGACAACTAAAGTCTCAAAATCCTCTAGAGTAATTTTATTACCTACGGCCCTAAGCAAATGATATTTGAAGGACTTAATGCCAGCTTCCCATAGACCGCCAAAATTAGGAGATCACGAAGGGATAAATTTCTACGTTATGAATTCTTCAGCAAAGAAATTTGATAATTCCTCGTTGGGAGTGGCCAATAATTTCTTAGTTATTTAATTCTGTTGAAGCACCTTTAAAATTAGTGGCATTGTTAGAAGTTAGCGTATTTACTTTGCCTCTCCTGGCGCAAAATCTTTTAAGCGCAGCGATGAATGCAGAAACAGATAACTCGCTTGCTATCTCTAAATGAATAGCCTTGGTAGCCATGCAAATAAATATGGCCACATAACTTTTGGAATAAGTGCCCTTTCTCTGTTTTTTGTACTTAATGTGAAAGGGGCCACAAAAATCAACACCTGAATTGAGAAACATATGGTTAGGTGTTACGTGTTGCGATGGGAGGTCTCCCATTAACTGATCTAGTGTTTTGGGGTTATGCCTGTGTTCCATGTAGCGAGACATGCCGCGCCACCTATAATTAAAATTACAGTGACTATAATCTGAAGTGAACAGAACTAAGCTTTGAGTATTGTGTTGAGATGTGAGTGTGGGAGAAAGCGGCGGTGCACTGCTTCTGTGTTAAATAAATTCTTATATCAAGTAACCAGCGCCTTTTTAAATAATTTGTGTTATAGTGTGAGTTATTAAACAGTCTGAAACATGTGACACAAGTGTGCACTGTTTTTCGGGCAATGCTTTTAGCCTTTATAGGCCAATATTTCATCCGTACTTGATGAACTAATCCCTGAGCACCTATGTGAAAGTACTTTTTATGAAAGTACTCAAAAATTAATTTAGTGAGCTTTGATCACTGGGCAGAATTAATTGGTGCTTAGCATCAAAAGGCAAATCAGAATTGATTAACCTGCCCCCTACACGAGTAATCCACAGTTGTCAATGAAGGGATCTCCTTTAATTTACTGGAAGAAGGAACAGTTTGTCCCTTTCTGAGTGCTGCTAATTCAGGAGTGAACTTACCTTCTTGGGCCTTTTTTACTAAAAATTGTAAACTATTTTGTAACTCATTTCCTGTAAGCTGCTTCCGATTTATATCTCTATGGCGGCTGTTATTGATGAACCTAAAAACAAAACTACATATTCGTATTAGTTTCAGGAAATTATTAGAAGAATTATATAATACATGAAACAAATCGTTAAGAGTCTCTATGAAAGGCCAATAAATTAAAATCAGTTTTTAGTTCATGGTCACAGTCAATGTCTTTGAGAGTAGGAAATTGTTTGGGAACTATAATTTCCCTTTGAAGAAATTCCAGACCAAACCACCACAAATTATTATTGATCAGATCCTTGGCTGTTCCACCTCAGGCGATGATATCTGCTGGATTGGATTTTGAGGGTACGTGGTTCCAGTGATAATTCTCAGAAATAGACTGGATCGTGGTGACTCTATTGGCAACGAAAGTTTTAAGTTTGTGGGGTGGTGTGTTAAGCCAAAATAGAACAATCGATGAGTCTGTCCATAGCCACACCTTTTCAAAGCATAGCTGTAGGATGGGAATTATTTTTTGAACCAGTTTTGCCAAAAGTAGAGCTGCATATAACTCTAGTCGCGGGATGGTCAATGGCTTTAGGGGGCCACGCGGGACTTGCTGCACAGAAGATTAGACTTGAACTGTCCAGTTGTGGAGAGAGATCTTTTGTAGATGGCTGCTCCATAGGCTTTTCCAGAAGCGTCTAAAATCCATGTAAATCTAGACCTGCAATGTTGTCAGACAAAACATATCGCGGAATTGTAAGATGATTTATTTCTGTCAATTTAATTAGAAAACTTTGCCATTCCTGAGGAGAACTGGCAGGCAGATGTTGATTCCGATTTATCTTTAATTCCCATAAATGTTACATGAAAATTTTGGCTTTGGTTAGAATAGGGCCAATTAGGCCTAAGGGATCATAAATTTTAGCAATTTGTGCCAAAACTTCTCTCTTAGTATAAACATCTTTGGGTTCGATACTAATTTTAAAAGTAAAATGATCTGATTGAGGTTTCAAAAGCATCCCTAAAGTTTTTACAGAAATTTGCTGCGAGTGTTCGTCAAATGCATGTTCTGATATGGCTGCATCTTGTAATAATTCAGGATGATTAGAGACCCACTTGTGTAGCTCCATCCCTCCCCTTTTTAAGATCAGAATTAGTTGAGATTGCAAGTCCTGTGCGTCTTGTAAGGAACCTGCACTAGATAAACAATCATCAACATACATGTCGTTGAATCACTTCTGCAGCTTTTGGAAAATCTTTTCTTTCTTCATCAGCAAGAGCTTTCAACGTTCACGTGGCAAGAAAGGGAACACTAACAGTGCCATATGTAACCGTGTTGAGTTCATATATTTTTATCGGGCATCCTTACTGGACTTCCAAAGAATTTTTTGCAAATTTCTCTGTTGTGGGTCAATCAGTATCTGCCTGTACATTTTCTTAATGTCTGTACAGAATGCATATTTGTGGGTACGGAATCTAGTTAATAATCAAAAATAAATCTTGCTGAACCGTTCCCCCGTTTAATAAAACAGAATTAAGTGAATAACCACTAGATGTATTTGAACTTGCATTGAAGACAACTCTCAGGGGAGTGGATATTTTTTCCGGTTTATACACAGCATGATGTGGAATGTAATAAGACAGCTTATTTTTGTTTTCACTTTTAATTTGTGTCATATGCCCCAAAGTTTCGTATTCTTCCATAAAAACTGTATATAAGTTAGCCATTGTTTTATTTTTATCTAATTTAGCCCATAAACTATTTAATCGCCTAGCTGCAATTTCTCTAGAACTTCCTAACACTGATTCTGCATTTTCTTTCAATAGTAACTGTACTGTAAATCTACCGGTGTGATCGCGTTTATAGGTGCTTCTAAAATGTTCCTCACAAAATATTTCTTCATCCCCTTTGGCAGTTTCTGTATTATCCCCAGGTAAAGATTCTATTTCAAAAAATTTCTGTAAAGTATTGTCTAAGCTATTTTCAGTTAAGAGGCAACAATATGACTTATTTTCAACTTGTGGAAGTGAACCTGCGATTATATACCTAAATATTGTATTCTGTAACATACAATTAGCATTTGCTAAACAAATTTGCTCTTTAAAATGTCAAAAAATACCTCGCTACCAATCAATGCATCAATCTGACCAGGTATATGAAAATTATTGTCTGCTTATTCTATGTAGTTAGGGATGCATAAGTTTGAAATGTCTAATCTTTCAACCGGAATATTGTTTATTATTTTTGGTAGAACTGCAAACTCTAATGTTTTAGAAAATGTTCCTTTTTCATTTGATATTTTTGCATTGATAATTTGCTTTGTTTCCTGTGATGACTCGTTAATGCCAGAAACAATATCCTTGTATGGTTTTGGTTTTAGATTTAATTTCTTGCATGCGCTCTTACTTAAAATGTTGATCGAAGACCCATTATCTAGGATTGTTCTTAATCTAATTTTATTTCCATACACATCTTTTACTAAAATTATAGCTGTGTTTAACGTTGCGCAATTTCTTTTATCTTCTAGTAACAAATTAGAACCAATTAATGGCGTTTCTTTATTCTCAGGTTCAGAATTGCTTATTTGTTTGTTTTTAACAAACTCGTTGTTTTTATTTATTATTGCCGTTTCTGACATATCATTTACTTCATGTAGTAAACTATTATGTGCTGCAGAGCAACTCTTGCAAGTGAATTTAGAATTGCATTGGCCTTGATGTAATCGTAAACAATTTGAACATAATTTATTTTTATTTACAATCATTTTCCTTTCTCGAATATTCATGTTTAAAAAAGCAGAACATTTAAAAAGGGGGTGAGGCGAATTAAATAACACACATGGCTTTACATTATTTTTATTATCGTTGATAAAAAATGATCTGGATTTATTTACTGCGTAATTATTCTTAGTTTTCGGAAACCTTGATTGCGACTGTCTGGCGTCAGTCGAGATATTTATCGATTCTAATACTAGGCATCTTTTTTCCAAAAAAGAAATTAAATATTCAAAAGTCTGAGCATTTGAGCTTTCGAGAAATAATTCAAATTGCTTTTGAGTTTCGTTATGCAATTTTTTTCAGAATTATATTTATGAACACACTTTCTGATAAATTATTTTGTGTATATTCCATAATTTTGAGTGCGTGAATGTTTTTGTTAATACAATCAATAAAATTAAGCAGTTCTTTAGGGGATTCATATTGCATTTTTTCATAATTTAAAATTGCAGAAATATGTGAATCGATTAACAATCTTTTGTTTTCGTATCTGTGTATCAGAGCTTGAAACAATGAATTGAAATCATCATTAGGTGATTCTAAATGTTTAGATTCGTTTTTTAAAGAAGCTTTAAAATAAAATAGCTTCTAACTACAGTAAAACCTCCTTAAAGCGACCACGTTCCGTTCCAATAAAAAATGGTCGCTTCGAGAGGTGGTCTCTTAATGGAGGTCATGCTTAAATCTACATTTTAACTGTTGAAAAACGGTAACAATTAATGTTACTAAAATTTATTTTCTGCATTAGGAAAAAATATAAAAATTTAAGTATAAAAACAAAAGTTAATTGCATAAGTTAATGACTGCAGAGTTTAAAAAATTAATATATTGACGTTTGCTTTGATTTTAGTTTTATTTTTCATAACTTTTATTTCACAGTCCTTTCGAAGTTCAGTCAATAAATGCAATTTTTTTGGGACGTGAACAAATAATGACGATTTCATTAATTTATCTATTTCTTTGAGAGTTTCCTGACAGAATAGGGCAGAGGAGTTTATTGACTGTCATCCTTAATGTGTCATCAGCGTTAAATGCATCGCCTAAAAAGCCACAAAGGGGTTTAAACACTTAAAATTACCGGATAATTAGTATTGGGCCTATGGAAATAAATTTCGTTCCATGAAAAAATTATCGCTCAGGGAGGTGGTCGCACAGGGAGGTTTCACTGTATTATCTAATTGAGTATCTATATATTTAAAACACTAAGCGTCTTCTTTCGACAGTCTGTGAGAAGAAACTACTGCATCAAATTACACCAATCTTTTTTTAAATGAAAGATATTTGGCCACAGATTTGTTATTGTACATTTGTTTGTTGAAATTTTTTATTAATTAGCCATAATTTTAAATTAAAATTCTACAGTTGCGCATGCGCAGCATATAAGTACAAGTCTTCCTGTGGAGTGACACGCTGCACATGCGCAAAGATGCTCGCTCAGTTGAATGATCACGTCACAGGCAGAAGTTATTTTAAGTTCGTCTGCTATTCGATCTTACTGTAAACTAAGTTTTCTTTTTTCAGGGTTCATACTCATCAGGGGATTATGGGATTCCTGGGATAATCAGGGGATAAATTTTGGCCCTAAAAAATCAGGGGAATCTCAGGGGATAGTGCAAAAAATTCCCCAAACCTGGAAAAACCTGGCAAAATGATTGGTTACTCTGGGAAATTGAGGGCAATCGCTGCTGTTTGCGTGTTTCGTGTGGTCTTAATGAAATCAAACTAAGACCTTTCTTCTAACATCGTGATACATAGAATTGGAAATTAACCACTCCCTCTTACAGATTAGAAAACATATGTTATATTTAACCTGTACTACTTCTAATGGCTGGCGACATCCATTCAGTCACTAGACATTACTTCTAACATCGTGAGGTTTGAAAACTGTTAAAGAAGAACTTAAGAAAAATAAAGGACATTTTAAAATTTATATTGACACTTGAGCCTTCATATTATTCATAATGCTTTTCAAAGAGGTAATAAAATCCCTAAGTGAAAATTAAATTCTTACAGCAATCTACCAAGTTTTTTAAGGAGAGCCCCACAAGGCTTGCAGACTTCATCTCTGTTGGTACACAAATTAATGTTTTTCCTTTAAAGTTCTGTTCATATTGTTTATATAGGTGATATATAAACTGTATTTTTGAGATTATCCAGTTTGTATTTTTTTAAAGGAGTGGGGAGGGGGGGGGGGGCAAGGGGGCCGTGATACTGGTTTAAAAAATGTCATTAATTGTTGACATGGAAAAATTATGCACCCCTGAAAATACATCAGGGGATTCTCAGGGGATTTTTTCTTGGAAAATGAGTATGAACCCTGTTTTTTTTTTTTTTTTTTTTTTTTTTTTACAAAGTTTATATATTATTTGGCTATTTCAGCATTATTAGCAATTCAAAACTTTACTGTGTCGATATTAAGAGTTAGATACGGTTTATTTCGGAAGTGCCATATTGTTTTGGTCATATTACATACAGAAGATAAACACAGTGATTTGAGGCTAAAAGTTATATCCGTCTTATGAATTGCCAATAGTTACACACGAAGGTTGGGGAAACTAGCATGTTAAGTCATAGCTGCTTCTTAAAGTAAGGTATCAAATATTAGAACGCAAAACTATTTCTGTAAGATCAAATCTCATATCCGAGACAATTGCGTATGCGTCAACTGTTTTTTGAATCTCTTCATTTTAGAAGGAACGACAATGTGTTCTCACTAGCGTAGTGTGTTAACGCAACAGTCTAAAACTCAGAATTTTTGTAGCGGGCGCTGGTTCGAACCCAAGCCTGGCAAAATGTGTAATATTTTTGTTATTTTTGTCGATAATTCATTTCTGTAATGACATACTTTATTAGGAAGAGAAGTTTTAGGATTTTAATTTTATTATTATTATTATTTGAATGCTTTATAGTTAAATAAAATTTAACACTCAATAATAATTTGAAAAAATAATGATTTTATATTTAAAATATATAAGCTAAAATATTTTACATGTAATTATCAATTAAATAAATTGAGCTGATCTACAATTTTCGTTATATTTTCTGAACATTATCAAGAATATATATGTGCGTATGTCAGAAAGAAAAGTTTGTCATTCTTTTCCGTAAAAAATAAAACGGAAAGAAAGAAAAATATTCGTATAAGAGCTATAAAAGAAATTACCTTGATATCCAGGTTCAATATTTAAAAAATGTATAAAAATGTAAAATAAAATTCAAGTAATAAAAAATATATATTATAAATCGTTACCTGCATCAAGTTTCAAATTTAGGTTTTTAGAGAATGAGACAGATAAAAATAAAATTCATTGCAGCTTTTAGTCACCGTGTTGTTAAAAAATAAAATAAAATAAAATAAAATAAATAAATGAAAATAAATATTGTTATTTAAAAAGAGGCCATAGTAAATAAAAATTAATTCTCTACCTGGCATTTTTAGGTAAATTTCTGATAAAAAGCAAGCATAATTGGTCGGAAATTATAAACTTAAAATTCTTTCACTTCATTGAATAGGTTAGACTGACAAGCACCCTCTAACACCTTAAGGAAATAGGAATCGCTTGTGCAATATAGAAATTCGTCACGTAATTCGTCATTCTATAGTAATTAATTTAAAAGCAACTAATTAAAAATTCAAGAATTTTTCTGATGAAACATTCAAGTTATTTACCGTCAAATCTTAACGGGCACTATCTAGTTATTTATAATCTAATTAGTGAATTGCGTTTTAAAATTAGCAAAATCACAGTAATCACCTCCGAATGAAGGCAATGGGATTTCTGGGAGGCACACCTCTGTTTTGTTTTCATTTGAATTATCATTAACACTGACAATATTACATTTATTTTCAAAAGATGCTAATAAAACTTTTAAGCTTACCTCCACATGTTCGAGCCTCTCAATAGCAGTGTCAATATCCTCCTCTATTTCTTGCACTTGTTGAGAAGATAATTCTTGGACGTCAAAATATTTCTCCCTTATTTCCTCCAATTTATTTTGAAGACCTTCTGTCTTTTTTAATTTGACTTCTAATGTACTCACATTCGTTGTTTTTACATCAGTAGTATCGGTTAAAAACTGCTCTAATCTTGTGATAGCAGCCTTTACGGTGCCTTTTAATTGATTAAGCTTATCCATAGTAGATCTCTGGCTCTCTAGGACCACAGTGGTCGATATGGTGGACTGTAGACGTTTAATTTTCTTTTTAACTGATTTTATTTCACACGTAAAAACTGCACAAGAAACTTAACGCAAACATAAATTTCACAAATTTGAATAGATTGCAAATCATAATTAATATCCATTGCGTAGTTTGGATGGAGTGGTTTGACATACGTGTTGATGCTTTGACGATCAACAGCTTAATTACCTTTTTTACAGACTGCTCGCTGGGGGAGCTCGTTGTACTTCCGGAACGGAACACCAGTTAGCTGTAACTGTCTTCTGTTCCCCTAACTTAATTGCTTTGATCAGACCTGTACTTATGAAGAACATGATATACATTACTTTTTACATTGCTTATTGACTTTTCACCATTGTTGGTTTGGGATCATCTTCAAAGACCCATACTTACTTTCTTGACATGTTGGAACACTACTGAAAAAAGGTATGTACGTCTCATCACCAGTTAGGATTTTAGAAATAATACGGTGGCCACCATCATTAAGTAACTTTAGGGTTTCTTTACTGATTCTGACATGCTCTGCTTTTTGGTGTTCTGTTAAATTATGGGGAACCCAATGACAAACTAATTTTTTCATATGTATGTGATTGACTTTATGAATAATTTTATGTATAGCTGTGGATTCAATGTTAAGTTCCTTCTGTATCATTTGGTAGGTAAAGCGATTATCATCGATTAACATTTTTTATACGTCCAACACATGTTTTGGGATTACAGCTAACAACGGTTTTCCTGTGTGTTCTCCATCCAAAAGATAGTTTTGATCTCTTCTAAATTCTGTAAGCCGTCTGAATACAGTGTCGTGAGATGGCGCTTCATTTTTATATGCTAATTGTAGACGTTGAAGGCATTCTTCTTGATTTAGCCCCACTTTAAAATCATAGCTTGATAATGCTCTCGTGTCAACTCCATTTTCTCTTCTTTCAAAATTTAGTCTATGATAATGAAATTTCAATTGTTGTCACAAATTATTGTCTGCAGACATACGAGTTCAAATTTACATATCCAACCAATATATATACAGTATGGAACCATTTATCCGGAAACCAGTTAACCGGAAAACCAGTTATCCGGAATGATATTTCTGATAGACTGATTTCAGAATATTTGCAAAAAAAGGTGTCTTACACTTCCAGTTTGACTTAGGCTTTGCTTGAAACAATTGTATAATTTGATGACAAGATCTAGTATTTGAAATGAAAACATATTTAGTTGTATTTTAGATGTTTTAATTTTTATGATGAAGAAACAGAATTTTTGTTCCTAAGGGATTCCCATAAATTACCTGCTTTTAAACTCTGGTTAACTTTTGATTTTTCTTGCACTGATTTTTAATCCAAGTAATCTAATAATTTAAAATCAGAAATAAGGCCACAGCCACACATATTCCACAAAACTTATCAAATGGATGCTACTTTAATGCACAACCAGTTAACCGGAAAAACCAGTTATCCAGAATACATCTGAGCCCAAGCATTCCGGATAAATGGTTCTATACTGTATATATATATTTTTTGCCGCATATCGTCTGCCCCTGTCTCAAAAATTTTAGTATTACCCTCGTATCAACCAGGAAATGATTCAACAAAGTGTGAAAAAGTCCTTGCATACTAATTTAAACAAGAACAAGAAATCATGCATCAAACATAGCTTCTGAAACACTTTCCAGCAGTAGCAGAATGGTAAAAAATTTCATTTTCTCATACAGTGAAATGAGATTTCACTTTCTAAATAAGCAATTAAAAAAAAAACAGATAACTCTAATAAAAATCCATTTTCAGTAATAGAATAGATAATGTGCATGACCAAGGATATGTTTAGGAATAAATTGGGTCCTTTAAAGGACCCTTTATAAAAGATTTTAACTCAAAACAGGACCCTTAACAAAATTCTTTGTCTTAAAAAGAGGTCTTTCACACAAATTTTATCTATCCAATATGAACATTTCACAAATTTAATTATTTAAAAGTAAAATATGACCTGTCACGTTTACACATATAAGAAAATATTTGTATTTTACATACATATATCGCCTTAAAAATGTATAAACAAGAACTTGAATATAATGATAATTTCAAATTCACAAAATTATAACTAGATTTTTCACAATGTAAAAAGTTTTTCACAAAAACAGGACCCTGGGGGAAAAAGTTTGGGCAGACCCCTGATGACTGTAAAGAGTCTCACTCATTTTCTATCTGCTCTATATTCTTCTAGTTGGGATTGTACAATCATTCCATACGACTATCAATCAGTTGGTTGTAGACAGACCACATTTTGCAAGCATTGACATCACATGTACAATATCTATAACATAACTACCTCTAACATAAAATTATGTCATCATAGTATAAACTTAAGGCTGCTAGTCACTCAGCTTCTGCTGAGTTTCACCCAGGTTTAAAAAGGGGCAGGGTGCTGTTAGTATAGAAAGGGCACTTTTTTTATTTTTAAAGGCACTTTTATAGTGTTGACTCTAGACCAATTTAGCAGGGCCCAGCACCCTGCAACCTTTTTTAACAACATAAGCACCTGGCAGATTTTTTTAAAATATTTTATGAGCTTGGAGAGTCCTACTGCCCTTTTTGACATGGCCGTTTGATTCATTTCCTTTTCTAATAGCGAAAGGGAAAAAAAAAAATCACAAAATACGTCCATTGATTACAGGAAATAACTTGTAAATTTCATCATTTGATCGGTGGGAAAATATCACGAAATTTGTCAATAAGTCGTGTGAAAAAAAAGAGAGAAATTTAGAAATGAATTAGGGGGAAAAAATCTCGAAATTCGTGTATCAATCGCAAGAAAACCCCTTGCCTGCAAATATCGCCAGTAAGTCTGTCAAGGGGGGAAATTTGCAAATTCACCAATTTTTCATGGAAAAAAATCTCAAAATTCATTAATTGCTAGCGTGCAAAATCACGAAATTCGTCAATCCGTAGTGGGAAAATTGTAAAATTCAACAGTCAGTGACTGGTGGTGGTGGGGGGGGGGGGGTCTTTAAATTGGTCAATAGGCTACATGAAATAAAATACTTGCAAGTTTCGCCAATCGAATAAAAAAAAATCCTTGAAATTCGCCTGTCACTTGCAGAAAAAAAAAAAGCAAAATTCAAGGTAAACACCACTGTTTTTCACAAATCAAAGGAAGTATCTAAAAATTTGCCAGTTGATAGAAGGCAAAAAATCGAGACATTTATAAATCAGCCAGGGAAAAAATGTAGAAATTGTGTACAGAAAAGTCTCAAAATTTGCTAATCGGTAGAAAGAAAATATTGTGAAATTTGTCAATAGGTCGCAAGGAGAAAGTCGTGAAATTTGACTATCGATCATGGGGAAAAGGCACCTGGCAGCTCTTTTTAACTGCAGTAAACTCCCTGTAAGGCGGACTCTGTGTAAGACAGAAATCTGTCTAACTCGGAAAGATTTTCAAGTCCCTGCGAATTCATAGACATAGAGTATAATTTGTCTAAGGCGGAATATTGTCTACAACGGAAAATTTTCTCGGCCCCGATCGATTCCGCCTTAGACAGAGTTTACTGTACTTTATATGGCTGGTGCCCTTTTTAAATATTTTACACATCCGCTGACTTTTTCCCATGTCACTTTCACAAAATTTGCATTTTTTTCCTTGGTCCTTTTACAAATTTTCCGTTTTTTTCCTCAATCATTTGACAAAATTCGCTTTTTTACACGATTCTTTGACGAAATTCGGGCGAATTTTGCATATTTTCCGTAATCCTTTGACGAAAATCATGTTTATCCACTATCCTTTAACAAAATTCGTGATCCTTTGGTAAAATTAGTGTTTTTTCCAGGATTCTTTGACGAAATTCATGTTTTCTTTTCCGGGATTCTTTGACAAAATTAGTGGGATTTTTTTTCTGTGAACAATTGATTTTTTTTTTTTTTTTTTTTTTTTTTTTTTTTTTTTGGTGACTATTTGTTGAAATTCGCAATACAATACTTTTTATGCCCAAATTTTCTGACTGATGACCTATTATTTAAATTTTCCAGAATCAAATGCCATTAATTTTTGGAACAGAATCACCCCTGGTTTGTGAAGACAAAATTATTTTTCTTAGATTTTCTCCTGTTTTAGCCAATTCTATTTTATTGTTGCATGTTCTTTTTTGGATTAGAAAGCATTGTGTCATTGAAGGGAATTTCTAAAAGTCTACTGTGATGCAAGCTTTGGGAACGCACAATCCTTTACATGTATGAATGAGAAGGCAACCAGCAGGCGCGCATTGAGTATGGACACAACAATAAGCACTAAGGGTTGTGTTTTTTTAAATGAGGGGCAAGGACGGCGTTATTTGTTGGATGAGTGGCTACAGGGGTGCTATTTTTTAACTAAAAGGTAGGAGGGGCGAAGCGCCCTCCTGAAACTGTTTGGGGGGAAACTCTGGCTTCTGAATTCCCCTCACTAGTGTTAAATCGATGGGTGTTTGATGCATTCATATATTTAAAATATCTCCTTGGGAAATTATTATTTTTAACTCTTTTTTTTTTTCTGTGTACTCTTCTTAAAGGATGTCTCTTTTTTTCTTAGTTCTCAAAATATTTCTGAAATATGTGCTTAATTGTATATGAAGTGTTAGAATCTTACTCTCAGTTTGTGAAATTTTAACACATAAAATATTACATTAAGCATAGACTTTAGAAATATTTTGAAGACTAAGAAAAAGATAAACATCTTTTAAGAAGAGTACAAAGAAAAAAGCAGTTAAAAACATTAATTTCCTGAGGAGATATTTTAAATAAATCTTAAATATATGAATGCATTAAGTGCCCATATACTTAGCATTAGTGAGGGGAAATTCAGAAATAGACTGACTAGCAGCTTTAAGCTTAATGATCAGTCATGCTTGGGATTGAGAGTTAAGGTAACTATTTCAGTCTCAAGACAACTATGGTGACTTTAAGTTTAAATTACTAAAAAAAGGGACTATTTTCAAGTCACAATGACATTTTTAATCCTCCAACTCTTTCTTTGCAGCCAATCATATCAAAGTTTTACCTAAAAAATATTTCTTATATTTTATGATTCCTGTATTCCCAAGTATTTTTATTGTATCCATATTCATATTCTTTTTTCCTTTTTTTGTTTTTGAATTCATGTTATTTCTCTTTTTCAGAAAGCAAGTAAAATTGATAATGGCGATATTAAACCATCTAAAGGCCGTAAAGCTAAACAAGAACTTGACAAGATTGAAACAATACCTCTTGAAAAAGGTTTAAGTGATGAAGAATCTGAAATAGAAATCATAACTCTTGAACAGCAGGGCAAATCCAGAAAGAAAAAACAGAAATCTAAAAGAGCTACTTTTAGTCTCTTAGATTTAGAAGATGAAGATATTGAGATTAAGAATGATAGTGCTGATGAGCCAGAGAGTGTTAAGGAAGAAAAGAATGTATCTAATGAAACTGAACCAAAGTCAAAATCTGAAGGTAAAGGTGGAAAGAAAAAGAAGAAAGATCGAAAAAAACGAGGTGATGATGATGATGAAGATCTTGAAAAGTTATTAGAGGAGTTGGCTGTTGAAATGGGTACAAAACCTGCTGAGAAGGAACCAAAAGATGTAAAACCTGTTGAAACTGAGAAAGAAACTAAAGAAGCAGAAGGAAAAGCAGAAGAAGTTGAAGAAAAAGTGGAAAAGAAAAGCAAGAAAAAAAAGAAAGATAAAAAAAAACGAGACGAGGATGACGATGAAGACCTCGAAAAAGAGACTGAAGAAATATCTGAAGACAGTCCTGACAAAGAACTTTCTCCTGATGCTCCTTCTGAAACATCTACTGTTAAGACAGCAGCTCAAAAGAAAAAAGAAAAGAAAGAAAGAGAAAAGCAGAAAAAAGCTGCACAGTATGAACAGGTTTGTGCTAATGTAAATTTACTAATTTTTACCTAAATTTATTCGAAAAATTATAAATTACTTTTTCAGTACTTTCTAGCATTCATTGAATAGTACATTTTTTCCCCCTAGTGATCTATTTAAGATGTTAAATAATTGTTTGCTATTCAATAGTTAATTATCTGAAGTGTAATTTCCTTCTATATATAAAAAAAGTAACGATTTGGAAATGGGTCAATGAAAGTCTGTGTGGATACCGCAAAACACATCTGATTGGTCAGAGCTTTCTGTCTTTTCTTAGCAGGAATCGTGTTTGGCAAAAACCATGAAAGTAGAGAATTTAGATAATGTGTGGGGAAAGGGAAAAATCTTCTGCATTTCGATAGACTTCTGATTTTTGGGAGTTTTTTAGGGGTCGATCGCAAGTGATTTTTACAGAAAGAAGATAATTTCCATTAACTAATGAGAAAGGAGGGAGGTATCATCTGCATTTGGAATCTAAAAAGTGAATGCATAGAAAGTAAGGGATTGTGAAGCGATCCAGAATGGAGATGTGAAACAATTATTTCTGGGGTTGTCTAGAAAATAGGGATTGCTTTGCGATACCGCAGGGGGTTGGTGAACGTAGCAAGGAGGGGGGGGGGCAGTGCCCTTAGTTTTGAAAATAAACATTTATATTAAGTTATCTTTGTTAATTCTAATAAGCAATATTTACATAAACTTTATACTCATGTTGAGGAAAAATAGGGAAGAAATTTACTTTGTCTATCATAATTTCTTTAGGATACTTTATTAAAAGCAACATACAGTGGGAATTATCTTTACAACTTTGACACTCAATATAACATAGCCTGAAATAAATAAGATAGCCAAGTTATGTTGTTTGTACATATAGCAACAACAACATATAAAATTTTATTTGTAAGAAGTGTTTTTTGTGTATTTTTAGTATTCAAGTGATAGTTAGTTTGCTTTACTCCAGCGTATCTATATGAATGTTTTCTATCTGAACTGTGATTCTTGTCCTCAAATCATTAGTAATTGCCACTGGAGTAGTATATGCAATCTTTAACCCTTTATGCTTTTAAAGCTACCAGGTTAAATAAAGCCACTTAAATGTCTAAAGAAACAATATTCTAAACTGTTATTCTCAACATTTTAAATCTGTTGTTAAAGGTTAAACTAAAAAATTATGTTAGAAAACATAGCATCCTTTACCATTATTCAGTTTCTTTTAGCCTGATTAAAACCCGTGTCCATGGGGTTCGTCTGCCTCATCCCAATGTCCTGGGCTGCCTGATTTTTAGGATTCCAAATTTAGTATGCATTTTTTTAATAGTTTAATCAGTTTATGATCCTATAATGTTTATAACCCATATTTTGGATTTTTAGTTTTATATAAATATGTATTTGTATGTTTCTTGATGTATTTAGGAATTAAAAATGAATTTTTTTCGACAGTTTATAAATGGAAGGCCTTGAATAAGCAGAGATCCCCAATCTTGAATAATTATTTTCAGTTTCCTCATATGCGTAATTTTTTTTGTTCCTACGGAAATACTTTAACCCTTTATGTCCCAAATTATGAATTCATGAAAATTTCATCTTCTAAAGCATTTTTCGTGAATTTTTGAAACTACATTAGAAGATTTACACAGTCATTTAATAAATTTTAGAAGGATTTTGCCAATTAAAATTAATTAATTAAATTTGAATTTATAGGGATTTTATGCAATATTTATAACTCACTCAAATCTTTTATTTAAAATATTTTTTTTGGTATTTTATAGAATTAGAAAATGTACAAATATAATGTTCTTACAATAGAAATATTCCCTATCTGAAAAATTTCCCTCACAATCTTTCAACATCAAAAAAGCTGAAAATATGCAAAGGTAAAAAAATCATTCTTTTAAAAACATTTTTGTTTTGTCAACCAATAATGTTTTTGGAACAAGATAAAGTAAAGTATCTATAACTCATTCTAAGCTGTATTACTACTAATCGATGTATTAAATGAATTTAATAGCCAGTTATTTTAATGGTACTTTAAAGTACCATCAGCGTTGGGGCATAAAAGGCTAAAGACTGCATATACTACTCCAGTGGCAATTACCAATGATTTAAGGACAAGAATCATAGTTGAGATAGGAAAACATTCATATAGATATGCTGGAGTAAAGCAAATTAACTATCTTAATCTTCTATTTATGCCTATTTTGCTATTTTATTTTTCCAGATGTGATGCATATGTTCATTATCAAATGTATCTTTGGTACTTTTTGGTTAGTCGGGCACCAGTGTTATATATGCATATTTATATACATACATATATGTAAATATGCATATTTATACATATATATATATATATATATATATATATATATATATGTGTGTGTGTGTGTATGTGTGTGTATATATACAATATATGTTTATGTATATATATGTATATTTAAATTTACATATATGTATGTATTGTATATAAATATGCATATATAACACTGGTGCCTGGCTAACTGAAAAGTACCGTATCTTTTTATGATGACTGTTTTTTATTACAAATTTCGTGCTTTAGTTCATTTATTTTTACAAAATTGAATTAGTTGTAACATGTAATAAATTTCTTTTTGTTTGCAGTTTAAAAATTTGACAGTAATACCCAAATGTAAGCAAATATTTAATTTAGTTTAGAAAACTAATCTGCTTTCTGGCCATCTATTCCAAATGATAATTTCGCAACTTTCTTAATTTTTTAAGTAATTACTCTGATTTTATAACACTAAAAAGGTGGTAAATTTGGGTGATAGCAAAAAGTGTAGAATAAGGTGTGGAATTTAATGGAAAATTGTTTTTATGACAAATATAATTGTTTCCTCCTTTTTTAAGTAAGCATGCAACTATTTGGCTGCTATTTTTTGTACATTTGCTACTACTTTTTGTGTTGTAGCTACTAAAGCAACAATTTTCAATGGCAATAAGAAGTGACAGCCCTGTATCAAAAGTCATTTACATCAAAATAGTTATTTTTGTAAAAGTATAGAAATTAAAATTTTTATATTTCCCCCCTGGGTTTTAGAAGTTATATTAAGAAAAGCTTTCTCCGTGCTTAGCAAGTGAAACAATAAAAACTTCATCTTTGTACACTTAAAACCTACTGAGCTATGATACTTTGAATTTTATTTTTAGCGTTTTCTCACACCAAGAAAGCATTTCACCAAGCAGCAAGTTTTATTTTTAGTAATCATTATCGTAGTAAATTTGATAATGAAATCCTCCATAGATATCATTTTCTTCCTGTAATGTAGAAGAATTTCTTTTTCTGGCAATTTTGTGTTTACAGTTACACATTTCAAATAATTATGAATCAAAAGTTTTTTTAAGGTTTTGCTTTTGCGGAATGGAATTTTGTAAAAAGACCATGTTAATGAAATGAAATTTTGTAGAGGTGCACAAAAAAGATTAAATTTTATTTCAGATTGGTTCCTGTGTCTTTATATTTACGTTTAAAAAAATAATTTTTTTGTTTGTAAGAGGTAATATCTGGAACTACTCAGCAAACATAATGGTGGCAAAATGGTAGTGACAGTCTCATCTCAAACATAGGCAATTTTGTTTTTAATCTCTGTATTCTTGCTCCCTAGAATGAGCCAGTGTAAAAAATGTTAAAAAATAACTGCTTCTATGATACATTAGGGCTAGAAATTTGAAATTGACTGTGATGTTAAAAATAGGAGTTTCTTGTATAGAAATTTTAGCAGTTGTGAATTTCAATAGTAGCAATAGCCCCATTTTGAGCTTTTTGAGGTCACCCCTCCTCCCCCCCTCCCTAAAAAAAGGGATAAATAATTCTTACCATCATCTTGAAAAATGTAAAATGAAGTGGGAACTGGAAAAATTTGTCTTTTTTAATAAAAAATCTTCTTTATTTGATTATAATAATTAGTAGTAAATCAGCTTTCTCTTGTGCCTTTAAAATATTGCAGAAAAATTTAATCTTGCGTGGAAGAATACCTAAAAGTTCTTTGCAAGTGATCATCTTTATTAAAATTTAATAACAGCTCTCTCCTCGACTAGGCGAAAGCATCACTTCAGTGATCGATGGTTCAAACTATTGACTCTGACCCTTAGGACAGAAATATAATTTTATAAAAGAGGGGGTCCCAAGAATAAATTCGGGAAAACTCTCTGAAAATTAAAAATAATATGCCAAAAATGCATTACACCATCCATGATGAGGCCAAACCCAGAAATGCAGGGAGCATAAGGGAATAATTATATAACCGGAGAATTAACAGATTGCTCCAATGTTGAATGAAAATTTAAAATGTTGGCTGCAATACAAACAATGTGAAAATCTTCACATTGACATGGTTACTTTTAACTAGTAAATGCTCATAAAAAAGAATTTTTTAAAAACTCAAAATTTATATGGATAAAATGAGCAAAAATCATTCTAAAATAACAATTACTCTCAAACTACCTGATTACAAAAATTCTCTCTGTATTATGCTGGTGATCAATGATTTAGAAAAATCATTCTAAAATAACAATTACTCTCAAACTACCTGATTACAAAAATTCTCTCTGTATTATGCTGGTGATCAATGATTTAGAAAAATCATTCTAAAATAACAATTACTCTCAAACTACCTGATTACAAAAATTCTCTCTGTATTATGCTGGTGATTATCTCTATTTAAACTTAAACATAGGTTACTTTGTATCTCAAGCTTACTGCCGCCCAAGTATGGCTAGAGACAAAAGTGTTCTAATATTAGGATTTCTTTGAATTGTCCACTAAGAACAGTTTTAAAATTGCTAAATTTAAAAGTGTAAACAGAACTGAACAAAAAAAAAAAAAAAAAAAAAAAAATGTAAAATTACAATTTCTTTGACACTGCTGGGCTAAAAAGTTTAAATTTGGCATGATGGTTACTTTTAACATGTAAGCACTCTCTAGATTGGTTTTTATAAAAATTCAAAACTTAAATGTTTGAAATGAGTGAAAAGTATTCTAACTTATGAGTTTGATTTATTTAAAATTAAGGCTAGAAACGTGATATTTGATATGATTGTTACTTTTAGGATGTAAAGGCTCATACAAAGCAGTTTCTAAAAAATTAAAAATTTAAAATGCAGAAACAAAATAACATTCTAAAATTGCGATTTTGGTTTTTATGAAAGTTAAATTTAAAAGCAGAAATGAGTGAAAAATGTTTCAATATCACAGTTACTTTTAAACTACATATCCGATTAAAAAAATTCTATCACTATAGGAAAGATTGTTGGATAAGTGATAAGATTCAGATAATTAATTTTTTTTTTTAGTGTAGTCTGTTTTTAGAAATTCTACCAAACTTGAAAACTTGCAATACAAACACCCATTTTTAACATCATACTTGGATTCTTTGGTAAATTTTATATTCGGATACTAAATAGGAAGTCATTCGTTCAAGTAGCTTGAAAATAATACAATTTTTAATTTGGAACTTCTAATGTTAAATACATCATTAATCATTGCAATGCAGGTGATTTTTAAATTTAAAAAAAGTAACTCAAAAACAGCTTGGGTCTTGGGTGTAATGAGCTGTAATTTTGGATTTTCATATTTGAGGAAGCTTCTAAAAATCTAATTGTAAAAAAAATTATATGTTATAATTAATATTTTCTTTCTTCCAAAATGTGTATATTTTTCAACTGAAAAAATAAATAAAAATCTAATGATTTTTTAAAAAATGGAAATTCTTGAAGCTTTCATAGAAGCTAGAGTATCCAAAATTACAGCTGATTTTGCAAAGTAGATTTTGAGTTGTACTTAAATTGTATACATTGCAATCTTTTTTTTTAACAATTAATGAATATAGTATTAGAAGTTTCAAACTTTAAAACTGCATAATTCCTAAATCACTTGACTGAATTCCTTCCCATTTGGTCTCTGAAGGTAAAATTTACGAAGAATCCAAATATGTCAAAATTAGTGTTTGTATTCAAATTCAAGTTTGGTACAATTTCTATGTGAACAACCCTTAAGCAAAATTTAAGAACATTTTTATATAATTTGTGGCAGAGTTAGTAAGGTTTTTTTTCTTCTCAAGGACTGTATCTCCCATGTGACACTTATGCATTTTTGTCGTTAAATTACATTGATGACAGAATTTATTTACCATAAATGATCGATGGAAAGATAGAGAAGTACCTAAAATTTTAACCTAGTACATTTCAGTGGTGCAGAATATGTCCGATCCGGCGATCTAGGATCGGGGGAAATTTTAACCATCTGGGGAAATTTTGCAGAAACATGTACAATTGATTTCGATTTTAACAACAAATTCCATAATTCTCTGAGTTAGAAAAATTTCACTACAAATAAAAAGATCCGTATGCGTATGATGACCTTCACAAAAACGATCTCAGAATAACATGTACCGTATATCAAGGGTGTTTCTGTTCCGAATTTTCCGAAAAATTAAGGCATTCGATTCCGAAAATTTTTAAAAAGATTGTTCATCAATCTGAAAATTCGGACATAAAAATACCGCGAAATTTGTCCAAGAATTACGGGAAAAAACGAATTTCGTCAAAAGATCGCTAAATGAACGCAAATTTTGTCAAAAGATGGCGAAATAAACGCACGTCAAAAGATCGCGAAATGAACGCAAATTTCGTCAAAAGATCACGAAACAACCGCAAATTTTGACAAAAGATCGCGAAACAACCGCAAATTTTGACAAAAGATCGCGAAACAACTGCAATTTCGTCAAAAGATCGCGAAACAACCACAATTTCATCAAATGATCGCAAAACAACCGTGAATTTCGTCAAAAGATTGCGAAACAACCGTGAATTTCGTCTAAAGAGGCGAAAAAACCACGATTTTCGTCAAATGAACGCAAATTTCTTAAATGATCGCGAAATGAAGGCAAATTTCCTCAAATGATCGCAAAATGAACGCAAATTTCGTCAAAAGATCGCGAAACAACCGCAAATTTCGTCAAAAGATCGCTAAACAACCGCATATTTCGTCAAAAGATCGCTAAACAACCGCATATTTCGTCAAAAGATCGCTAAACAACCGCATATTTCGTCAAAAGATCATGAAAGAACCGCAAATTTCGCCAAACGATCGCAAAACAACCGCGAATTTCATCCAATGATGGCAAAACAACCCCGAATTTCGTCAAAAGGAAGGCGAAATAACCACAAAACTCGTCAAAAGATCGCTACAAAACGCAAATTTCCTCAAAAGATCCCCCCCCCCCCAAAAAAAAAACGCGTATTTCGTCAAAGGGCCACAAAAAAAAACATAGTGCTGGGAGTGGCCCCTTTCCCCACTCTGCTGTAACCTTTCAGAAAATTTGCTGTGAATTTCAGAATTTTTTTTTTCCTCTCTCCGAATCACCCCTGCTATATATACTCGCGCATAAGTTGAGAAAATAGGAAAAATAAATTTTCTATACCTACGATAATACAGCATTTACCTATAACACACAGAAAAATTTTGGGGAAATTTTTATGTGGATTGGGAGAAATGTTGGCCATAGAAACATTTTCTGCAATCCTGGTACATTTTCTTTTTGTTTCCAGTCTTTTTCATTTTCAGAGATACCAATAATTACATGTGATACCAATATTATTGTAATAGTAAATAAAATATAGAATGTAATAATAATTTTTATTATCCAGAGTGCTACAAAGAAAAAGCCAGAATCTACAACTAAAAAACCTGAGACAGTTGTGGATGAATCACTTATTCCCAAACCAGAAGAAGCAGATGATGGTGAAGATAAAGATGATGATGGTGAGTGTCTAGTTTTAATTTTACATTTAATAGCATTTAGATTTTTTTTTTCCTCCTGTCGTTTAAGTATATAACAAGAAGTTATAAATTATAATAAAGCAACTTAAATTATAATTTTCCAGTTATAAAAAAATAATTTGCAATTTGTACAAATGTTTAAAATAAGCAACAAAAAATGTTTTGAAATGGGTGGTTTCATGAATCTTCAGATTAGTGAACTTGCCCAGTAGCAAAAAATTATCCAATTGTCTGCAACAGATACTACAGGGTCAGAAAATAATCTGCAGGTAAAATATTTTAGAATTGAAGCGTTAATTAATCAAACGATCACTTACCTTTGTTATTATGCGTTTTATTAATTTTACTAATATTAATCTTAAGTTTTTGTATTAAGTAATAAAGAGCTAAACATAATATAAAGCGACATAAAGCTTCGATAGAAAAATAATTTGCAAACGAGAAAAGAAAATCTGCGACGCCCGTCTCCCGTCTCGAACTTTCTGCTACCGGGTGAACTTGTAAAGTGCAAAGAAATGTTGATGAAGATTGATTGTTAAGTATTTGAATTTGAAAATTCAGCATTTGTACTGATATCAATAGACTCGTAATTTCAGGTCCTTCTCCTTTCCTTTTAGTTAGTTTCAGTCCGAATTTCACGTTTTTTCTGCGATCTTTTGACGAAATTTGCTTTTTTTTTTTTTCACGATCCTTTGACGAAATCAGCATTTTTTCGCGATCATTTGACGAAATTTGCGTTTTTTCTGCAATTCTTTGACAAAATTTGAGTTTTTTCGCGATTCTCTTTAACAAAACTTGCGTATTTTTTCTACGATCACTTGATGAAATTAGCGTTTTTTCACGATCATTTGACAAAATTAGCATTTTTTCGCGATCCTTTGACGATATTCGCGATTTTTTGAAAGAAGTTCGCATTCTTTTACGAAATTCACGTGTTTTCTGCGATTCTTTGACGAAATTAGCGGGTTTATTTTCATGATTCTTGGACAAAATTAGCATTTTTTTTTCGTGATTCTTTGACAAAATTAGCGTTTTTCTACGATTCTTTGACGAAATTCACGTTTTTTCTGCGATTCTTTGACGAAATTCGTGTTTTTTTTTATGATCCTTTGACGAAATTAGCGTTTTATCTCACGATCATTTGACGAAATTTGCGTTTTTTCCGCGATTCTTTGACGATATTCGCGATTTTTTGAAAGAAGTTCGCATTCTTTTATGAAATTCGCGTGTTTTCTGCGATTCTTGGACGAAATTAGCATTTTTTTTCGCGATTCTTTGACAAAATTAGTGTTTTTCTATGATTTTTTGACGAAATTCGTATTTTTTATGATCATTTGACGAAATTTGCGTTTTTTCCCCGATTCTTTGACAAAATTTGAGTTTTTTCGCGATTCTTTAACAAAACTTGCGTATTTTTTCTACGATAACTTGACGAAATTAAAGTTTTTTTCGCGATCATTTGACGAAATTTGAGTTTTTTCGCGATTTTTTGACAAAATTTGCATATTTTGCTACGATTATTTGACGAAATTTGCGTTTTTTCGCGATCCTTTGACGATATTCGCGATTCTTTGAAAGAAGTTCGCATTCTTTTACGACATTCGCGTGTTTTCTGCGATTCTTTGACAAAATTAGCGTTTTTCTACGATTCTTTGACGAAATTCACGTTTTTTCTGCGATTCTTGGACGAAATTCGCTTTTTTTTTTTTTACGATCCTTTGACGAAATTAGCGTTTTTTTCTCGCGATCATTTGACGAAATTAGCATTTTTTCGCGATCATTTGACGAAATTCTCGTTTTTTCCGCGATTCTTTGACAAAATTTGCATATTTTTTTTTACGATCATTTGACGATATTAGCGTTTTTCGCGATCATTTGACGAAATTAGCCTTTTTTACGCGAATCTTTGACAAAATTTGCATTTTTTCGCGATCCTTTGACGATATGAGCAATTCTTTGAAAGAAGTTCACATTCTTTTACAAAGTTCGCGTTTTTTCTGCGATTCTTTGACGAAATTAGCGGAGTTTTTTTTTTCTGCGATTCTTTGACGAAATTCATGTTTTCTGCAATTTTTTCACGAAATGAGTGGTTTTTTTTTTTTTTTATGAAGTTAGCATTTTTTCTCGCGATCCTTTACTAAGTTCGTTTTTTTTCCGCGACTCTGACGAAATTTGCATTTTTTCTCAATCCTTTGACGAAATTTGCGTTTTTTATTTTTTTCGCGATCCTTTGACGGAATGCATTTTTTTTTTTCGCGATCTTTTGACAAAATTTGCATTTTTTTCTGCAATTTTTTGGTGAAATAGACATTTTTTTCCACGAACGATTGGCGTAATTGATTTTTTTCCGGCGACCGTGTCGAAATTCGTGCTATTTATGTCCAAATTTTTGGACTGAAGACTAATTTTTTTAAATTTCGGAAAATTCAGAACAGAATCAGTCACCTCTGTTGAAATATCTGATGATTTTCTTTTTTTAACGAATCTTAATGTAAATTAATTTTATATTAAAATTGGATAGAAAAACGGATTTTTTTCCTAATGTCGAGGGTGTGGGGGTCCGTGTTCCCACGTGGCTGAAGTAACATATTTTAGTGGTTACATATTGAAACACAATGGATTGAAAAAAAAATTAGGAATCTGTAAAATTAAAAAAAAATTTCAGTAAAAATTTACAAATTTAGAAAATTTTCAAAAATTTTTTTTTCTGGATTTTGGAATTTTGGATAATGGGGTCTTATACTGTATAAAGCTTAGTTACTGCTGTCCACATAAAAGCTGTTCGGAAAATTTTTGATACATTTTCGCTGATCATGGCCTTAGACTCAGGACAAGCGCGGTCTCAGCACAGTATGAATTTAATAAAAGAAATTTCGTCCAAGTCTGGCTTGCATTTTTTTACAAAAAAAAAAAAACAAACAAACCACCACCTGATACTTTACTCTCTAAAACTCATATATTTTTTTCAGATATAAACAGTGAAACTTACAGTTAAGTTGCAAGAGCGAAATTCAAGATGGTGCTGAAATCAGCAGTGATTAAAATTTTTTTTTGCTACTTATTTTGTTAATAATACTCTTGGCTGTTACAGCTGATTAATTACTAAGTAAAATTATGTTAATTTTGATTTTGAAGTAAATTAGTGTATCTATAGCAAAAATTCGCCATGTTATAGATCCTGCACGGTATTCCTAAGTGTAAACTGTAATCGAATTGTTTATTTTTCTTGCATTCCTTTTCCTTTCCCCATGTTTCAATCTTTATAGTTATTTTGTTGATATTACATATCCATTTTAACATTAATTCTCGTGAACATGACCGAACTCAAGCTCTTTCGTGAAGAAAATGTGATTTTGTTGCCGAAAAATCAAGATGCCGGTAATATCCGTGGCAATCACAAACTTTTTCAAAGACATTTTTTAATCAAACTTTTTTGTTTATTAAATATTAAACAGGATATAATTTTTTTTTTATTTTACGATTATGATGTAAATTATATTTTTATCCAAGATAAAAATATAGTGCAACAGTAGCTTTTGCACAATACCTGCAACTGTAACTCTTGAAGTCATATTGTTTATGTTTACTTTTTAACACTTTCCAACAAAGTTGAAAAGTGTTTATGACTTCGCTTTGTTTGGACGTCTGTACACGCTCTAATTCTCGTAAATATACTCGGAAAGTTCTGAAATTTTTGGATGTTAATGACCTCTACCATAGTACAATCCCTATTTCAAATGAAGTTTGTAGCATGTTTAGTTCATCTACAGGGACAGTCAAAGGTATTCTGTTACATTACGGCCAATGGGAAAAAATCATTTCAAATGATTTTTAATGATGTTACACGCATCCAAACATAACAAAATTTATATGCATTTATGAAGTGGACTAAAATATGTATTCTGTATAATATGCGATGCAAAGTGTAATTATTATTCATTTACAGGGCCACACAAAAGAATTCCATTACATAATGATATAGGAGGGGGGGGGGGGAGGATTATTTGCGGCATAGTTTAAATTAGGGATGCAACAGATATCCGGCAAATATCCGATATCCGGCTGATTTTTCAATATCCGAAATACCGTTGGATATCCGAATCACAATCACCGGATATCCGACTTCTCTGCCGGATATCCGGCGATACGTAGCAAAGCAAATATATAAGGATAAGAGAAGCGTTTGACCCAAAAAATGCTGAACAACTTTTGTTTATAATGCAAAATATGAAAGTAAGTCCACTATTCATGAGTAAAAGGTAATTCTCAAAAGTTTAAGGAATTGCCAGCTTTCCTAACATTGGTATTAGAACTCTTTATAATAAATTTAAGAATTTATGCTTACATCTTTTAAAAAATTGTACCTTTACTTTCAGAATGTGAAACAAAATCTGAAATTGTTTATTAAAGTATGACTTTATTAATTTTCTTTCTCTCTTTTAAGTTTAACAATTAAACAGGCCTATTTTTACTTTTTTCTATCTTCAATAGAAGAAAGTATTGTAACTGAGATTTTTTCGATTTCTGGTTTTCGGTGGGCTTAGACGTTTTAGGGCTCAGAGATCCCAAAACATGTTTATACAAAATGTCTGTCATCATACCATCAAAAAGTGTATGAAGTTATTAATAGAATTGAACCAAATTTTTTGTGAATGTTTTTAGCTATAGCCAGCTGGCCCTCTTTCAATATTGGAACGTTCCACTGGAAGGAGGTGCTGTAATCGTGATTTTTGTGCCATTTTCATTATTGCACCATCAAAAAGTGTATGAAGTTATGCATAGAATTGAACCAAATTTTTTGTGTATGTTTTTGGCTGTGGCCAGCAGGTCCTTCTTCAATATGGAAGCATTCTGCTGGAAGGGAGTGCTGTAATTGCGATTTTTGTGCCATTTTCATTATTGTACTATCGAAAAGTGTATGTTAAATATGTAATAAGTTATCCATATCCCAGTAGCAGAAAGTTATGGCTGTGTCTGCGACAGCAATTTAGTGGGTTGAAAATTGTCTGCGGGAGTTGCGTGTTACATTTTCTTATGTACGAACATTATAAGTGTTAAAATAAAAAGCGTTCTTACTGATTAATACCAGTGGCGATTTTGAGTAAAAAAAAAAAAAATTCTGACATTCACAGCAAAATCTCCGAAAGGTTACAACAGAGGGAGGGAGGGGGGGGGAAGAAAATCCACTACCGGCATTATGTGTTTTCTTCACGCTCTTTTGATGAAATTTGCGTTTTTCGCGATCTTTTGACGAAATTTGCCGTTTTTTTTCGCGATCTTTTGACGAAATTTGCCGTTTTTTGCGATCTTTTGACGAAATTTGTCGTATTTTTCGCGATTTTTTCATGAAATCTGTTGTTTTTTCGCAATGTTATGAGGAAATTTCTCGATTTTTTTTTCGCGATCTTTTGACGAAATTTGCCGTGTTTTCGCGATCTTTAGACGAAATCTGCTGTTTTTCGCGATCTTATGAGGAAATTTCTCGTTTTTTTCGCGATCTTTTGACGAAATTGGCCGTTTTTTCGCGATCCTTTGACAAAAATGAGCTTTTTTTCGCGATCCTTTACGAAATTTACGTTTTTTCGGCGCCCATGGGACGAAATTCACGTTTTTCCCGGGATCTTTTGACGAAATTCGCGTTTTTACAGCGATCCTTTGCCAGAAATTTGCGTTTTTCGACAAAATTCCGCGCATTTAATTCCGATTTTTTGACATAAATTTTCTTTTTTTCGTAATCCTTTGACAGTAATCTGCGTTTTTCGAGATCCTTTGTCAAAAATTTGCATTTTTTCGCGATCGTTTGACAGAAATGTGCATTTTTTCGCGATTGTCTGACTAAATTCGTGTTTTTTCCTCGATCCTTTGACGAAATTCAAGTTTCTTCTGCGATTTTGTGACAGAAATTTGCATTTTTCATGCGCCCTTGGAACGGAATTCACGTTTTCTTTCGGGATTTTTGGATAAAATTCAAGTTTGTACAGCGATCTTTTGACAGAAATTTACGTTTTTAGAGATCTTTTGATTAAATTCCGCGTTCTTTCCGCAATCCTTTGACATAAATTTGCATTTTTTCGCGATCCTTTGACATAAATTTGCGTTTTTTTTTGCGATCTTTTGACATAAATTTGCGTTTTTTTGCGATCCTTTGACATAAATTTGCGTTTTTTTGCGATCGTTTGACTAAATTTGCGTTTTCTTGCGATCGTTTGACTAAATGTGCATTGTTCCCACAATCGTTCGACTAAATTCGCGGTCTTTCCGCGATCCTTTTACTAAATTCGCATTCTTTTCGCGATCCTTTGCCGAAATTCATGTTTTTTCTGTGATCCTGTGACAGAAATTTGCATTTTTTCCACAACCCTGGGACGAAATTCATGTTTTTTTTTTTCGTGGCTCTTTTGACGAAATTCACGTTTTTATAGTGACCCTTTGGCTATAAATTACCGCTTTTTTATGCGAATGATTGTCGAATTCACGATATTTTTTTGTCAGAATTTGTTTTTTTTTTTTTTTTTTTTTTTCTTTAAGGAAATACTTTTTTTTCCCCTCAAGTTGGCAAATTTACCTGCAAGGTCCAAAATAAATCTGCGATGCGCGTCGCGCACTTTCTGCTACTGGGATCCATATAATTGAACAAAATTTTTTGTGTATGTTTTTGGCTATGTCCAGCAGGTTCTCCTTTAAATTGGAAATATTCTGCCAGAAGGGTGCGCTGTAATAGTGATTTTTGTGCCATTTTCATTCTTATATCATCGGAAAGTGTATGAAGTTGTGTATAGAATTGAACCAATTTTTGGGGGTGTGTTTTTGGCTATGGCCAACTGGTCCTCCTTCAATTTGAAAATATTCTGCTGGAAGGGGGCGCTAGTGATTTTTGTGTTATTTCCATTATTTTATCATCGAAAAGTGTATGAAGCTAAGCATAGAATTGAACCAATTTTTTGTGTATATTTTTGGCTATGGCCAGCAGTTTTTTCTTGAATTTGGAAATATTCTGCCAGAAGGTGGCACTGTGACAGCATTTTTTGTAAAATTTTCTCAATTTTTTGCAGTTTTTTGTACTGTATATTGGTGGCTCGTGAAGCCATGGGAACTTCGCATCCTGCTAAACTGGCTATTCACAATCAGCTGATGTACAACAGAATAACGAAAAAAATTATTGATTTTAATAAATATCATGATCGAGATTAACTTATTCTTATTTTGATTAATTGACGAGCAGAAATTTTAGATCAAAATCAAAGTTGGTATAATATTGAACTAATAACATCGAAGTATTAATAATTGGAACTACTTTTTTGAAATATTAAGATGTATGAGATAGAAAAAAGTGTTGGGATTGGCACATCCAATTAGTTATTTTTGTAACTTCATTATAAATAAAATAATTAAAATTAAAAGTAATTTTCTTTTTACTTATAAGTATCACAGTAATTTAACTTGAAATAAAACTAAATGTCACTCAAAGCAAAACAGTATTAAATAATTAAAACAGAAAAAAGGCATCAACTAAACCTATATTTGGAGAAAATAACCCTTTAATCATACGTATATTAGAACATATTTAATGTTTAAATTATAAAAAGAAGGTATGTATTTTTTTGTGAAAATACTTTACAATTATAAGCCTATTAATTGGTTAAAATTTGTTACACAAATTATCAGCATTTCATTGTACAAATTAATTATTAGCAATTATCAATATAGTCAATCCCATATCCAAATCCAGTAGCAATTATCAGCATTTCATTGTACAAATAAACAGAATATTTTAATGTTTAAATTACATTTTTTATACAACATTATTAATATACATTACACGGCTTGAATGGCAGATACATGTCTTGAATTTCGAGATGGGATGGCAGGATTCGTGCCCTGAAGAATATTGGGGGAGGGCGGCTCCAGTTTCCAAAAAATCATTTTCCGAAAATTATTCTTTGTAAAATGACGATGAAGTGTCGGGATCGACTGACAAATTTCATGATATTTTCCACTATCGATTTGCAGATTTCACAGTTTCTTCTTACAACAAATTGACAAAATTAGTGTTTGTTTTTCTGCATCTGACCAAAAAAGTTTGCGATTTTTCTCCTTGACCGACTGACGAATTTCTTGATTTTTTTCTGGAGACCGATTGATTAATTTCATAATTTTTTTTTTTCGCAATCAATTGACAAATTTAGAAAAATTTTCTGTGACCGATTGGAAAATTTCCCTGTTAGTTCTCTTGACATACTGATGAAAGTAACGATTGTTTTTCCGCATCTGATTGGAAATTTTCACTTTTATTTCTCTGCGACCGGCTGAGGAATTTCACGGTATTTGCTCGTGACGGACTGGCAAATTTCACGATACTTTTTCATGATCGATTGACGAATTTCGTGATATTTTCCCACTTTCGATTTCCCATGAACTTCAGTTTTTTTCTCGTAACCAATCGACAAATTATTTTATTTATTTTAACCATGATTGACGAAATCAGCAATGTTTTCTCTATGACCGTTTTACGTATTTTGCGATGTTTTCCCAGTGTGCCCAAAATTGGAAATAACTAAAAGGGCAGAAACAGCCACCGGAGACTAAGCTCTACTAAATTAGACAATAGTCAGCACTAAACAAAATGAGATTACACTTGTGGTGCACATGAACAAAAAAAAACAAAAAAAAAAACTTTGATGAACTTCAAAAAAATATTTAGAAACAACAAACTAGTTGTTTCTCGCAATTAGCAGAAATTAGGAGATGACTTTTTGAAATCAACCTTTTCTCGTGTAATAGAAGAAATCAATTGACTATTCCCTTTTCAAACTTTGGATGTAGATTTAAAATTCCAATGCATAGAACATAGTTCAATTAACAAAAATACCAGGGATTACAGTTTTGAATATAATTCCATTAAGGATATAATAAAACAAATTTGTTCAGAAGTGACATACTATCACCGATATGCATTATTCATGTAAGTTAAAAATTAATACAAATCAGATTTTGCAAAGTTTTCTAAAACTTTTTAAGAGAGCATAACCATGTGTTTCCGATAATTTCTAAAGTTATAAAAGTCGCTCTGTGCTGTTTGTCAAAAGTGTAACTTGTGAAAGAGGCTAAAGTAGGTACGCAAAATGGAATAAAATCTAAATTAAGAAATTCATTTAGCAACCCGATTGTTAATTGCCCATAACATTAGGTGAAAGTTGAAAAACAGACATGGTATATATAAAGCTTGATTCTGTTCCTTTGTTGTAATAAAATAAAAATTTTGAATAATTATCTTGAGTTGTTAATTTAAATTGTTTCAATGGTATTTTGTCATGTCTGTATAAATGTAATTCTTTAAGTAGCACATAAAAAATAACGGGGTTTAAAGATTTTTTTTTTCCTTTCTAACAGTTCAACTACCCTGCATTTATAAATTTTGGGTATGAAACTCCTCTCCTGGGAAAACTTGAATTACAAGCCCTGATATTCAAAGAGATATAGTTTTTGTAAATTACATTTCAATGCATTTAAAATGTTTTAATGATGTGTGAAACATGTTTGTAATTTATTATTCTGAGATGACATTATATAGAGAAATAATTCACTATATAACTAAAAACATATCTAGTACCGAATATCCGATCGGATATCCGGCAAAATCAATATCCGGTGCATCCCTAGTTTAAATATGTTAAACTATTTCATATATAATGAAATTGATATATGTCGATGAGGTTTACTATAAGTTATTTCATGTGTAATACGAAGTGCATAGCATTTACAGGGACACACAAAAGATTTCAGATGCTATATTGTATCAGAAGTACTGTATGTTAGCGGTGATTGCTGGAAATGAATTTTGAATTATGATATGCGCTTTTATGTTTCCCTATATTTATGCATACTATATGGTGTGTATAAATGCTATAATTTATATACAGGGCTATACAAAAGAATTTGTAAGGGTTACTGGGTATGAGCACAAATTACTTAAAGGTGGTTTTTAAGTGAGTTATACATTTTTACGCTGAACTGCATTTAGTTTATTAAGAAATGTTTGTAGAATGGTAATAAAATGATATACAGGGTCATGCAAAGAATTGGATACGAGTAGTTTTAAGAGTGTTTTAGTTTGAATTAAATTTTAGATAAATAGTGGCGTGATAAAGGTACTAGGTAAACTACAGGGCTTTACAAGATTATTCAAACATGTTTCCATCTATTAGTATAAATTCCTGAAAGAGAAATTTCAACCTATTATGTGTTTTCTTGCTAAACTAAATTTTCCCATTATATAGTATATACATCAACATGCAGATCAAATACAGGGCTTTTCAAAAGAATTGGAATACTCATTTGGCTATGAACGGTAACTGCAGAAATCAATTTTTTAAATGTTTACTTAGTTATCTTATTTACCTTGTTTCCCTAAATAACGAAGTTTTGTTAAAGCTTTCAGGAAGTGTTGGAAATTGTTTCATAATCTATGCTGTACGCATGATTTTTCTTTCTTGTTTGTATTCACTTCGGTTCTAATCTGTAAGGATTTTTATTTTTTCCTGATTTCGATAAAATTAAGTAAGATATACAACAGAGAAGTTTAAAGTCATAGCACTGTGTTTACATTGTGACAATTGGGGAAAAATGCAAAAAGTGGTCAGTGAATAAAAATATGTAAAAGGTTTTGGTATATTTTCTATACCCTCCAGTGTTTAAGAGACTATATAAAAATTATCTTGCCTCATTAGAAAATCAATTCATTTCTGGTGTGTATATTGATGTGATTCTTCACCCATGCTCAGCATATAAAATTATATTATTTTGAATATAAGCAGCATGAAATCCAAGCTAAGTTGTTGACTAAAATTACTGGGCAGTTTCTTTGTGAAATGGCTGTAGACCAAAGGCTCATTCACATATTTTATTAAAATATTTGTCAATAAAAAGAAAAGTCTAAGAAAAAAGTGACATTTTGATTTAAAAAAACAATAAAATATTGTGGCAATCAGTTGTGAGTGCAATAAGAAAATATCTCTATTTTCAATTCATTGCTCTTAAATTATCATGTTTATTCAATCAAGAATCGTTTAGTTTTATTAAAAAATTGCTGAAGCATAAATCATTCAGTTTATGCATCTCTGGTTATACTGACATTCAGTTTTTAGTCTTTGACTTTTTTATTTTTCAGAAATTTGCTCTAAGTAACGGAATGTTTCAAAGCAACTTGTTGAACAGTATTTAAAATGTCTCTACTATGAATTTTTATTTAAAATAGAGTATATTTTTAATTTAAACGTTTGATTTACTTGTCTGTTACTTAGATGATGCAGATGCTAAGAAAAAGAAAAAGAAAAAAAAGAAGGGTGTAGAAGAAGAAGATAAGAAAGATAAGAAAAGACCTGGCAAGAAACAGGTATATTCTTTTCTATAATTTAATTGTTAATGTATCTATGTGTATCATTTAACTTTTTTCTTTGATTCATTCCCAGAGGCTATTTATAAATTGTCTACTTCATTGTAATAATAATTAGAAATGAGCTGAGTGACACGTTTAACCTTTTAATGATGGGCTTTTGTAAACATTTCCTAGAAATTTCTAAGCATCCAAACTCTGTATTCAAGATGTTTATGCTCAAAAAAGTTATTGAAGAAGGTACTAATAGTTATTGAGTTATGGCCGTGTTCATATGATCATGCTTAACACGTTCACTGCCATGAGCATCACTGGTGGGTCTCAAAAATTTTACCTTTTGTGCCGCAAGCATCACCCGTGGGCCACATGTATCTTTCCATATGATATTAAATAATGGTGCTCAGAATCCTTGATTATTCTCACCAGTAAATTTTTATTGTAAATTTTAATTTGAGCATTTTCCCGATTCAATTACCGTGTTTTCGGGAATACCCGCCGCACCCACCATAAGCGCCGCACCAATGAAAATCTGTTTTAAAAAAAAAGTTTATCGACGTAAGCGCCGCACCCAAGGAACTGATATTTGTACAATCTAAATTCCGGAATCGTTTCGGCCGTGGCTTTTCCAGATTTTAGAGGTCTTGAAATATCGTATAGAGACACTTAGAGGTTCTGCACGGGTCGAAATTTCCGGGCCTGGCCCGAAATTTCTAGGTCGGGACTGCCCGACTCGTAGAAAAAAATTCGGCCCGGGACTGCCCGACTCGCAGAAAAAAATCGGCATGGACCAGCCCGATACAAAAATTAAAAGTTCTGTCCGGCCTGTACAAAAGAAATATTGATCCGGCCCGGTGCAAAATTTAAAAGTTCGACCCAGCTCGATACAACAGCTAAAAGTTCGGCCCGAGACTAGCTCGGAAAAGTTAAAATCTCGGCCCAGCCCGACTGAATTTCTGCAAAACATTGATGAAGTGCCGCAGGCTGTGATATTTATTTTTTTAATGAATCTCTATTTCTTGTATGTAAATGTTTTGTTAATTCTATGTATTCTATGTATTGAAGTGTTAAAAATCTGAAAAATGTTATACAGTAAAATCTGCTAAGAGGCTTAAGACGGAATTGTATAAAAAAGAAAGAAAAAAGCATTATAGACAACATCCTCAACACGTTGTTGAGTTTAAAACAGGATTCCGTCATAGGCAGGTTCTTTTCACTCGTTTTACTATATTTTAATTTAGCTATATTTTAATAAGCGTATGAAATCTACTACTCTTTAAAAAGAATAAATTTTAATGTTTAATGGCAATTTAAAAATGTATGCATTTTTTGCAAACATTTTTGGTCCAGGCCTAATTTTACTGACCTTTGAACGGAACAGTCCACGACGAGACAATGATTTTTATACGGGCTTTGTCAAAACTAGGACTGAAAATTTTAGATCATGAAGACTAGGAATGAAACCAGTCCAGGCTCTGTACAGAAAAAGTATGTTAGGTCTGGCCCGGCCGGATCTTTCAGGAAAAAAAGTAATGCCCTTACCTGGCCTGGACAGAACCTCCAGAAAAGAATATGTCCCGGCCCGTGCAGATCTCACACTGCCAAAACCACTTTAGGATAACTAGAAATGCTCCCTTTTTCTTTCTTTTTTTTTTTTAGCAGTTCACATATTGATAACTGTTTCATTGACTCTGTTTGTGGCAGATTTTATTTTTTATTTGCTACATAGGCATCTTTTCTTGTTCATTTAAAAAAACAATTTTGTAAGTTTTAAAAATATTTCTTGCTCAGAATTTAGACTTTCCTTTTCATCATAAGTTATTATGAAGATATATATCATAAGTTTAAGGAAAGAGAAGAAAATCCACGAATCCACTTTGCATTAAAAAAATCTCTTATCTCGTTACTTCTTTTTTCTACTGTATTCAAAGTTCTTTTCAAAGAAACAAAACAGAAACTATTAGCTAACTACACATCAAGGTCATAGGGTAATGTGTCAGAACGTTCGGTCCGAGGAGCGAGGAGATGGAGTGAATTTGAAATCAAGTGTGTTTATCTTTTAGTTGAGTGAAGAGATAACAAAATTACGTTTGTTTTTTAGTTATAAATGCGATCTTGAGTGATTTTATTAGGGGCTTCTTTAAAAATAAAGATTATAAACATGAAAACAAAAGATAAAATAAGTATTTTTGTTGAGAACTCTTCGTACGAAACAATTTTGAACCATATCAACGTAAAAGTCAATGTTTTGAAGAAATTCAGTCGGGTCGGGCCAGGATTTTAAATGTTTCCGGGCCAGGCCAAAATTTAACTTTTATGCCGGGCCATTAATTTATTTATTTATTTTTTGTATGGGCCGGGCCGATTTTTTTCCTCCTATGGGATTGGCTACTTCACTCAAGGGTAAACGCCGTTCGCTAATGTTAATCTTATGGAGGAATTTTTTTTAAAAAATACATGGTTCGCATTTCAATATGCTTAAATGATTTTGCATTGAATAGCTGAGGTCGATCTCGACCCTTTTTCGATTTTGTTTACAGATGTTTTTCGTAGTATACTTTGATTTTCGGGATCAGTTTCGTAAGTGAAAGTATTCTAGTAAAAAAAACAAACAAACAAAAAAAACCTAAACACAATCGAAAAAGTAAAAATGACTCTTTGTAGAGACCGACCTCAGCTATCCAAAGCAAAAAAGATCATTTAAAAATAATGGAATGCGAATGACATATTAAAAAAAAAGTCTTTCTTAGGATTTACATTAATGAGCCGGTGTTTTTGCATGAGCAAAATAGCCCAATATTTATATCGTAGAAGTCATCCCACTTAATTTGTTATATTTGTCAGGACCTTTTATTTTGTTTATCATCCGACCCGGCTCATAAAAAAAAAACTACTAATTCTGCTGACCTGGCCGGTTTCAAAGTTTGAATTCATTTTGTCTGGTCGAGTCGGGTACGGCCTCTATTTTAGGGGCCGAGTTTATAGAGTCCGGTACTGATAAAAAAAAAAATAAAGAAAGAAAAAATCTTGCTCTCCAGTGTTTTTATTGTGTATTAGGAGACCCATTCTACAAAAGTTCTATGCCTTTATTTGAGATTTCTCTAGTTAGAGACCAGTAATTTCACAGAGTGAGCACTCTGTGAGCAGTTTTGCTTTGCAAGTGGAAGGAAAGGGGGTTTATTAGAAGAAAAGCTCGCGACAGCTGTACATTCCAGTATCCGGAGGGTAAAGTAATTATTGACAGATGGGTGGAAAATGTAATCATTTTTAAATTGAGAACCAGTGAGACAAACGTTATTCATCCTGCTGATTGTTTAAAAATAAACAAAACAAATAACATTTCTCGGACATCAGCGGTTGAGGGACATTTTCTAATATTTTGGTACCAATTCAAGAGCATGAAACTATTGATCAAAGGGGGGGAAATGGCGTCATAAAATATCGGTTTGACAAAAAAAAAAAAAAAAAAAAAAAAAAATGCCATAAGACATTGCTGTAAAAGAAAAAAAAATCACCGTATCCGCCGCCCTGGCATAAGAGCCGCACTTAGAAAATTTTATACTTTCAAACTCGTATGCGCCGTGGCTCATACGCCCGAAAATACGGTAGGTAAAAATTTATGTTTTGAAAAACCGGTGATAAAAGATTAAAAATTCTGTAAAGGACTCTCGTCTCGAAAGGGTTAATTAGTCTTTTTAAGTTTGGCACTCTGGTGATCACTTTAACTTCCTATGGGAGCTAGTGAACGTGTTAAATGAACAAAATATTGTACATGTTATGGAAGTGAATATTTTCTATAAAAACTTTTTCATAAGCATAGCACAAATCTTAAAATAAAAGCAGAAACTTCTGCCACTCTAAGGGAAACAATTATGATTTAAATAGTCTAGTGAAGCACAAAATCATATGAATTGAGTAGTATACTATGTAACAAGGCAAAATATCTTTTCCATTAATTGGGGCCTTGGTGTTTTTTTTTTTAAAACTACTTAAGTGTTTTTTTTTTTTTTTTTAAGTTTGACAAAAAAAAAAATCTTTTATGCTTGTTTTTATATGTATTTATATATAAACATTTCATTGTTTTTAAATACAAATTACTTATGTTTATATACAAAAATAGATGAATGGCTTCTTTATTTTAAATAAACTGTATAAACATTGAAAAAAATTGCTTGCGTATATGCAACAGAAGTTGTTAGAAAATATGTTGCCAAATTTCCTTCTCTCGCCAAGGCCATTTTCTCTATTTCGCCAAGACCCCTGTACTAAAAAAAAGTACCTTAGATTTTTTTCCGTAGTATTTTTGCCTTTTTATAGCTTTTCTTTGTGTTATTTTATGAAATGCAAACAAAGCTTAATTTTGACAGTTTATATATTTAATTCAGATAGTCCTGAAGTATCAAATCAATTTTTATTATACTGTAGAGGTTCACTATTCCATTTATCAGAATAACGATTACTTCTAATGAAATACCATTATTGAAAATATTTCCAATGGAATGCAAATATAGAAGTATTGACTTATGGTGGAAATAATGGTGTTATTGGCTAAGGTAAACACACCAATATTGTGGCATATTTCGTGCCAATATTAGCCAAAATACAGTCAGCGCAAACAATATGAGTCCAACACTGCTTTCCTACTTTGGTACTTTCTACCATTTTTTCTGTACAGCAATGCTTCTTGTATAGAGCTAGCTGTAAGATATTCCATTTTGTCAAATCTTAATTTTTTTTTCACTATTGTATATGATTTGTATTTTGGGTTCTGATGAGATTTGAGATGACATTGAATATCTTCAGTGATAGTTACTAAGAATATCTCTCTCAAAATCCATTTGAGATATGCCTTCTCCAGTTTTTCTTACAAAAATTCACCCATTCTAAATACTCAAAACATTGAGCATATAAATAAGGCCATCACCATTTTTTCCATTCTGTAATATAGTGATCATTCCATTCATCATCTCTCTATCTCTTTTATTTATTATACATTCTACAGTTACAACTAGTCTTTTTATAATGAAGTTATTTCTTTCATTTAGTGAATGCCTTGAAACATTTTACAGGCCACATTATATTCAGTATATTTAATAAACTTTTCTGTTGTTTCATGATAATCATAATCTTTTGCTAAAATTGTTTTTCAATCGACAGCGTTTATCTACAGAGGAATCATTTTGAATAACAAGTAATATTGCACTATATTTCTGTATTACTTAAAAAGTTTAAAGTTTTGTGAGGAAAGTTCTGAATTTATCTTTTCAAGTAATAAAAAATCGAGTAATAAAAGACTTGTCTAAAAGAGATTGAAATACCCAAGTAATTTTTCAAAATGTTTAAAATAATTGTAAATTTGAAAACTTTATTAATTTTTTTATAAATATTTTAACAGCATTATAGTAATTTACAAGTAGTCCAGGCAATAGAGACCGTATAGGGGGGCTCTACCTAGCAAAATTCATGGTAGTTCTGGAAAAAGGCTTACTATATGTTTTTTTGGGGTCGTTGAATCCGAATTTTTAACTTCCCACCAAAATTTCCCCCAGCAACCCTCCAAATTTTGGTAAAATGCCCCCAAAAAAGGTTTTTATTTAAAAATTCATTTTTTTATTGTTTTAGGAAAAAGGTATCTAGAAATTCAGAAAGTGGACAAAATTTTCAACAAATTAGATATATGACATTATGACTTAGGATGAAGGGGAAGGGGGGATCTGCCTCGGAACATGCGCCGCGGTGCTGCATGGACTAAGTTGTGCAATTCCACTTAACCACTCACACGTTTACATTCGCCCTCCCATCTCCCCTCCGAACTTTCTCTATAAGGTTTACTTTAAGTATTTTGGGTCGCTGGATCCGAATTTTAAACTTCCCCCCCAAATTTCCCCCTCCTGAACCCCCCCCCCCCCAAATAGTTGTTTTTAACTTAAATTTCTTATTGTTTTAGGGGAAAAGCATTATGAAATTCAGAAACTAGACAAAATTTGCAACAAATAGGATATATGACAGGGTTGGCGAACCTATGGCACGCGTGCCAAAGTTGGCACGTAAAACAATTTCTCTGGCATGCGAGAAAATAAATTTTACAATCATTATACAAAATAACACATTTTTTTTTTTTATCCTATTACAATCAATAAAATTTTGTTCCACAGGGGCAGACTATCACAAAAATACAACTATTTTTGCATGATTAACACATCAAAAGAATTTTCTTTTCCCTTGATGTTATGCAGTATTTTTAACATGTATTTTGCCTTTCAATAAGAATTTATAAAGTTGCATTTTTCAGACTAATTTTTTTAGACAGTCACTGCAATAAGATAGCAAATGGGTATTATAGTTATAAAAAAATCTCCACCGAACGCTCCATCAAACATCAGCAAAAATATCATAAATAAATTATTGATACATTGCTTAATGCAACTTGGATAATTATAACCAGGTGTTGCATTAATAATAAAGTCAAAAATTACTAAAATATTTTTTTTTTTCGTGTTACAGTTTGTACTACATAAATAAATCATATTTATGAATTAAAATTTCATTAGTTTAATAGCTTATTCTAAAATACAGAGAAATCGCATTTTAATTTTTAATATCTTTAAATTATTAATTATTAATGCATGAAAGCAACTGATTTTTAACTTGTGTTTTGGATAAATATCGCACACTGCAAAATTATTAATTTGGCACGCTACTTTGTTGATAGATATTGTTTGTGAAATTTTGGCACGCGCGCGTAAAAAGGTTCGCCGACCCTGATATATATGACATTATGATGTAGGATGAACAGGGAGGGGGAGGGCTGCATCTGAACATGCACTGCGGCGCTACGTGCACTAAGTTATGAAGTCCAGGCAATAGGGGATTTTAGCTGGAAAAATTAATACTAGTTCTGGATTTCGACTCACTTTGTTTTTTGGATCGCTGAATCCGAATTTGTAACTTCCCACCAAAATTTCACCCGGCAACGCCCCAAAAAACTGATTTTTCGAAAAAATTTGGTTTTTGAGAAAAGTGCGTGGGGAATGTTCTGAGGCAGCCCCCTCTCTCCCTGTTTATCCTACGTCATAATGTCATATATCCTATTTGTTGCAAATTTTGTCTAGTTTCTGAATTTTGTAATGCTTTTCCCCTAAAACAATAAGAAATTTAAGTTAATAACAACTATTTTGGTCAGTTTTCGTGGGGGGGGGGGGGGGGGGAATTTTGGGGGTAAGTTAAAAATTTGTATTCAGCGCCCCAAAAAACCTAAAGTAAACCTTATAGGGAAAGTTCGGAGGGGAGATGGGAGGGCGAATGTAAACATGTGAGTGGTTAAGTGGAATTGTGCAACTTGATAGAGATACCAAACATTGGTTTTCTCATCGCCTCCTATTTCCTATTTATCATAATTTCATACCACAATCATCATTTTTTATTTACAAATTCATATTTTATTTTTGATTTATTCCTTCATTATAATATCTCATAATATCAGTAATAAATGTTTCCAAAACTTAACTTACCTTTTTACTTCATTTCCGGACTTTATCAGTTTTTACATAATATATTAGTCCTGTAACGTCAATAGCTATCTCTATCTTTTTCTGTTCACGGACTCCATTTTTCTTTATAACCTACATTGGCAAAACCACGTTCTAAAGTGATTATGTTTTTCCGTAACGATATTTTTCCTGCCAGATGGCGACCGACAATATCGTATCTATTATCGAATCCATCATCGAATCTAGCTTTTGCATCGATTCGATGCCGTTCCGTGATTGGCCCGTTCCGTGGTCTCTGCTCCGAAATGTTGATTTCAATCCTAGCCATTTCATATAAATAAAGGTTCCGGACATCGTTAGTTTGCATTTTTATCTTCCTTTAAATGGAAGTAACTTTTCTAGATACTGAATGTTGGCTGGTCCAACATTCTGGAAATATTAATTAACATACTTGTTATTTTGTTTCAACTATGAGTTTATTTTTAAATAGTTTTAAATCTTAATGTTTGAAAAATGTGTCTTCAAGCCTTCTGCAAACTGCCATTGTTATGGCGTGTCTTTATATGTACAAGAGCAACTGCTGTGTTAATCTTCATATTGATTACTTGCTGTATCATCACCTTGTGTCGTCAAAGTAAAATAAACTCTTTTCGTTAATTCTACTATTATGCATTTTGTTTTATTATCCTAGTTAAGAGATCGTTTTTCATATATGCTCATTTAAATATTTCACTTCCAATACGTCCTATTTACCAGCCTTTACCTCCACTGGGTTTTTCTGCATGTTTAAATAGACTGTTACGTATATAAACCACAAAGGTTATATTACGTCCAAGACAACTTAGTACACGCAGCATCGCGCACATGTTCCGAGGCAGATCTCCCCTTCATCCTAAGTCATAATGTCATACATCTAATTTGTTGCAAACTTTGTCTACTTTCTAAATTTCTAGATACTTTTCCCCTAAAACAATAAAAAAATTGATTTTTTTAATAAAAATCTTTTTGGGGTGCTTTTTACCGAATTTTGGGGTGGTTGTGGGGGCAAATTTTGGTGGGAATTTACAAATTCGGATTCAGCGACCCAAAAAACATAAAGTAAGCTGATTTCCAGAACTACCATTAATTTTGCTAGGTAAAATTCCGTATTGCCTGGACTAAACATTAACTCATACATATAATAATAACATAATAGTTTTTAACACAAGCAAAGAAAACTACTACATTCTTTTATTTCAAATGTTTTATTATGCGAGTTTCAAATCAGCAAACAATAGTCTGTATCTGCAACCTTTCTACTTTTTAGAAAACTGGCACTGAAATTAAGACACTTCTCAAGTTCACTGCTCAACAAGTACGAAATTTTCTGACAGAATGATGTATACATTTTTAAACGTAACGGTATAAAATTGGCAGACCATCGAAATGATTTTTTGATAAATAAATTACATATCGAGTTATAAGCGTTTTTGATTACATGACAAGGCATTTTTCTCCCTTCGTTGACTGGTTTTTCATCTTTCGCCAGGAAATTCAGTTTAAAATGCCAACTTTGACAGCAAAAAATGAAAAATGCTTTTAATTACATAGTTTCTGAATAAGAACACCAGACATTTTGAGTTTCCAAACAAAAATGATTTAAATTTTGTCATAAAGTTGCCCCTTTGGATTTGAGAACAGCCTTAAATAAAAGTAAAAAGCGTACTGCTCACCTTTGAACTTCGACATATGTACAATTTTTGCTTTTTAGATAACAATGAGAATTTTAAATGCAGTTGTTTTGAGAAAATATTTGCCTGGCATCTGGTTGAAGTGCCGTTGCAAACTATGGTTCATTGGCAGTAGAATAAAGTTTATTTGAAGAAAATATGATTTCATAGTGACATTTTTAAACATTTTCGTTTTATTTGTACTTGTTTTCTGTGTTTGTATGATCATGCCCTGCGCTAAAGGGTAAATATTATGAATATTAATTTCTAACAGCTTAAATCTATACTAATATTATAGAGAGGTAAAATTTGTTTATTTGTAGGAGGTAAGCTCTGGAACTACCGAACCGATTCCAAAAGTAATGGTATCAAAATGATGGTGTTAGTCCAACTTAGAAGATAGGCTATATCTTATGTCCGTGCCACTGGCCAAAAGGGGGTGCAGGAGCAAAAAACATTCTAAAAATGCGATGTTTGTGTTACTGGAGGGTCTAGAAACATGAAATTTGTAATGGTAGTTACTTATAAGATATTAATGATCTCTAAGGACATTTCTTAAAAAAAATTGAAACTAAAAAGGAGTGAAAAGCATTCTAAAAAACATTCTAAATGGTGATTTTTTTGCAATTTCAGGAAGTATTAAACTGATTTAAAAAATAATGGTGCCAAAATGATGGTGACAACCCTTGCTCCAGCATAGGCTACATTTTATGTCTGTGCCACTACCCCTAAAGGGGTGCAGGAGCAAAAAAAGTTCGAAATTGTGACTTTTGATGTTACTGAAGGGCCCAGATGCATGGAATTTGGCATGGTGGTAGTTACTTATTAGAAATAAATTATCTCTAAGAACATTTCTTAAAAAATTTGAAATTTAAAATGGAGGGGGGGGGGGGGGGGAATGTGCAAAAAGTGTTCTAAAAAACGTTCTAAATGGCGATTTTTACTCAATCTCAAGAAGTACCAAACCGATTTCAAAAGTAATGGTGTCAAAATGATGGTGACAACCCTTGCTCCAACATAGGCTACATTTTTTGTTAGTTGCACTCCTAGAAGGTGGTGCAGGAGCAAAAATACGTTCGAAATTGCGATTTTTGTGTTACTGAAAGGCACAGATACATGGAATTTGGCATGGTAGTTACTTATTAGATGTAAATGATCTCTAAGAACATTTCTTTAAAAAATCGAAATTTAAAAGAGGTGAGAATGCATGAAAAGAGTTCTAAAAAACGTTCTAAATGGCAATTTCTATGCAATCACAGGAAGTACCCAACCAATTTCAAGAGTAATACATAGTTGGAAATTGGTGATGACAGCCCTTGCTCCAATATAGGATGTACTTCATGTCAGCGTTACTACCATCTTGCAGTTGCATTTTACAAAACGTTCTAAATTCTGATTTTTGTGATACTGAAGGGGCTAGCAACTTGAAATTTGGCATGGTAATTACTTATGAGATGTAAATGCTCTCTGAGAAGAGTTCCTTAAAAATTTGAAATTTAAATGGGGTGAAAATAAACATAAAATGTTCTAAAAACGTCCTAAATAGCGATTTCTACGCAATCTCAGGAAATATAAACTGATTTCAGAAGCAATGGTTTCAAATTGATGGTGACAGTCTCCGTTCCAATGTAGCCTATATTTTACGTTGTTGGCGCTACCACCTAGGGGTTACAGGAGCAAAAAATGTTCTAAATTGCGTTTTTTGTGTTAAAGAGGGTGTCTAACATTTTAAATTTGGAATGGTAATTACTTCAAAGATGCAAATACTTTCTAAGAATTATCGAAAGAAAATCCCAAATTTAAAAGGAAGAAGTGAGCGAAAAGCATTCTATAGGAGTTCTAAATTATGATTTTTATGCAATCGTATGAAATACGAAACCGATTTCAAACATAATGGTTGCAAATTGATGGTGATAGAACCTGCTCAAATATAAGCTATATTTTATGTCGGTGCCACAATGCCTAGAAGTTTTCAGGAGCAAAAAACTTTCTAAATTGCGATTTCTGCGGTACTGAAGAGGCTAGAAACTTTAAATATAGCACTGTAGTTACTTATAAGATATAAATGTCCTCTAAGAACAGTCTAAAATAAATTCGAAATTAAAAAGGGGTGAAGCAAAGAGCATTCTAAAAGAGTCCTAAATTATGATTTCTATGGAATCTCAGGAAATTATAAACCGATTACAGAAGTTATTGGTTGCGAATGAAGAGTGATAGTCCCTGATTCCTATACGGGCTATATTTTATGCCGGTGTCACTGCCACCTGGTTGGCAGGAACAACAAGAGAGTCTAAAAACATCTAAATTTTGATTTCTAAGGAATATTAGGAAATACCAACCGATTTCAATTGTAATGTTGGCAAATTAATGGTGACAGTCTGTTTCAACATTTTTGAAGACATTCTATTTCAACTCTGCTATGTTGTTGCCATTAACACCAGAGATGTGGTAGACTGTTAGACTAGAAGCTTGGAATTTGACATGATGGTTAATTTTAAGATGTAAATGTGTTAAGATGGTTTCTAAAAAATTCAAAACTTCAAATGAATACTGAAAGGAGCATAAAAATCTCAAAATACTTTCAAAATTATTTATTTTGAATTAGTTTTAGTTCTTCTTATTAATTAAAATCCCATTTCTGTCTATTGCACTTTTATAATGAAGTTTAGTCAAACTGTGGCTTAATTTGTAATTTTTGAATTATTCCAAAAAGTGTTCTTCTAATAAAAAAGTCATGCAAATATCACTTGGCATATTTCAACTATTACGCGAGCAAAGCCGCATGGCTTGCTAGTATGAAATAAATAGACATATTCTTTATTTATTGATGTTTCAATATGGAATGTATCTGAACTGCATGCTTCTTAAATTTTTAGCAATTGGCACTTAAATAATCAGAATTTATTTGTTAAATTTTGTTGGCTTACCAGTTTTGACAACAAGAAATGTAATTTACGTATATTTTATTATCCACTTTCATCACTTTTGGATGAATAGGTATTTTTAAAGATTTGACTCTTTTGTTTTTCATTCAAATTAATGGAACTTAATTTTAAAGATTATGATGTCTAGATTAAATTTAAGTTAATTTTAAATGTCATTATCTAGATTGCTGCTATGCAAGAAGCGTTGAAACGTATGAAGGAAGAAGAAGAAAAATTAAGATTGGAAGAAGAAGCTAAAATAAAAGCTGCGGAAGAAGCGGAACGCCAGCGACAAGAGAAGGTATATGAAAATTTTTGTTCTGTTAGGTGTAAGCTGTAAACAAATCTATAACTTTTTACATTTTCAAATAAAATTGTTTATTATTATTTTTTTTTTTATAAATATGTATAATCTTTTTAGCTCCGTCTTGAACAAGAAAAGAAAGAGAGAAAGAAGTTGAAAGAAAAAGAAAAAAGAGAACGATTAAAAGCTGAGGGTAAATTATTAACAAAAAGTCAGAAGCAAAATCGTGCTCGCATGGAAGCAACTTTGGCAGCTTTACGTCAGCAAGGTATAATATTAATAAATCTTTACTTGTGAAGTACTATTGTTTTATATTTTATTTTGAATTTTTTAATACTATTTGAAGTTTTGCAATGCATTGTTATTGTAGCGAAAAGTCATTAATGTGGACATTGATGCATGGAGAAAACACATAGTATTCGGTGATGAGTCGATTTCAAGGTTTTACTAATTTTTTATTGCATTTATATGTTTAGAGGCTACATCACTATGTGAAGCATTTAATGTTTATTGGCTTGTTGTCTGTTTTAAGTCTATTGTGAGATGTGAAAATGAAGATATGGTTTGAGAACTTCATCAAGGGGTTCATTGGAACTACCTGCTTTCTTAAACATTGATTTGTTATACTGTCACCATTCATCAATGTTACGAACAACAAATATTCAAATTGAAGCAAACAGTAAAAGTTTCATTTTTGTAAGACCAACACTTTTTGAGCTATGGTACAGTCAACACTGTGAAATCTGCTGATGTATAACACACAAACATTCTATTATCTGCACTACACGTTGTAATGTAAACAATGAAAATTGTCATTAACAGTTAAACTCATAAATTTTTTTATTTTATTTATTTATTTATTTATTTTTTGTAATCTATTTTCCAATGAATAATTATTTAAATATAAATTGGATATAAATATTTAAATTTCCTTGAATAACAAAATTTAATCTTGGAGCAAGAAGTAATGAGTGTTCATAGACTGCAAAAAAAAAAAAAAAAATATTGGCAACAAACAAAAACTGAAACTATCATTGTGTTGTGTCAATGTTTAAAATAATGAATAATCAGTAAAATTTGTATTGTATATAATTTAATTTTTCTTTAAATTAACTTAGTTATTAAATATATTAAACCGATGTTGCATTATGTTTTTCTTTTCCATTGTAATTGTAATTTTTGTGCAGTTGTCCCCAATTTATAGTCAGACTTTTAAAAAAATGTAAACAAAGAGATAATCTATAATCCTGTATTAATCCACAAAACCACCGACCCCTAAGTGTGCAGATTTCTCAAAGTTGACTGTACTTTGAATTCTATGATGTTTTTGTATTTTCTAGCACTGTAAAGGGAAAGAGATTTTTAGTGTCGGTAAACACTGAAAATTGATAAAAATTTAAATTATCATGATTTGTTTAGTTTTAGCTCTACAAAAATTTAATTTTTACTGTTTTACTACTTGTTAAAGGACAGAGAAAGTTTTCTTGTATATATATAACTTATCAGGAACTATATAAAAAAATTAAATTTCATAATAATAAACAAAAACTATTTTCACATAGATTTTCATATGATTTGAAACATTTCCGTAACTGGAACATCTAAAACTAATGATTCATGTAGAGGATGGAATGCATATAGAACTTGTTGACTTTGAGCATACCCCTCTGGTGTGGCTTCAAGAGCCTTAACTCAAGATCATTGCATTGGCAGAGAATCAAATCTCAGGCATGGCATGCACTCTTCAATTTTTAAAATAAATTTTCAGGGGAAAAACAAAGTATTGTATAAATGAAAAAATATAGTACATTGAATCTCAAGTGTAAATTGTATTGTATATGTATGTATAAAGTTTTGTCTAGTCACTTTTTCTTTGTCAAATTTATAGAAGAATGTTATTTAGTGTGTGAAAAATGTGATTAAGTTAATATAAATAATTTTTAGGTGTTGAAGTACCACAAATTGGAGAAAAGAAAGAGAAACTACCAAGACTTGGCGATCGTAAAAAGCAAAAGAAAAAAGCTCAAGAAGGTTCGTAAATATTTAAACTTTATAAATGGCTTTATAATTTTTATATTTTCTTTGAAATAATTTCTTTTTTCACTCTGTCATTAAATATTGTATATATTTTTTTAATATTATTAGGCTTGTTTTACTGTACAATATCAGAAATTTAATATTGCAATATATCAATGAGTTAATATTGATATTGGTGATATATCGTGATAACTACCTTAAACAGTATAAGAATAGAAATAATGCTAATTTTGAAAAAAAAAAAAAAAAAAAAAAAAGAAGGTATAGTAGCAGCAATTTTACAAACAGATGTAGAAAGCAACAAATCAACACAGCATCATTAAAATGTGTATATATATTTATGCAAAAAAGCATTATTTTAGAAAAAAGAAACCAATATTTGATATCTGTTTGAACTTATATAATTTGTTGCATAATATTTATATTTTTCTTTTAAAATATTATGATTCTTTTTCTTCCTACTTTATGCATTGTTTTTTAATAGCATTTTAATTATTTAATTACTTCGCGTATAACTGAGAATATTATAAAAAACAAAATAAAATATTCTTAAATTTAGGACATTGATGATTTTAATATAATTAAAATAAGTAAAAGCAGGGGAAAAAGTAAAATTAATTTAATGCCACATGTCATGCAAATATGCTTGTAATTAAATAGGTTTCAGTGGATGATAGAAGCAAAAGAAATGTTTTTTCTGTCTTTCTCCAAGGAATCGATGCATTCTTAATAGAAAAAATTCTCTGTATTTATATCTTCCTACCTATTTACTACAAAAAACAACATTGAAACATTAAAAATATATATAAATATTCAAATCGCATTTCTAAAAAGTTTTATACTAATTTAAATTTAGTATCTCTCGATATATTGATAAATAATCCAGCCCAACTGTGCAACTTTTGTGTATATTTTATTGTCAATAAAGATATCTTATTTTGTCATAATATAGACATTATTTCTGTACTCTAAAATTTTGTAATGGTATCAATCTTAAATAGACTTACTTTGCGTCAGGTTCTAACGAAACGGGCTACCGTGCTTCTCCGATTTAGAGTAGTCACGTGACGCTGGCGGTCTCAGCTGAGCTGAGCAAATCAGTTGACAAAACAGATGGCTTTAGATTACTATCATATCCAAATCATTCTTTAAATTGATAGAATTCATAACTTTACAGTACTATGAAAACATTTAAATGTCGTTTTTATAACACAAAAATAAAAAATAAACTTGCATAATTTATGCGACTTCTTTTAGTTTTAATTCTCTTCTGTCTAAAGAAAATACTAATATATGCTTCTTTTATACTAATCTCTAAATAATCGTAATACTAATACAGTAGAACCTCTTTTATCCGAAACTCTTGGTTAACCGAAATCCATTTTAAAGCTTTTTTTTTTCTTTTTTTTTTTTTTTTTTTTTTAAATATCAAGTGTGCAAAATCCATTTTGAGAGCTTTTTTTTTTAAACTATCATATTCCTTGTGTGCAAGCGGTTCTTTTGCAAACTACAAGTCTATATAAATATTTTTGATCCCCTTTCTTAAAGTTCACTTGAATTTAACTTGAGCTCCCATAAGATGCAGAGTGGAACGAAGAAAACGAACAAATTAGCAATTCTGAAGCTTTTGAATGCTTTGCAAAAGGTTTGGCATGGATGGAGCAGCAGAAAGACTCTGATACTGATGAACTAATAATATTAAAAAACTCCGAGACAGAGCTTCAAAGAAAAGGCAATCAAAACTGCGACAAACAAAACCTTTTTTCAAATCCTTGTGATATATGTAAAAGGTACTTAATTTCAAAATTAAAATTCAGGTAATTTTTTTCTTGTTTCTATTCTGCTATTGCTTTATTTTTATTAAGCACTTGTTACCCTAATAAGAAATATTGCATATATTTCTCCTTAATCTTAAAATTGAAACATTCTCGATTTTCCGAAAGAGGGTCGGTCCCAATTATTTCGGATAATCAAGGTTCTACTGTATATGATTTTTTTCAGCGATAAAGATACTTTATCATCTTCAACAAAGAGCAAAGGTGTTTACTAAATATTATTAATGGTTTTTTTCACATAAATTTGCCTGTCAGCTATTCCGATCAAAGTACAATAATACCTCCTTATATCGCTCATTCGTATATATTACTTTTTTTTTGTGCCATTCCTCAGCATTCCATCAATAAATATCTTCGCATTAAAAGTACTTATCACACTCTTTTATTTAACTCAAGTTGATTTTTGTATGTAAAGATAGAATTTAGCAACAGATTTTTGATCCACTTCCAGATATGCTAGAATTAAAAAAAAAATACCTACGAAATATTATGACGTATTATGTAAAATTATGTACAATTAGCCCGCCACAAGTGATAAAACGCCAAATATTCTTTGTAACTCGTACAACTGCATGGTAGAAACAATAATAGATTACGCGTCAATAAATGATCGTCAAAATATGCCAAAGTGTTGTGAAACTGCAACAACGCAACATTTTAAAGACTTAAATGTAAAAAATAAATTGTAAATAAGAAAATGGAGCCTGCAATATTACAAAAACACGCCTTTATCAAATAATAGTTTAATATTAATTAATCCACGATTATACGTTGATATATCAATTTAGAAATTCTAAAAAGATACGTTAAATAATGCTTTATTTTTTTCTTTTCTGTTCCTTTTCTTAAAAAAACAAAGAGAGCAAAAATTCTATATTTTTAATAAATTCACTTGCTTGAGCTTTCAATGAAGCGTAAAAAAATAAAAAATAAAAAAAATAAATCAATGAATTTTTCATAATCAAGTTCGTTGACTACACCAAATTAATGTATTGCAACAGGCATTTTTATAGAGAAAACATGAATTGCAGTTTAAAAAAAAAAAAAAAAATCAAGATGACCATTGGATGCTTGGGATCTCAGAGATATATTGAAATTAATAATTGTATAAATGAGAGAAAAAGCAATCATTCATAAATGAAAAATATTACTTTCTGGCCTATCATTTACAAATACATTTTCATTCATAAATGCATAACATTTGCTAATCTAATGAAGATACAAGAAAACAAACAGTTAGTCAGAATTTCTAACAAATGCATGCAGTCTTTCGGAAAATATAGCCATGTATAACATTTTAAATCATTTTTAACGATATGCTAATCACTGAAAGGGAATGTATCAGGGAATAAACAATTATACTTCAAGAATGTATTATGACTAAATGAAAATAAAAAATGTTCAATTCTTTGTACTTAAAGGCTGAAATTTTCATGTTTTGCAGCCTGTACGTTCCAACTCCTTCAGATAAAAATGATTTCAGAAATTTTTGAGAAAGAAGTGCATTATTGAATTAGAAAATTTAAGATCTGTGAACAACACTCTTAATATAAAAATTACGGAATATGCAAAATTGTTAAATTATTAAAATTACTATTTAAAAAATATATATATGCATTTATTTTTTTTTAAAAATAAATTATATTAAAATATTATATTATAAATTATAATATATTAAAATATATATGCATTTATTTTTTTAAAATAAATTATATTAAAATATATTATAAATTATAATATATTAAAATATTATATTATACAAAATATTTTTTGGGCCTTTGTCGGTTTCTTGAACCTGACACCTGGCGTCTCATCCATAGCTTCATTGTGCAAGGGTTTAGATTTTTCAGGTGCCGGCCCCTTCCCTGCACTTGGCTAAGAATTTGTCGACAGTTTTAAACAAAACAGTTTATTTCTTATAAACAAATCAATTTATGAAGTAGATTATTGAGTTATAATTCTATAACTAAGTAAAAAAAGGTATAAAGACTAAAATTAGAATCAAGGACCTTTGGCTTAAGCTGCCAATGCTCTGCTAACTCAGCTATCCTGGACAAACCCAGAGGCCACAATTCACTCGGGTAACCTTTTGATAAGAGCAAAAAAAATTGAACTCCAAGTTAATCAAGTGTAATTATGTACCCAGCATTTATTTAGAGTTCCATCACCTGGGATTAAGGTTGAGCTGTTTCAGATAACAAACAAGATGCTCTCGTGATAAAGTTAAACGAGTGAATTTTGGACGCCAGCTTTGTCCAGGATAGCTCAGAACAGAGCACTAGTAGCTTAAGCCAAAGATCTCTAGTTCAAAACCTGGCCTAGGCACTTTTTCACTCAATTGGAAAATTACAATTCATATGATTTATTTACCAATTAAAATAATTGTGTTAAAATTAAAATTAATCAAATTACATTATTGTCTCGCTTTAGATTACGGTAACATCCAACTCAACCTTTAATTTTATAAAATTCGTTGCTTTCTAACTAAGCAGCAGAATTATGGTTATTGAATCTTATAGAAACTTTTCAAAGCACTGGCATATTTTAAGTATATTAAATAAAATAAATTGTAAAGAAGTATAATATTTTCAAAAGCGAAAAAAAAAAAAAAATCAATATGAGCTACTTAAATATATCATTCAAATAATCATTATAAATACACTGATATATTTAACATAGTACACCAGAATTATTTATTTAACATGTAAAAATTTGAAAGCTACAGCACAATTTTAAATTATTGGGTTAGAAAATAAAAGATTGTCGAAAGAAGGGAAAAAAATGGGAGATTTTTTTTTCCGAACAGGATCTTTATACCTTAAGTACCTATCAATATTTATGCACGAAAATTATACACGGTCATCAAATGTCTATTGTATTTAAAATATAAAACTTTTAAAAGTTTTAGTCCTAAAATAAGTATTTTGTTAATAAACATGCAAAACGTTGATTAAAAATACTAAACGTCCTCGGTATTTACATCTGAGCAGAATAGTTAAAAACGAAACTAAAACAGTTTTAGCACACAGAATATATACAAATTGATATTTATTCACCAAAAATTTTCCCTGGCAGCAGGATTATGATTCTAAAATCTTATAAAATGTTAAAAACACCGACATGATTTTAAGTATATTACCGTAATTTCGCGCGTAAGCGTCGCGGCGCATACGTAAAAAAAAGTTTTAAAAATGCTGGGAGCGGCGCTTATGCTGATGCGGCGTATACGCCGATTTCACATTTTAAAATCATCTTTTTATCTTACGCCAGGTTTTTGACTATTTTTTGGAAAAGATTTATAAACATTCAATATAAGATTTATAAACGTTAAAAGATGAATTTAATCATATTTTGAATATCTTATTTCTTGCTACATAGCGTCGCGCATTTACACAGAAGTAAACAATCATTGACTGTTGTCAAATTCAACCAACTAAACTTATGAATACAGGAAGCATTATGCGATTTGCATCACCAAGACGATAACTTACTTTTGAATTTAAAAAAAATTAAGTTTTAGAAAATCTTACAAAAACTTTAAAAGACCTATAAAAATGCAAAGTCTGTCTTAAAAGGGTGTTTTTTAAAGTTTAATTGACTTAAAATAAATTTTGGTATGAAGTAAATCGTAGGTGCGATCGCAATAAATTTATTGCCGAATGTCGCAGATAAATAGCGCTACAATCAAACAACTCAACCGAGCAACTAGCAAATCAAAACAAAAGGAGAATCAGCGGTTTGCATGTTGAAAAAAGGAAGCGGGTGATAAAAACGTAGCATGGGAATCTAGGACAAAAATTACGAGATAAATTAAAATGTGTCGATATTTAGGAATTGCAAACATTACATGAATCATATTTCTTCTAAGATTTTATCAATATTTTTTGTTAATTTTAATCAGATTTTGCTAATACTTTTTTGCCTTGCCGCTTACGCAGCTATTCCTTTTTTTTTAACCAATTTTTTGACAGTGCGGTGCTTCTGCGGAATTTTTTTTTAATTTAATGTATTTTCAGAGGTGCGGCGCTTATGGTGGGTGCAGCGTGTACGTGCAAAATTACGGTAAATAAAATAATTTTTAACCAACTATAATGTTATCGTAAGTAAAAAAAAAAAAAAAAAAATAACAAATAAAAATCAAACGAGCTCTTTGTACTCTAGAAATCATGGTAAATACAAAATTTTACGCAGACTCCTTAATAATGATTATTTTAATATATAGTATAAAAATCCGTCCGTATTAATTCATTGGTATACTAATCTATTGAATACTTAAAAAGAACACGAGCTTGAGAAAAACTTTGTTCCTATATTACTTATATTAATAAGTCAACAACTTTTACAATAAATAGTGCAGGATGAAAGACAAATTCATTTAAAATAAATAGTATAGGAAAGGATAAATTCATTCAAAATAAATGCTATTTACGTATATTTAAACGCAGGGTTGGAAAAAAACATGTTTTTTTTAGAAAAAACAAAAAACGTGTTTTTTTTGTTTAAAACGTTTTTTTTTCTGATTCAACAGCACAATTTTGATTAAAGCGAGCAAAAATTATTAAATTAAATATAAAGGATGAAAATATTTTCAAAAAACAGCAAATAAGAAAAAAATTATTTAATAAATACCAAACATTAATTAAAAATTAATTTTTTATTCTAAACTAAAACATCTAATTATTAAGTTCTTAAAAATTGTAACAAGCTTGGCAACCTTATCAACACCTGACTGATTTCTAGTTTTGCTCGGCACAGAGCCAAAACTCAAACTCTTTCTAAACCTTCCACACAGCTGTATGTAATTGTTTAGTGATCAGCATGATGTTTTTATTGACGTGTTTTTCAAAGCTTATCCACCAAGATAAAGGTGTTATTTCTACAAAACTGTGCACTTTATTTGATTCTTGAACAGCGAATTTATGATTGGTAACTGACAGCATATCTTTTTTTTTTTTTTTTTTTTTGCATTATTATTAATAGCGTCAAACATATAACTGGAGAATGGAGCTGACTTAGCTTTATAGTTTATAATTATAGGAATTAGTTCAGGACATAATTCGGCTGCAAGGTTCATGCCTTTTTCTGTCTCATCAATTGTAAGTGATTCTCCTTTAAAGCATGGATCAGTAATGTCTGCCAAGAAATGTACAGATGTCATGGCCATTTCATATCTGTCTTCTATGGCTTTTTCAATGTTTTTTTGTAATCATGGTAAGATTACTAGCAGCACATATTTCTGACATTTCTTTTTTTAAATCTTTCCAAACTTCAACTACATCACTAATAATACAATTATTACTCTGAGCTTTGTCACATGAAATTGCAATATGTTTGAGCCTTTGGATATAATCTTCAACATTTCTTTTTAACTGGAAGTCTATGAACTTTCTTAGAAATATCAGAATTGATTTTCTCTCGATTATCTTCACAAATTTTGAAAATTTGTGACCAATTGCTTATGCAAGACTCCATTGTGTCCAACATGGAATTCCACTTGACACCTGATGGTAACTCAAGCTTTTTAGCAACTGTTTCCCAAAGCTTTGCTGAAGTAAAATGATCATTTCGAAAATATTTAATAATATCAAAACTTGAGCTTTTATATTAGAGATTTTATTGTCTTTTGCTAGAAGATTTAAGACATGAGCTGAACATCCATAAGTTAAAATATTCATATTATGCCTCTCAATCTTTTTAAGTTCATTTCTCATCTTCATGGCAGCACTGTCTGTTACAAAGCTGCCAATAAAACAACCATAACGTTCCTCTACTTTATTTATGGCAATACTTGCAAGCTCACAAAGATAATTAAATTCATGAGGATGGCCAGATGTATTAATTGAATCTATTAAGTAAATTTGGCCTTTACAAGATACTGTAATTCCTACAACTGGATCATTGTGAATGTTAATCCATCTGTCAAGAGCAGCACAAACAATCTGTTCTCTTAAATCATTTTTATAAGTTTCCAGCACAGATTCATACACTTTGTCAAGTAATATGCCTCCTATTTCATGATGATTTGGTGGTTTGTAGCCAGGTTTTGTACTTGACACCATCTTTTTAAATTCTGAATGATCCACACATGAAAATGATGTATTTGTTGCGTAAATAAAGCGTGCAACTTCAGAGCTGCCAGCCATTACGGATTCTGCGGAATTATTCAGCATTTTAACTTTAGATTACGGGATTACGGACGTCTCTACAAAAATTACAGAAATAAATAAAAAATCCGGAAATAAAAGTTTTGTGATTATTTGAGATTGTGATAATTTTAACTACTGAAACAGTTGTTTATGCATATTTCGATAGCATATTAAAGCAGAAAATCAAATTCAAGCTGTAAGTGACGTGTTAGCAAGCGGAATTCGCTACGTAGAAAGCAGAAAATGAAAGTGCAGAACATAAACACCTTAGAGGAGGAATTGAATAGAGAGCGAATCCCATTGTTCTCATCCGTCGAACCTTAAAGCACTCATGTCGGAGATTTCATCACCAAAAGGGTGTCATTTTTTGGCGGTGATCCCTTTCTTGGCAATTTTCCGCTTTCATTCTCGTGATAAAAGAAACGCTCCAAAACGAACGCAGACGAAATAGGTCTTGGTGGAATGCGGGAAAAACCGGTTTGGCGCGCATTCTCCCCACCATCACGTGATGGTGGGGAGCATGATATGTGCCTCAAGAAAAGGTTGCCATTTCTGCGTCCAGTTATATTAGAAGTCTATGATAAACACGCTCATTTCTTCCTGTACTCGGCGCAGACACTGAGCTAACAGCTTATTGGGCAAAGCTAACTGCAGAAGGCGTGGCTTATGATACGCTTATCTGAGGGAAGAAAGCAAAGGGTAGGTACAATCCATGGGCAACGCTGATTCAAGCCAGTTCAAAATTTGCTTTTCTAAATTGGCAACAGCTTCACATTTCGCACGCGCGCATCGCCTATTATCATGATAGACTTGTTACACGTTGTATTTTGTTTAAGTTTTGCGACTGATCGTAGAATTTCAGTGATGGAGCCGGAGCCAAAGAAAATGAAGGTTTTGCAACGATACCGTGTTGAATATACTAAGGAGTGGCCGTGTATCCAAAAATAAGAAGAATCTGAACATTATGTGTTTTGCACGGTTTGCTCCAGTGATTGAATCAAAGAAGCATGAGAAAAATGGACTCTCAAAAAAATATAAGCCTGTTACTAAATTTTTTGCTGAACAGAGTGACGAAAATGCCATCATAAAAGCAGAAATGTTGTTTACAGGTTTTGTGATTGAACATAACGTGCAGATTGCAAGTACCAACCATACTGGCGGAATTTCCGGGTTCTAAGATCGCCAAAAAGTACGGCTGTGCACAGACTAAAACATCTGCATTCATTCAAGACATGGCGAAATCAACGTAATCCGAAATTGTGAATGATTTGAAAAATCGCCCCCTATTCCATTGCTACCGATGGCAGTAATGACAATGATGATAATAAACTATATCCTGTCGTAGTA